>JAWNON010000063.1:1697500-2007500 GCA_035045945.1 Drosophila anceps
GCGTGTGTGTGTATGTAAAGTTAGCTAAGAACTACATTCTGATTGATAAAGTATTTAAAAACTAAGTAAAAAGTTATGAAAGGAACTAAATAAAAAAACTCAACCGAACTGAAAGAACTTTTTAGAGCCAACCAACTAAAGCTAGAAAAACGAGTAAAGTTTTGTCTTCTTCTTGATATATATATATATATATATAGAGAGAGAGAGAGAGAGCTTAGAGGGATGTATAGATATAAATATAGATGTGGGTGTAACTAAACTAAAACTAAGAAATCAGTTAACAAAAGAAAACTAGATAAAGTTTTAATAGAGCTGCATGTTTTGCCATAAAATTCATATATATGTTATAGAGGTAATATCTTCTGCTTGTTTGTTTTGTACTTAGATAAATAGTCGGGTATATATATATACATATATATATATATATATATATATATATACATAATGTTGGCATATTTATATATGTATATGTATATATCTGGTATATCTCTTAATGGATGTTGTTTGGTTTTTGTTGATTGTTGGTTGCTCTTACTTGAAAAACTGTGACAGTGGCCCACAAAATGTTGTTGAAGTGTTTGCGATCGCATTCACATTGCGGATGTCGGCTGATTATTTCGGGACACGTGCATTCGCGTTCGAGTCCGGATTCATCCAAAAATTTACAAAACTTACCGCCAAACAGATACATGCCGAGTATGCTGTAGGTTTATACGTATATATGTTTTATATATATATCACATATAACAGGTTTTTTTTTGTTTGTTAGAGAGAGATAGATTTTTTTTTTTTTCTGGAGTGTATATGTAGAACATATATGTATATATAGAGTTATAAATATATAGATATATGTATAGCTGTGATTCGATTATGAGTGTAATATATATATATATATATATATATATATATATATATATATATATATATATATATATATATATATATATATATATATATATATATATATATATATATATATATATATATAGGTATATATATGTGAGTATAAATTATATTAAGTAGAGCAAAAGGCTCAGATCAACTTGATTAGGAATATATATAGGTATATATAGATTTATATATACTTTATAGCATTTCTGTATATATAAGATTCCTATATATATATATATATATAAATATGCATATAGATATATGATTCAAATATTTACATATATATAAAGCTGGGTTCATAAAAATAGTAGTGCGACTGGATTGCTGAACAGCAAAACTTTGTGATAAACATAATAACTTGAACTAGAACTATTTGAATTTATTTATATAAATATATTTATATGTATATATTGCTTTCAAAATATTATACTTATCACTAAATGGTACTGTCCAACATTTCAGTCGCACTACTATTTTTATGAACACAGCTGTGAATAGTATTTTTTTCGTGAAATATCTTTAAAGTATTTTATGGTATTTTGTGGCTGTTGTTGTTGTTGTTGTTGTAGTTATTGTAGTTGACTCGAAGCTTTTAAGAAACTTGGAGCAAAGTGGGGTTTTTCTTTGGGATAAAATTGATTGTATAACTGTTTGATTTCTGTACAGAGTGGATAGAAAACTGGGAGTTTCGTGTTCATTTTTTTTTTAATATTTATTTGATTAAGCAAAAAGTTGAGCAAAGAAAAAAACTGTTTTATTTTACAGAGTTTTTTTTTGGTATTTTTTTTGTAATTCTGTAAACCTCATAAACTCTAAAGACTGTACTAGATATATTTATATATAAATGTATGTGTGTGTGTGTGTGTGTGTTTATATATGTATATGTATGTATGTATATGTGTGTGTGAAATGTAGAGTTTTCTTTTAAGAGGAATATAGTTTACAGTTTAAGAGCTGAGAGTGCTAGTGTGTAGGTGTAGGTGTGTGTGTGTGTGTGTGCATGTGGGGGGTTTTAGGTTATGTGGAGGGGGAGTATACAAATTCTAAAGAACTTAGAGTCTAGAGTATATATAGCAATAGATATGTACCAAAGATGCATACATGACAGTAACAAATACTTAGTTAGGCAGACAGAGGGAGAGCGAGAGAGAGAGAGAGAGAAAAACACAGAGAGAGAGAGAGAGAGAGAGAATAAAAAACATGTGTGTGTGTATGTGTGAGTGCGGATGTGTGTGTGTGTGTGTGACACGAGGCAAACGACGAGTGAGAACAAATCGAAAAAGTCGGAGTAAAAAGTAGAACGAGTTAACGTGTGTGTGTGTGTGTGTGTATAGACAGCAGTAGGTGTGATCGATAACACACTTATCGATTAAGCAAGCCAAAAAAGTAAATGCAAAAACAAATATACATAGATATATGTAGATATAGATATAGACTTATATATATACATATAAAAGGGCAGGCGATTCTACACAACTGGTATGCTTACCTGTGCAGTTTATGAATATACATATCTATGCATTTATCTGCCTTAGGAGCTAAGCTAAATTTACAATCGATAGTTGGTCGATAACGATAAACAAATGAAAATTGTGTATACATATAGAGGGAAAAACAACTATGGCATGCGTATGCGCGTAGCTCGATAAAACAATTGGGCATGCCACATCAACTAGGCTCAAACATGCAGGCACGAAACGAAATGGAATGGAACACAATGAAAATTAAGACCACACCAAACGGACTACACACCACAAATTAGTGCGAGCTCTAATGAAAACAAAAAACAAAAGAAACCAATGAAAAAAGCAAAAAAAAAAACAATAAAAATTTTCCATTTTGCAGGCGTTTTTCATGAGCCAAATTGGAATTGAAACACACACAAAAACTGAATACACAGACAGACAGAGTGACAGATAGATATATATATATATATATAGAGAGAGAGAGGCAGAGAGAAAGAGAGACAGATCACTAATTTTAGGGAACACAAAAGAAAGCACAACAATTATAATCCAAATGATTGTTATCGTTATTGTTATCGGTTATCGGTTATCGGCAAGGCCTAGCACATTATCGAACAAACCAAATCAAAAGAAACATTTCAACAAAAGCCTTAATCAAAAAAAAACGTAAAACAAACAAAACAAAATGCTTACATTTCGGTATTATTATTGGTATTTTTGTTGGTATTTTATAAAAAGAAAAAACTGATTTTGTTTTCATTGAAACATTTAAGTGTTAGTTATCGATATATTACGATTATGGCATAAAATTAGGTGGTAAACACACACATATATATATGTATATATATATATATTTATATATTATATAGTGGTATTTATTTAGTATTTGTATATTTAGTATATATATAGTATATATATATATATATATATATATGTATATATATGTTAAGTTAAAATTATGCTGATAGCAAATGGGGTCTACCTGAAACACTGTGACGAGCGCCCATAGCAGGCTGTCGAAATTCTTACGATCGCAAATCTTCTCTCCATTAATTTTCTCGCAGAATTTACATCCGAACAGATTCATGCCGAGTATACTAAATTGATGGTTTTTTTGGTATATTTTTTTTGGTATTTTTGATATATATATGATATACATTTATATTTCGATAATATATATATATTTGGTAATAATCTTGTAAAGTATTTTTTTTTTTTTGGTTTTAATTATTATTATTATTAATGTTGTTGTTAAATATTTTTGTGGGGTTTTTTGTGGTGTTTTTTTTATTAGTTTTTAGTTTAAGTTTTTTTTATTTTAGTTTTTTTTTTTGGTTTGTTTTAAAAGTCGTTTTTAGTATTAAAATATTTAAGAGTAGAGCAATTGTGTGTGAGAGAGAGAGAGAGAGAGAAATAGAGAGAGAGAGATAAAGAGATAGTTAAGGAAGAAAGAGAGAGACAGCGAGAGAGAGAGAGAGAGAGAAAGAGAGAGAGAGTATGTGACTGTAAGTGAGCAGCAAGCGAGCGTTAATTGGAAAATCAAAAACAATTTCATTTTTCAAGATCGCAAAACTCAAAAATCAAATTTTAAACTTGAGCTCTCGCACAGACACGCGAGCTTTTCTAAGCTCACAAATCGGACAAACTGGATCGAAAGTAAAAGCTGCTGGAAAATGGAGTGTTAGAAAATATATTGGTATTATTCAAATGGTATTATTAGTATTTTTCTTATGCTTCACCTTTTCGGAACTATTTACTATTTAGGACAGAGAGAAGAGAGAGAGACAGAGAGAGAGAGCGAGAGAGAGAGAGCGAGAGCGACAGAGAGCGTGTGTGTGTGTGTGTGTGTGTGTGGGGGCATCTGGGTCAGCAGGGTGGACATATATGCTAAGTATTCTTTCATTGCAGAGTTGTTGTGATCTATGTCGCTTGTATTAGATGTGTCAGTATGTGACTGTAGTATATTTTTTTTTAAATATTTTTAAGATATTTATTTGTTTGTTTGTTTTTTTTTTTTTTTTTTTTTTTGGTTTCTAACTACGCAAACGTTTACGACTTTTTAGTTCAAGAACAGAGCAACTAATCTAACTAAACTTTGGTTTAGAATAAAAAGTAGTTTGGTATATTTTTGTGGTATTTTTGCATAAATATTTTTGGTTTTCAAAAAGTATTTTTGTTGGTATTTTTACGATTTAAATTTAAGTAAAATCAAGAGTTGTAAAAATGGAAATTTGAATAGTAGATATTCTATATAAATATATAGGAAAGATAGCATGTAGTAGTAGAACGAGTATTTGAGAATTGAGAGAGTTATATATATAGATATATATATGAAGTATATATATATATTTATATATTTATATATAGAGATATAGTTTGTATACTGCAAAACTACACAATAAGCGTACGACTTGATAGTTACTGTTTAACGTTTAGTATTATTAAGAATACTATTACTTTTTTTTTTGTTGGTGTTGTTGTTGTTATCTAATTGTTGTTGTTGTTTCCGATTGTATTGTTTAAGCAAAATGAAAAGCGTGTAAAATTTCGAGCCTTGTGTTTGCTGGTTGTTTTATTTATTTTTTTTGTTCAATTTCAGTGTTGGTAAACGCTAAAAAAGCTAAGACACACATTTAGTTAAGCCTTGGAACTAACTAATTGTTGTATGTGTTGTTGCTGTTGTTGGTGTCTGTGTCTGTGTCAAACAAGTGAGCACTGGTAAATGGCTTGTAACAGAGTTTTCTTGGCAGCGAGTAGCGAGTGAGAAGTTAACACAAACAGAAAAAAGAAGTTAAGTGAATAAACGAGCTTCTCGGAGAGCACGCAAAATGGAGGAAGGGCGAGTGACGAGTAAAGAGAGTAGCGGGAGTAGCCAGTGACGAGTGACGAGTAAACAAAAAGAGAGCGAGAGCAAAAACGAGTTGAAAAAGTAACAAGTAGAGTGAGTGAGAGTGAGAGTGAGCGAAAGCGAGAGCGAGAGAGAGAGAGAGAGAACTAGTCTCGATTTTGGTGCTCACAAATCGTTGACAAGTTGGTATAATAAAGAAGAGAGAGGGGGAGAGAGAGGGGAAGAGAGAGTTGAAAACCACTCGCATACATTAACTTCGATCTGTTTTTTCTCAGTGTATTATTTTGTTTTGTTTATATTTGGAATTCAAAGTGTGCGATGCGAATGTGGGACAACTAACGCAGCAACGAATCGTGTTAGATAAAGACCAAGACAGAGAGAAACAGAGAGAGAAAGATATATATAGAGAGAGAGAGAGTGTGTATATGTATGTGTAAGAGAGACAGAGACAAAGCGTGAGTGAGAGAACAGGTCGAAAACAGAGACTGAAGCTGTTGTTCAACTTGGATTTGAATTTGAATTTGGGTTTTAAAACTCTAACTACAAATCGAGATACATTTAATTTTAATGACAGAGAAAGAGAGAGAAAGAGAGAAAGAGAGAGAGAGACAGCTAGAGTACTGTAAGTAACTGTACGTGTGTGTGTGTGTTTATGTGAGAGACTGAGAGAGAGAGAGAGAGATAGAAGTAGAGATAGAGAGAAAATCTTACGCAATCGTTTACTCAAATGGTACGCATAGAAACGAGTACAGTTATTACCAGGGCTAAAAATTTAAATACTTTTGTTTCATTTTTGTTGTTGTATTGGTTTTTTTAAGGGTTTTTGGTACGGTTTTTGGGGACGAGTGTTAAGTGTTGGATGATGTATAAGTAGAAGAAGAGAGAGAGAGAGAGAAAGAAATGTGTAATATGGATGAGAGAGAGGGAGAGAGAGATGAACAGAACGAGTTAGGGAGAGAGAGAGACAGAGAGAGAGAGAGAGATAACGTAGTTGTTTGTATGTGAGTGGGTGAGAGAGAGAGAGAGAGAGCAATAGAGAGAGAGAGAGAGAGAGAGACAGAGAGAAATGTGGAGAAAGAGCGAGAGATACAGAAGTAGAAAAAGCAAAGATGGCGAGAGATGGAGAGAGACATGTAATGTGTAAGAGGAAGCGAAAGAAGGAAAAGCGGGAGAGAATTTGAGAGAGCAAGAGAGATACATAGATAGAGAGAGAGAGAGCGCGCATATCCATATATCTAAGTAAAAAGAGAGCCAGAAGAGAGAGAGAGAGAGAGAGAGAGCAAGAGCGCATATGCATGTAAGTGAGAGTGCAGGGCGAAAGACTGAGCGAGAGAGAGAGAGAGAGATGGAGAATGAAACAGAGTTTGTTTTCTTTGTGACTGATGAGATAGTCAGAGCTTGTTAGAAATAGAAACAGAAAGAGAGAAATAGAGAGAGAGAAATAGAGAGAGAGAAAGAGAGGGAGAGAGAGAAGATGTACATTTGCAAAAGCATGGAACTAATTATGTATAGATATACATAAACGCACATATGCTCCTATGCAGATGTCTTTTCTTTCTCTCTCTCTCCCTCTCTGCCTCTCTCCCTCTCCCTGCGTATGTGAACGATCTGTTCAATATATGTTGTGTTGTGGCTGTGAATGTGTGTGTCTGTGTGTGTTCGTGTTAATAACTATTTCTCTTAGATCATTCTTATTAATAGTTGTAGTTGTTGATGTTGTTGTTACTGAGGGGCTAATTAGAGGCTAGCATGGAGTGTAAGTAGATCAGTATTACGCAACTCTATGTCATATAGTAGACGAGACGAATACTAAACACCATCTTCAGTCTATGATCGAAGCTCTAAGAGCTATGGACTAACAAAAAAAAAAAAAAAAAAGAAAAGGAAAAAACCCACTCAACTGTTTAGTGGGTCACTGATGCGGCGGGTCAGTGGTTTAGTAGTTTAATGGGTCGCTTTTGTATTACTTCAATGCGCATCAGCATTACGTTATACATTACTGTACATATCCATATATATGTAGGTATGTATGTGTGTATGTAGTGTGTATGTATGTGTGTATGTTAATGCGCGTGTGTGCTAGGCAGAAGTTGAGCTCAGCTTGGACTCCATGAAATCGTTGGCAAAGAGAGGTGTCAATGAAACTGATCTGAAGTTTTTAATTGATTCACTTTAAGCGTAAGATTTCTGTAGAAAAGTAACATTTGATTCGAGTTTCTTCTGACTTATCTCTTGGGAAAGGCATTTTAAGCGAAATCTCTTTAGCTTTGATTCAGAATTTCGTTTGGTACTTGACCTTGAGCAGACTTAGACCTCAGGTATTTGAGCCTAGGGCTTATATTGTTCAGCTGTGCAAAGTGCGCTAAGGAATACTTTGATAGGTCATACGATTATTGATAGATATCCAATACTCGAAAGGCAGCTACAAGCTTAAGATCTAATATCTCAAGATATTCAAGACTCTAAAGGGCTCTAGGCTAAGGTCTGTTCTACAAGACTATACAGAGTTACAATAGAGCTGCTCTGTACCAAAGATGAGGTAAAGGCATACTTTTAAGAACATGCCACATCAGAAAGAGCTTCATCTGTTTCCATTTTAAAGGAAAATATCCATATACAACTAGAGATTGAGCCTCGAGTTCAACTGTCACTTTTGCCTATTCTTGCCAACTGCTTTCAGGAGTCTACCGTTTTCATTTCTTGTTCTTCTTCATTTTCTATAGACATGATATCTTTCGCATTTTACAGTTTAGTTGCTGTTGTTGCTGAGTGTTAAGGCGGTGTTAGACGTGTGCCAAACAGACGCCTGCCCCACAGGCAATTGCTGTTAGTACACATGCATAGATTTACGTGTGTCTGTGTGTGTGTGTGTGTGTGTTTCTGTGTCTGTGTGTGTTGGTTACTGTAGAACTCACCTGAATATGAATATAAAGAGTACGAGCAGTGAGAAGAAGACAGCAACATTGTCCATGGTGCGCAGCATGACAAACAATTGACGTCGCAGATTGGGCATAAAGCGAACGAGCTTAAGGATGCGCAGCAGACGGAAGGTGCGAAGGACGGACAGACCTGAACCGCCGCCGCCAGTGCCATTGCCCGCAAACGTTTGACATATCTCAATGGCGCTGGCAGAGAGCAACGGCGAGAGCGAGAGAGCAGATTAGTTGAGTTACGTGTCAGCTATTGTGCATGCCACTCACCTGAGTATGACTATGATGCCGTCGAAGACATTGAAGCCGTTGGCTATGTAGCGAAAGGGTCCCTCGGCAACCACCTTGAGCAGCATTTCGACGGCAAAGATGCCAGAGAAGACAACGTTGCTCGTCTCCACAATGGCCGTCAGCTCTTCGGGCTGATTGTGATACTCGATGCCCATAGAGAGCGTATTGATCAATATGGCCAAGAGGATGCCCTGCTGGAAGTATTTGTGCTCGACGAGCCGCTTGATGTAGCGACGGATCCAGCTGCAGACGCGCATCAGGCAGCGATAGATGGCAATGAGCAGACGCAGAGCTGGGGAGCGGGGACGCTGACGTTCGTCGAGGGGCGATAGAGCATTCTGATACAGATCGTAGCAGCAGGCATAGTCTTCCATGTAGTTGCCGGTGGGGGCGTGGCTGCGGCCATGTTGGCGTTGTCCGCCGCCCGCGTTGCGGCTGTGATTGCTCTTGCTGTTGTTGTTGTTATTGTTGTTGTTATTATTGTTGTTGTTGTGGGGCAAATGCTGTCGTTGCTTGCGTCGATTCTCCATGGGCACAGCCGCTGAGACAGCAGCCAGCTCCAAGCTCAGAGCCGGTGCCGGCACATCGGCACTCGAGTCGAGTATATCAGCGGCAGCAGCAACTGTTGCTGGTATAGCTGTTGCTGCCGGTGATGTTGCAGTTGTTGTTGCAGCTGCTGTTGGTGCAGCTGTTGCTGCTGCTGCTGTTGCTGCTGTTGTTGCTGCTGTCAGACGCTTTTGCTGCTGCACCTTGTTCAGCGCCTCGACCGTGTGAGGATCGCAGCGCGCCAGCGATGAGTAAAACGATTCGAGCGTACTCTGACCCGTCGGCAATGCCGCCGAAAATGCCACAGAGAAGGCCAACAGCTCTTGACAAGTCATCGCATCGTGTATGCCCAGCTCAGAGCACTCGGCGTATGGATTCGCAATGGTGCCGATGCTTTGCGGTAGATTTACCTGTCGTAAATATTTCACAATTAGTCTATTGTGCACATGCCACGCGCACAACACTCACCTGCCAAATGCTGCCATCACCTGCCTGTGTCATCTTCTCCATGGAGTGAATGTTGCCGCTGCTGCTGCCATTGCTGGTTGTTGCTGTGGTTATTGCTGCTGCTGCAGCAGCTGCAGCTGCAACTGTTGTTGTTGCTGCTGCTGCGGCAGTTGTTGCTACAACTGTTGTTGGTGTTGTTGTTGCGGCAGCTGCAGCTGCTGCTGCTGCTGCTGGCTCGCTGCTTAACGCTGGCGGCGTATGCAACAGCACGTACTCATTGAACATCACCGAGGGACGGCGGCTGGCCGAGGTGGGCGGACTAAGAAAGCCCGAGGTGCATGGATGACTCTACAGTGCGAGAGACAGAGGGAGAGAGAGAGAGAGAGCGACACACAGAGAAAGAGAGAGAGAGCGAGAGGAAGAGTGGAAGAGTGGAAGCATGGAGTGGGTAAAATAATGGATATGCATTAGCTCTTGCAACTTCAGTTGAAAATCATTTAAAAATAGTTTAAAAATTTCATTTAGAATTGCGTTTTTATTTTTAGGGTTTGACTATGTACAGTGGGCACTGGGCAGGAAGCGCTAATGGAAACAACTCGAGACCATAAAATGCCATAAAATAAACAAACAAGAGTGATTTAGTCGGGCATGCTAGACTAGAAGATACCCGGATATACATCTACTTCAGGCTTTATAGTATGCTTGCTTTTCCTTTGGGCTAAAGTATTCAATATGCATTACAGTCTGTGAAAGCTTCGCATTTAAAGCTTTCAATTTCTTCAAATATCAACTTTTAATCGAGTTATATATAAGAATATATATTAAGCGTTGCAAGTCTCCAGCTTTTAGGCTTAAGCCATATTTGTTGAGCTTTACCGATACTCCACTGGAAAAACATTTACCAACACTAAAAACTTTCACTTTCAAACACTTGTAAACTTAAAGCGTGCCTAAGGAACCTACTTTTAGGTAATATATGCATTTGTTGTAAGCACATGAAACCTTTGAGGGGTATTCATTGAGAAAAAACTTTGATTGCCTTTAAATGAAAGCTCTGCACAACTTAAAGGCGTTTTTAAACATTTGAAATGATATTTGATATTAATTTTTGTGAATCTTGAATGACTTGAAAAGCTCATTAAGCTCTAAGCACATAACTTGACTCAAGAATTGACTTCAAGCTGCTCCGCCTAGCTTTTCGACTAGGCTGATTTGCTTATTTATAAAATAAATACGATAAGCCAATTATGTCAGCGCTAGAAAGAAGAAATGCAAAAAGAGTCTCTAATCCAGAGCTTTACAATGGAATAATTGCATCTGAAATTCATAAAGCACAAATCTATATCCCCCAAAACGCTGTCACTCCTTTCGTGGGCGAGTTCATCGTTGAGTTGAATGAATCTCAATTGCTATTTACATATGTAATGAAATGAAACAAATATTTGAATAATTAATTGGCATTTCAACAATAGGTCTAATAGAACAATGGCCAGCAATGGGTCGCCGGGGGCGCTGGGGCTGTGGGCGTAGGTCTTTTATGCATTGCATTCACTTTTAATGGGCGTAATTCTCCTTTTCGCTTCGAGCTTTTATTATTTAATACTTGATTTAATTGCATATTTCCAAGTCTTGTCGAGTATATTAACAATTTGCCCTTGCAGGAATATGAAAGTATTATCGGAATATCGTAATATCATATCGTATCTAATATCGTAAAATCATAGTATCGTAATATTGTAATATGTTAGTCAAAATATTGTAGTATCTTAATATCGTAATATTACAATATCGTAAAATCTTGTAAAAGCTTAGTATTGCTAAATCGTTATTTCGCAATATCGTAAAATCATAATATTGAAGTATCGTAATAAAAAATAAATAAAACATAATATCGTAAAGTTATAATATCGTAATATCGCAATATCGTTATTTAGTAGTATTATAATCTACTAATATCGTAGCATCGCAATATCGTAATATCGTTACATCGGAATATCATAAAACCGTAATGCCAAATTATAATATCGTCATTATTGCGACTCGAACTAACTGGCAGGCATATTTGAAATGCTTCGGAAATACTTTGTGTTTCAGTTGATTATCTGATGAATAACACAGATTTTGTTCAGAACATATTCCATGCCATATTTCTGCTCGGGTTGCTTCGGCTAGCCGAAGTTTAAAATTAATTTTTAGCTTGATTTATATATGTACATATGTTTTTAAGAGGGTTCTTAAAGATGTTAGTTGTGATAGATTGCAATACCTTGCCTAAATTTCCCAACTGCAGCTACAAGTTGTGCAACGTTCGTGACAAATATGAAAGATCATTATTAGCGGTATTACATAGTTAAGTTAAGTTGGTGGTCAAAAGTATTATTGGGTTTCATATAGTTGTTTCTTGGTTGTTAAGTCTGTTTGTGGAATATTCAAGCGAGGTCTGAAGTTGCGGTATATCGAATATCGTATGTGGTATATCATATATGGTATATCGTATATGGTATATCGTATATGGTATATCTCATAAAGTTTACAGTTTTACGTTATGCTTAGTGTGACATGTCATGCCTGTGATATCAATGGTCATACATAAGCCATATCGTATTTTGTGTAACGAATATCGTATATCGTATATTGTATATATAATCGTATGTGTTATAACTTATAAAGTATATGACAGAGATAAGATATTTTGTAAATTGTATCGTATCATATCATATTTAATTCACTGCTCAAGGAATGTCGTATACGATAAAACAAACTTAGATTTTATCGTTTTTTCAACTTTGAAATAGCATATAGTATAATTAATGTATAGCGTCCTATCAATATATCGCATACGATATATGATATACCGAATGTCGTAAGAAAATTTGACAGTATACCGTATATTGTTGAATTTATGCCCTTGTAGTACTTAATTTGTGGTATATCGTGTTTGTAGCTAGTGCATCGTAAGTCGCGTATCGTATGAGGTGTATCGTATGTTGTCATAAGGAATATATCGTAAATAATATATTGATTGCTTAAAACTCGTACATCGTATGGCCTGTAGTCAATGATATATCGTATTTCGTCTAATATGAGATATTTGTATTGCAATAAATATATTGTTTATCGTATTTGATTGTAGTATCTCGTTTCGAATATCGTATATTGATTTCTCGCCGCTGGTGAATAACATATCGACTTAATGTGGCCTACAATTTTGACATGTGCATATCGTATATCTTTGGACAGTTTTCTTTGGGTATGGTATGCTGTTTCTTTTGGTTTGCATCTTCAGCTCTTCGTTTGGATACTTACGATCAATTGGTCCGAGTCGATGACCTGCTGTGGCAGCTTGAGCAGAATCGTTTTCTGCTCGCCGCCAGTTGCCTCTGGCTTGAGCTGCAGACCGTGGCCATGGTGGGCGGTGGGTTTCTTCATCGAGGAGGTGCGCCGAGCCACGCCCGAGCCACTGCCCTCGCCCAGCGACTGTTCCGTATTGTCCGACGAGGAGAGCTGCGCCTGTGACACTGCACCGCCGGCCACCAACTGTTGCTGCTGGGCCATCGAGACGCTGGCGGTGCTGCCATTGATGCCATTAATCAATGCGACTGTGGTGTGATTCTGGCTGTTGCCAGCAGCACCGCCAGCACCACCCGCACCACCCGCACCACCCGCACCACTCGCACCACCGACACCACCGGCACCGCCGTTGCCGCTGCCATTGTTGCTGCTGCTGTTGTTGTTGCTGTTGTTGTGGCTGCTGTTGTTGTTATTGTTGTTGGAATTAAGCGGCACCATAACGGTAATCATCTGATCCTGTATGCTGGACGGCTTGCGATTACTGTACTTGGGGCAATTCGGATGGTGGCACTTGATGCGCGACGGCGAAAATGTCAGATTATCAGCATTGGGTAGCAGGCCCTCTCGACGCTGTTGCCGCTGATACCTGGACGAGGGCGAGGACGCGGCAGCAGAAGAAGGTGTTAAGGGCAAAGGGCAAACGATTAGTGTATATAGTCGAAAGCAAGCTCATGCATAACATACAAACACACACACATACACACACACACACACACACACACATACATATACACACATACGCATACACACACAGACACATACATGTGGTTCAGTTGAGAACGTGTGCGGGTTGTGTTTCGAGGTTTTGGATTACGTGCGTGTGGCTCTCGCTGGCATCATTAGACATTGTCTAATTGTGTAAGTGTAAGTGTGTGCGAGCGTGCGTGTGTGTGCGTGTGTGTGTGTGCGTGTGTGTGTGTGCTTACTAATTAGACAACAATTACATAATTCAATCAAATGAACAACGCAAATAAGCAAAAACAACGACAACCACAACAAACGAGCGTCGAACAAGACGAATGCAAATGAAAATTAAAATATTTTATAGCAATTCGACTTAAGACAATAGACAGAGCAGACAGAGAGACAGAGAGAGAGAGAGTGAGAGAGAGAAAGAGAGGTAGAGGGAGACAGAGGGGCTCATGTGTTGTAAACGTGTACTAAAGCTAATGATTTAAAGCATTTCGCATAACCAAAATGCTTCTGGCATCAGGCCAAATGAAGCACTCGAGCAGAACTTTCATTGAGTCAAGCTTGCTTAACGTTCAAAGTGAAATTGTTTTCAGACCTTGGGCAAACACTTGAGCAGCTGTTAGAAATTAATCAACTGTTTACTAAGTCACATTAAGGGCATTTTGTTTTCACAGCTTTCATAACAATTCCATCATAATAATCATTGATTAGCTAAATTTAAGTCAAGTGTGCTGAAAGCACCTTAAAGCTTTAAGTGCGCTGAGTTTGAATAGTTGAAAAGTGCAAAAAAGCTGGTAAAAGCTGTGACTTTTTTTTTAAAGTCAAGCGCTTTAGACTTGAAACTCAAGAAATTTGAAAGCTGTTAGAAGTTTTCGACATTGCTTTAAAAGCTCATTAAGCTTAAGATTGTATGGAAAATGTTCTAATCTTAGCTCTGAAAACCTCACGTGATATGTGTTGCTTCAGCTGAAAGCTCAAATGTTTATAAATTTGCTGATTAAAGCACATTAAAAGCTCACGGCACAAGTAAGCTTTTGCCCTTACAAGAAATCAAATGCGTTTTATGTAAACATGATTCTTTCTGATTGCTAAGCATGCTACAGGTATTGTTGGGGCTTAGTTAGTTAGTTAGCTTAGTTTTTAGGGGAGCTTTATTATTAAGAGCTTTTTATTCCTTGGCAATTACAACTAGCTGACTATACTAGCGTAGTCTATATACTATACAATACTAATGCTTGCTTTCTGCCGACATTCGTTTCATTCACAGTCACAGTCCTACTCACAGTCATAGTCGCTATCGCAGTCGCAATCGCCGTGGCAGTCACCATCACAGTCACATTCACAATCACAGTCCAAGTCACACTCGCACTCATAGTCACAGTCACAGTTGCAGTTGCAGTCACAGTCAAAGTCACAATCACAATCACAGTTTAAGTCACACTCCCAGTCGCAGTCGCAATCGTAGTCACAGTGGCCGTCATAGTCACAGTCACAGTGACAGTCATACTCACAGTCATAGTCATAGTCGCAGTCACAGTCACAGTCTTAGTCACAATCACAGTCTAAGTCACACTCAAAGTCATAGTCACAGTCGCAGTCGTAGTCACAGTCACACTTCAAGTCACACTCACAGTCGCAATCGTAGTCACAGTCGCAGTCACAGTCGCAGTCACAGTCACAGGGATAGTCCCAGGGATAGTCACAGGGATAGTCACACTCATAGTCATAGTCACAGTCGCCGTCGCAATCGTAATCACAGTGGCAGTCATTGTCACAGTCACAGTGACAGTCATACTCACAGTCATAGTCATAGTCGCAGTCACAGTCACAGTCTTAGTCACAATCACAGTCTAAGTCACACTCACAGTCATAGTCACAGTCGCAGTCATAGTCACAGTCACACTTCAAGTCACACTCACAGTCGCAATCGTAGTCACAGTCGCAGTCACAATCGCAGTCACAGTCACAGGGATAGTCCCAGGGATAGTCACAGGGATAGTCACACTTATAGTCATAGTCACAGTCGCCGTCGCAATTGTAGTCACAGTGGCCGTCATAGTCACAGTCACAGTGACAGTCATACTCACAGTCATGGTCATAGTCGCAGTCACAGTCACAGTCTTAGTCACAATCACAGTCTAAGTCATACTCACAGTCATAGTCAAAGTCGCAGTCATAGTCACAGTCACACTTCAAGTCACACTCACAGTCACAATCGTAGTCACAGTCGCAGTCACAATCGCAGTCACAGTCACAGGGATAGTCCCAGGGATAGTCACAGGGATAGTCACACTCATAGTCATAGTCACAGTCGCCGTCGCAATCGTAATCACAGTGGCAGTCATTGTCACAGTCACAGTGACAGTCATACTCACAGTCATAGTCATAGTCGCAGTCACAGTCACAGTCTTAGTCACAATTACACTCAAAGTCACA
This sequence comes from Drosophila anceps, assembly GCA_035045945.1. Classification (NCBI taxonomy): domain Eukaryota; kingdom Metazoa; phylum Arthropoda; class Insecta; order Diptera; family Drosophilidae; genus Drosophila; species Drosophila anceps. The sequence goes on from JAWNON010000063.1 coordinate 1,713,400, forward strand.
GTCGCAATTGCAGTCACTAAACTGACTAAGGTGACTAACTCTATGTGTTGCACTTGTTGTGCTCTTGTTATACGAGACACAACAGCAGCAACAACACATGGGGAACAACACACGCGACCAGATGCAAGTGCAAATAATTGAAAGGCAAAGCCCATAAAAAATGCAAAACCCAAAAAGTTGACAACTGTAAACAAGAAAACTAAAAAGCAGCAAAAAAACCAATAAATATAAAAACGCAAAGCGAAACGAAGAGAACGTGCGCTGCAGGACGTGAGAAGCGGAACGCATGTTAAATGAATTTTTAATAAATCAAAAATATATATATATATATATATAAATATATATATATATTTTAGTCAGAGCAGTGGAAGATCCGGGTCCGAGGCTCAAGGGGGAAACGAATTCAAATCAAACTATCGCAAATAAAATGCAATAAATTCAAATGGCGAGGCCGTGGTCGGTTTGGTTCAATGGGCGGCGCTACTCTGGGATGGGAACAGAAAACTTCTCAACTGGAAAAGTCAATTTGACATCAAATACAGTTAACTTAAAGCCTCAACTCTAACTAAGTGAACTTTGGTATAAAAGATTCTATTGAATAACACTTGCCATGATTTGCCTAGGACAAGTCTTTTGTACATGTAGATACAAGAAAGCACTTAAAGTATGACAGAACTGATAGTCGAAAGAAGGGCTTGAGATAGATTAGGTTATGCTATGAAAGACAGCAAGGACATGTTGGGAAGGGTTAAGTTATGAAGGGCTAAGTTAGGAAGGGCTTGGGTAAGACTAAATGAGTTAGGTTAAGTTGGGTTACTAGATTAGCTAACGTTAGGCTACCTGAAACATCAGAGACAAGACCAAGAGTGGGTTTCGAATAACATAATTTAAGCCTAAGCAGAACGAACTAGAGACGATAAGCCACAATATGGCAAATTGCGAAGCAAAGGACAGCTTCAAAATATGCTTGCCAAAGCTTTATATTATAATAACTTAAGATCAAAGAGCATATTCTATAGGAAGCAGCCAAAATGTCGTAATTAACTTTGGGATTTTCATTTTCGACGCCCTAATCAAACCGTTAAGATAGTGAGACTTAGTGAAATCTCAAGTCTTTGGCAAAGAGGAACAAATTGTGAGCTCTGAGATAAGTACTGAGGCAATCGAGGTGAAGTTTAGCGCGGGGATTAGTCCTTCACTGTGGGTGCGGTGCGAAACTGTGAGGCCTGACGGGGGGGGGCTGACCTGTTGCAGTTGTTGTCAAGCTAAGCAATTGTTAAGTTGATGTTAAATATTTGATGGCATTTAGTATACAATGAGACGACGAGAAAAACGAGAACAGTGTGAAAGGTAAACAGGTGAACGTAAAACGTAATTGAATCAAATCAAAAAACGGACAAGCAGCATACTTATATAATCTGTACTTCTTTAACATTCGTCTCTTGAAGCGTCGCCAAAGATGGGCTATGTATTTGACTATCTCAGCGTAGCATGTGGCCGGCTCCGAGTTGTTGGTGCTGCTCGCCAGCGTCGATGTGGACGTATAGCGGGCACGCTCCTGCCGCATCCGTTCCATTTCACGTTTCTTTGTCTCCGAGAACTGGGTGGCAATGACGACCAGGCACAGGTTGATCATGAAGAACGAACCAATCTGCAAATAAGCGGAGAAAACCAAATATTTGTTAAAGTTCAAATCAAATCAAATTTGGTAACTTTTCACATTTCCATGCCGCAAGCGACAAAACAAGTTTGCGCCACAAATTGAGGCAGCATCGATAGCGACGGCTGCAACAGGCAGCAGCAGCATCAGCAGCAGCAGCAGCAGCAGCAGCAGGTCGGCAGGCGGCGCTACGAGTTGTGGAACTTTTGATTTGTTGTTCGTTCAATGACTGCAAATTAGTTGAGCTGCCAATTTAGCTCACTCCCCTAACCGCCTCTTTCTTCCTCTTCCTTTCTCTCTCTCTCTCTCTCTCTCACTCTTTCTGTGCTGCTCTCTCACTTTCTACGGATAGCCATCCATTAGCTTGCTGTTGCATTTTAATAGCTTTCTGGCAAAACAAATTTGCCAACTTTAAATTGAAAACATATTTTTGTACAACAATAGCAGCAACAAAGAGAGATGTTAAAATAGCGAGACTAACAAATACCCTGTAGATGGCATGAAGTGCAATAGAGAATAGAAATAATAGTTGCTCGGAAATTTGCCTGATTGACATACGAACGGGCTGACTGCTTACTTGATTGACTGACCAACTATTTGACTAATTTGATGACCTGATGGATCAGTCGTTGGCCAAACGCATCAGCATCGATTGAGTGACAGATTGATGATGAACCATCTGACTGCCGGAATAACCAATTGACCAGTTACCTTGTTAACGGACTGATAACTGACTGAGTGATGGACCGAGTGATTGACTGATTGATTAGCTGACTGATGGATTAACTGATCAACAGGTTGAACTGAGCTAGCTCCAAACTGATTGTCTTACTGATTATCTGATTGACTGACTGTTTCTTTGAGTGACTGATTGATTGACTGACTTACCGATTGTCAGCCGGACTGTTTGACTGACTAACTGATTGATTGACGCTCCGCCTTTAATCTTATCAATAACACAATAGACTTTAAACCTTGCCTATGGTCTGATAGAGTGATTGATTGCTTGCCGGAATACTCATAAGCAAACTAACACTTGTGGAGCAGCATCCATTCGAGTCGCAAGTGCTTACAATGAAAAGATTTCAAGGAATTCCAACTCTCAGTAGGACAAATTGGAAGCTTGTGATCTGAGTCGCATTCGCATAGTCCAGTCACTTCATCCACTTTCATATTGCCGAGGGTATGCCGAACGAAATGTTTCTAATTTTTGAATTTGTGTGGCGCTCGCTGCACAAAATGTTTCTCAAAAAAAAAAAGAGAAAAAGGAACAACAACAACATAAATATGCAATTTCCTTGCTGGCAACAAGCAACTTTCAATAGCATAAAACATAAAGGAGGGTTTTCGACTCGTGGAGTGAAGATGGCAGTGGGGCTGGGCTATGAGTGGGCCTTGGGGCAGGTGTATGGATATATGCCTTCCTATAGACTGCTAGCTATTTGCATATGAAAAGTTATTGCTGCTCCAGTTGTTGTTATTGTTGTTGTTGTTGTTGCTATTACAGTTGTTGCTGTTGCAGTTGTTGTTGCCGTTTGCCTGGGCAATAGCAAAAATCATTTTGCACATCAAATGAGCAACTAACAAAGCAGCTGAATCGAGCGAGATAGCGACAAGCTTTGAACATAAATAATGTTTGTCTGTGAGTGTGTTTCTGTGTCTGTGTTGGCTTAAAAGGCTTTTAATTAGTACAAGGACACCAGATATCCATACACACACACACACACACACATCTGAAGATGCAACAACAGTTTGCAACATGTGGCCAACTGAACAAACGAATGATGAGTCTTCAGCCAACTGGACTTCTATTATTCTATATCAGAGTGAGATGTGTGTCTGTCTGTCTCTCTGTGTGTGTATGTGTGTGTGTGTGTTTGCGTGTAACACACCTATTTACATATTCAAATTGCTTTAGCTGCCTTGCTTTGTGCACTCAACTAAATGCGATTCAAAAGTTTTAAAACACAAATTTTACTCTCCATGGGGGGTGCAACCAAAGCTCAAGCTTCAAAATACAATTAGGCCACTCAAATGTCAATATGACCTCAAATAATACGATGCAAAGCTGTCGAAAAACGTATTTATGTTAACAGCTAAACCCCAATGCAAGTTTGAACAACAAATCGAAATATAACTCACGAGACTAGATGCTCACCCAAACAGCCTGGCTAGGCGTCCAGGTAGTGCAGTCCAAAGATCTGATAGAACTAGGAGAAGGCTCAGGTGCCACCAGCCTCAGGACCTACTGCAGCTGGTTTTGACCTAAAGTCTATCAAAACTAACTTCAAACTCTACTTGTGCTAGTTACAACCCTAACGCTTGCTTCTATCTTCTTCGTTATTTTCCATAGAATCAAACAAATATTTGAGATTGAGTTGCCTAAAGGGTAGCAGGGCTCTTAGCTGTTTATATTTCATAAAAAAAAACAACAAATCGCGCATTTTGGTTGCCTGCTTATTGGCGCATTCAGTCCGCGCTCGCTGACTTGGTTGATAGTCAAAGTAACTGTAGTCTACGTATGTGTGTGTGCAAACAAAGCTTTTAAATTTAATAAATTTATGCCCATCCTTAGCTTGCAGTTGGAAATTTGCTAAAACCTTTTCTTAATGCTCATTTAAGAGCCACAAGCGAGCCAGTTATAAAAACGTTAATAGCCGCTTTGCCACTGCGTTGATTATCAATCAGTCAAATTGTCAGGTCAAGTTTTTTTTTTTATAGCCTGTAAACATTAAATGTGGGGCAAACAGGGTATATTGGTACGTGAAAGCAAAAGGAAATGAAGTATACATATGCTGAATCGATCTAGTCCCGCTGACTGAGACTGAGCTGGAGACAACAAAATATGGTACATATTTTGCAGTGTTAAATACTCAGAACAAAAATATTTCTGAATTTGCATACCTCTATCCAGCACATCTAGAAGCTAAGCTCAATCAAGCTGATTCCTTGGCATAGAAGTAGCACTGAGAAAGAGAGGCACAGTAACAAGCTCAAAACTTACTAAGGTGTGCGTATATGAGTTCTGTTTATATATGCTATCCTGCTGCCTAGTGTAATGGAAGAGATTCGGGGTATTTGCCAGTCGGATACACTTCATATATTTATGTATATAGATATGTTAAATAATTGAGTGAATACATAAGTTTCTTTTCAGGCTGTGCATTCATTATTCAATCAGTCAATCAAAAAAAAGTCTTTTGACATATATGTTTCTGCTCATATATATATATATATAAATATATAGCCTATGGATACATAAATGTTTCTGTATGTATTTCACGCACTTACCACAATTAGCAGCACAAAGTAGATCCAGTCCCAGAAGCTGTGCGCATCCTGCACGTAGTACATAATGTCAGTCCAGCCCTCCAGCGAGATGACCTGCAATGACAAGTGACAAACGTTAACATTTGTGTTGCTGTTGCTTTTGTTTTAGCGTAATTAGCAGCGGGCAGCAGAGCAACAACAACAAAGGTCAGCTCTTCATTTTGTACCACGTCACGTATGCGTAATATTTCAGTATTGTTTTGTTTTCTCTCTGTGTATGTGTGTGTGTGTGTGTGAGTTCGACTGGCGTTTCTGCGTGCTGGCCTGCAACGCAGATGGTTTAATGCGTATTTGATTTGTGTTTAATTGCAAAGCATTTAAACCCTCCTTTGACCCCACTGGGGGGGGATGGTGGCTACCGCTACTCCCCCTTAATGGCCAAATATCAAAGTCACAAATCAAAGCAGCCACAAACGATGACAGAGAACCGGGCAGACGGCAGTGAGGCAGCCTCAACGTATCTGTATCTTAATGTATGCATCTAGCTGCATTTGTATCAATTAAAGCGCAGCTTACTTTGTGACTGTATCTAAATGAGCTTCTCTCTTTCCCCAGAATCAACATTTGCCTTCAACTGTCATTTCAAACAGTTGCTGCATTTGCATAAATACGTGTATCTGTGTATGCATGTGTGTGTATATGTATTTGTATCTTTTGCATTGGCATTTGTATCTATGGTGAGTCAGAAACTTGAATATAATCGATTTCTCATTCTCTTTGAGTATGACTCTATTTCTAAGTGTATCTGCATCTGTATCTGAATCTGTATTTGTATGTGTATCTGTATCTGTGTCTGTGTCTGTGTCTGTGTCTGTATTTGCATCTATATCTCTAGCTCTATCTGTATCTATTTCTATTTCCTTACCTATATCTATCTCTATGTCTATCTCTATCTCTATTTGTATCTGTATCTGCATCTGAGTCGCTATTTGTATCTGGATCTGCATCTGTATCTGCATCTGTATCTGCATCTGTATCTGCATCTGTATCTGAATCTGTATTTGTATGTGTATCTGTATCTGTGTCTGTGTCTGTATTTGCATCTATATCTCTAGCTCTATCTGTATCTATTTCTATTTCCTTATCTATATCTATCTCTATGTCTATCTCTATCTCTATTTGTATCTGTATCTGCATCTGAGTCGCTATTTGTATCTGTATCTGCATCTGTATCTGCATCTGTATCTGCATCTGTATCTGCATCTGTATCTGCATCTGTATCTGCATCTGTATCTGCATCTGTATCTGCATCTGTATTTGTATGTGTATCTGTATCTGTGTCTGTGTCTGTGTCTGTATTTGCATCTATATCTCTAGCTCTATCTGTATATATTTCTATTTCCTTATCTATATCTATCTCTATGTCTATCTCTATCTCTATTTGTATCTGTATCTGCATCTGAGTCGCTATTTGTATCTGTATCTGCATCTGTATCTGCATCTGAATCTGCATCTGTATCTGCATCTGTATCTGCATCTGTATCTGCATCTGTATCTGCATCTGTATCTGCATCTGTACCTGCATCTGTATCTCAATCTCAATTTCTATCTCTATCTGTATCTCTATCTGCATATGTATCTCTATCTCTATCTATTTGTATCTCTAACTCTATTTTCATCTATTCATTCAGCTGAAATCTGTTTATTTCTGGTTTTGTATTCAATTTGCTTTCTAATTTTAATTAGATGTCGAGCGGAGGCGAACAATCGCAGCTGTAGCAATGCAAACTGTCAATTTGTGTTGCAAATCTGCGATTCGATAAGCTGCTAACTTCCAAAAATGATTCAATCTACAATGACATTTTGCAGCTCGTTTGCAACTTTGCTGCTGCTGCTGCTGCTGTGGAGTTGTCGAGTTGTCGTGGCAACGTGACGCTGTCTATTGACACGTTGCGCATACGCCGCGTTGTGCCGCGGGGTGAATCGTCGTGACCCGCTTAGCTGGCAGCAGCAGCTAACGCCCTATGCAAATTTGACAGCTGCTGTTGCTGTTGTTGTTTTAATTGAAAGCGATGCCAAAAGTGGCAAATGGCACCGCAGTTGAGCAGCGAAATTAACATGCAACAAACACTCGACTGACTGACTCGTTGCCTGCCTGGCTGCTTGCCTGGCTGCGTGTCCTGTGTCAATGTTGTGTCATTGTTATTTGTTTAAGCAAAAAGTTGTGATGCGCTAATTGGCAAAAAGTCTGCGGCTGTCGGCTGTCAACTTACCAGAAATATGGCCACCCAGGCCATGCCAATGTTGTCGAAGGATATGGTGCCCTGAAAGGGATTCTCGCCGCTCTGCTTGCAGGTCGTATAATACTGATTCCAATTCACGCACGACGTATTCGTTGGCTCATTCAGGTCCATCAGCTTGGCCTCCTCTGCAAAAAGTTTACAATTAGTTTCCCAGAGAGAGAGAGAGAGAGAGAGGAAGAGAGAGAGAGGGGATTGGAGAGTGGAGAGGGAGGATGCTGCCAGAAAGTTGAGCAGCACGAAAGCAATTAAAAAGTGCCATCAAAATTTGATTAACACGCACAGTTTGCACCTCATTAAGATGAAAGTTTTGCAGGAGCGAAAGGGGGCGGGTTAGGTCGGGGCTAGCTGGCAGTACTTACCACTGCAGACCAGTGATCCGATGCGATACGGCGGGAAATTGCCACACAGATGCATACCCGAATCCTCGGGCGTGGAGCAAATGTAGTCCTGATCCTTGGAGAACTCATAATATTGCGAGAGGCTGCGACAGTTTAGTGGGGGGTAAAGAGAATGTCGCATGTTGCGTTTTGGTTAGATAAACAGACAAGTTGCGATTATCCAGACAGACAGAAGAGATAAACACATTATGTACCATATATAATAAATATATGTATAGAGCAAATAGACAGAGAAAGAAACACACAGAGAAAGAACGAAAGAAAGAAAGAGAGAGAGAGAGAGAGAGAGAGAGAGAGAGAGAGAGAGCACAAAAGAGAGTCGTTTTTTAGCAATCAAAGTTCACATCAGATTTCATTTCATTTAATTGATACGTAGAGTAAATGTCAATATGCGTTACGTTATTATTTTGTTTTTTTCTGATAACATTTACACATACATCGACAATTTGAGAGAATACGTTGAAAAGTAGTTCTATGAGAGAGAGAGAGAGAGAGAGAGACAGAGATATATATATATTTCTTTTTTTTTTTTTTTTGATTGAGTTTCTTTGGTTCGTTTTTGTTTCGCATGATCAATTAGGTGCGTGAAAATTTTGTTGAGCTTTTGTCAGCTTACGACTGCGACTGGTTCAGTCGTTCAGTCAGCACATACCACTAATTAGAGTGAGACAGAGAGTGAGAGTGAGAGTGAGATAGCGTGAGCAGAGCCAATTGATAACAAGCTAAGGTGACAGAGTGAGCGACACGTTGATCCAATGTAAAGTCCAATACATAAGTGAAAAGTGAGGCAATGAGCGAAAGAGTGAGAGAGACAGAGCTAGTGAAAGAGAGAGAGAGAGAGAGAGAAGGCGAGTGAGTAAGTGAAATGCAAGCAAGCCAAGCTTTAAGCGTGATAGAAAGAGCTAAGCTTTGCTTCTTAAAAGCTTCGGAAACAGAGAGAGAGAGAGACTAGTATGTCAGTAAGCGGGATCGAGTAAATGAAGAGTGAGCCAGCCAAGCTATAAGCTTGTTGAAGGAAGAGGACCCGTTAAAGCGTTTGAAAGGAAGAGAAAGAGAGATATGGTGAGAGTGAGAGTAAGCTTTCAAGCAAAAGAGCGTGAGTCTTACAGATAAAGAAGCATAAAGCTTTAAGCTCGCAGCATTTGAATAGAAGATTTGTCAAGCAGACGAAAAGCTTTGAGCTTAAGGCAGTTGATAAGGCATTCAGCTTGCATGTGAGAGCCAGATCGAAGTGAAAGCTAGAAAGTGAGAGCGTGAGGTGAGAGAGAGAAAAGCAGAGAAAGCTTTCAGCTTTGGCAAGATCAGAGCACGTACAACATAAATGCAGCTCAAGCACATCAGGCTACAAGCACAATAGTAGCACAAGTATAGAGAGAGAGTGAGAGCGAGTGAGAGTGAGAGCGAGTGTGTGTGCAAGAGAGCACGTGTCTGAGAGACCATAAAATAGCGACTAAGCCGCAGACCACAAAAAGTGCGCACTCAAAAAAAGCAGCCGCAAAATTAAAACGTAAAGCTCAACAAAAAATTAAAAGAAAAGAAAAGAAGACGACTAAAAAGAAGATAAAAACAAAAATAAAAACAACAACAAAAGAAACAACGGCAAAAGTAAAGGCAAAGCAATTTAAATTAAACGCACCGGCGGCTGCAGGGGCAACAGAGGCGTAGAGACTGCACCACCCCAGTGAGGGGGGCGTGAGAGGGCGCACACACAAAAATGTCAACGTAAATGCACGTGTGTGTATATGTATGAGTGTGTGTGCGTGTGTGTGTGTGTGTGTGAAAATGTGTGAAACAACGCGAAAAAAAAAAATGAAAATAAAAATGTGAAATTTCTCGCGCGCAAAAGTATGCTAAACTTTTTTGATAGAGCGAGCGAGCGAGAGAGAGGGAGTGGGGGAGGGGGAGACAGGTGTGTGTGTGTGAGTGTGAGTGAGTGTGTGTGTGTGTGAAGCTTGTAATGCGACTTTAATTTTGATTATTGTTGTAGCTGCCACTTGCGGCAAGCTGTGTGAGTGTTTGGGCCGGGTCGGGGGTCGGGGAGCGGGTAGCGGGCAGCATGGGGCGGGGGCGTCACGTTGCGGGTTTGTTATGTTAAGCTAGGGTTGGGGTTGGGGTTGGGGTTGGGGCCGGGCAGCTTTAAATACCTTTGCAATAGAAACTGATGGTTTTTCCTGTAAAAAGAGTTGAGCTTACAAAACATAGATAGCATCAGTTTTAGGGTGCGACTGTGTACGTGTACGTGTACGTGTGTGTGTGTGTGTGTGTGGGTGTGTGTGTGTGTGTGAAAATAATTGCAAGTAACCGAAACATAACGAAAATTTGCAGCTCTAATCGAAAAAATCTATTGCACAGACTACGCTATGAAAACACTCTAAAAAAAAACTAACAAAAATATGTGTGTGTGTGTGTGTGTGTGTGTGTGTGCGAGTGTGCGAGTGTGTGTGTGTGTGTGTGTGTGTGTAGAGGCTAATTGATATGCTTGTAGAAGATTGTTACCCATTTTGTTGTTGTTGTTGTAGTTGAGGGAAAACACTTTTCGGGTTCGGTTTCAAAGGCAATTCGAGACGAAACACAAAAGTGAAAACTCAAAATAAATCAAAGAGTAAGAGACAAAAGACATACACACACACGCCCATACTCACATTCACACACACACCGACACAGTTAACATCGAGTCTAGAAACACAAAAGAAACGAAATAAAACAGTTTTGTTAAAGTTCGAGTGAGAAACTGTTGCTAAAACATTAAGAAGTACGAGTACGAACACAACAAGGACATAAATACATATACACTCACTCGCACACACACACACACACACACACACACATACATACAACAAAAACAATAAAGAGAAAGAGAGAGAGATAGAAAGGGAGAGAGAGTGAGAGAGTTATATTCTACTACGACAACGACACAGACTTCACACACGTAGAGTTGGCTACAAAAAACATTACGAGTGACTAGTAGTAGTATCTGCTGTAGGTGTGCGTGTATGTGTGTGTGTGTGTGTGTGTGTGTAAGTGAGAGAGTGTGCGTGGTTCTAGTCAAGGCTGTTGACCCAAGACCGCAAGTAGCTTTGAGGGCAGTAAGAACGGCTTAAGTTGAAGTCTTACGAAAAGCTTAGAGGAGGGAAAGCGAGAAGCCTAGACAATAGAATGGAAAAGCTAACAGAGAAGCGATAAGCTTTAAAGCAGCTGAGCAGCTTAAAGAGCTGTGTGAAGCGAGTAGCTTAAAAGAAGCGAGTAGTAGTACAAGCTTACAGCTTGAAGAGTAGTGTGAAGCTTATAGAGATGTAAGCAGCTCAAAAAGTGATAAGAAGCTTAGGGAAGCGACAAGTTTGACGAGAAGCGAGAAGCTTTAAGAGAAGCAAGCAACTTGAAGTGATGCGAGAAACTCAAAGAACCGTGAGAAGCTTAGAAATAAGCAATACGCTGACAGCAAAGAGACAAGTTTAACAATGGCTGCGCTTCTCGCTGAGCTTAGCTAAGCCAAGTTTCTCACTTCACTTTCACTTATCTTTGAGCTTTGCTATTAGGCTTTTAACAAGAGATTTCTACTGAAGCTTAAGCCTTCTCTTCTCGCTTGGTGCGTGCCTAGCTTTGAAGGCTTCTTGCGGCTGCTGTGGGCACACAGCTGCGGTGAGTTCAGTTTCAGTGTTTAGTGTTGCATAACGTGTAACGCCAATAGTTGAGTAGTGTTGTATTTGGCAGTTGGTTAACTGAGCAGATGTATTCGTTAAGTTCTAGTTTATATAGTCTATATATGGTTTAAGTATAATAAGTTTAAAAGTATTTAGTAAGTATTTTAGTATGTATATATCGGCAAATATTACTTATAAAGTGTACGACAGAGACAGAGGTAGATAGATAGAGAGAGAGAGAGAGAGAGAGAGTATCATAGAGTTGTTTACGTATACAAAACATATATATTGAGACTAGCGTTTGAGGGGGTAAAACTAAAGGAAAGACAAATATAGATAGATAGAGAGAGAGAGAGAGAGAGAGAGAGTATTGAAGGGAGAGCTTAGCGAGGGTCAGCGTGTAACACGAATAAGGATTAGTGCTTGCGATACATGAACTATCGCTAAGGGAGATAAGACAGCGAGCGAGCGAGCGCTAGCTTCAGGGTTAGTAGAGAGAGAGAGAGAGAGACAGAGGGAGAGAGTAGTTATTGCTGGTTAGGAAGAGAGAGAGATAGAGTACACTAAAGAGAGAGAGAGAGAGAGAGAGAGCGAGAGCTATATTAGACGACTAGGGTACTTATATACTGTGTGTACTGTGTAGGTGTTCGTGTGTGTGTTTTGTTGTTGTGTTGTTAATCAAATTTACTCATTTAGTATTTGTGTGGTATATATTTTTGGTATATATATATTTTTTTAAATTTATTGTTGGTGGTATTTATTAATCTGTTTTGTTGTTGTTGTTGTTGTTGTTGTTTTTGTGTATTTAGGGCATTTTAAGAAAGGGGGAAAAATAAATCATTTTATCTTACGAGTTAACACGGACTCGAACTCTGTACACTTCAGGTAGTCCCCTGTAAACAAAAAGTTTGTTCCCAGTATGATTTTTGTTTTAGTATCTTTTTTGTATAAATAATGCTTTTTTTTGGTATTTTTATTTGATTGACTAATTGGAGGAGTGGAAAACCATATTTGAAACTCAATGCGATAAACAATAACTAAAGAGAATTGGAAAATTGATTTTGAAAATAGATTTTTTTTTTTTTAAATATATTTTCAGTTACTCCGTGCCAATTAAATTAAATAATATGAATTTTATTTCTTAAGAATTTTTTTTATCGTTTTTCGGCTTGTTTCAAAATAGGAAAAAATTAAGAGAAAAGAAAATTATGAAAAATAAAAATGAAAATAAAATCAAGTAGAGAATTGGAAATGAATTTTGAAATATACTTATATATAGATATATATAGAGATATAGGTGTGTTTGTGGTATTTATTGGTATATCTGTGGTATTTTTCTCATTTTGTTGTTGTTTGTTGTTAGTTGTTGCTGTTGTTGTTTGTTGTTGTTGTTTGTTGTTATTTGGTCTGTTGTCTGCTCATCATCGAAAACAAGTAGAAGAAGAAGAAGATATATGTGAATTGCAGTTAACGCGCCTGCCCATTGTGAATGGCTCATGTAGCTCATGTAGCACGTGACTGTACACAAGTGTGTGTGCGTAAGTGTGTGTGTGTGTGTGTAGAATGTTATACAAGTACTGTGTGTGAATCAAAGTAAAAACATCTTTAGAACAGCGACTCATCAAACTGCGTGGCCAAGCCAATACTTTAAGTAGCCTAGAAATACTTCTAAGTTGAGCTGAGAGAGGTTTTTCATATACTTATATACAGCTATTCGAACTACCTATGTAACGAGTAAAGCTTCGATATATATGCAACAAACACAAACAAAAAAAAATACTCAAAAAATACTCCAACTTGATAAGCTTCAACTGCATAGCTAGCTATACATACAAAAAATGAAAAACAAAGCTCAACTTTTTAATAGGCAAAAGAACAAGTTTATATCGCCATATATATCTATGTCTTATAGATCGAAACAGCCTGTGAACTCAGTAGATATGTAGACGAAAGTATCTTAAGTAGTTCAGCTCTCTATGGTATGGCAGATGTGTGTAGGTTGTGCCCATTCCTTGGCTCATTTTCAAAACAAAAAATGAAAAGAAAATGAAATGAAACATTTAAAGCCATCAAAACTAATTTTGAATATATTTATTTTACAAATATGTACAAATGGGCCCGATGATCAAACGACTCGAGTGCTAGCAAAAATCAATAAAAATGATAGAAACAAGTAAAAGCAAAGCAGTCGAGCGTAACCGACTTCAACATACTCGTTCACAGTTCACAAGCTCGAGCAATGCTTAATCAAGACAAATTCAAATATTTGTATTGACCAAAGTGAATCAACTTGGAATTGCTTAGTCTTAAATGGCATAATTTTTTTTTCTGACTTGACTCAGCTGTAGAGCTGAGTAAACTATAGTTTTATCTGATAATATATATAGTATTTGTAATATAAATAATAGCAAGTCTCTTACCATGCGATAAGCTTGAAAGAGCCTGGAGAGCCCAACCAAGCAAGGCTGACACTCTGTGCGATAACTATATTTCAGCAGTTGCCTAAGTTATCGATTACAGTTAAAATATTCATTCGGTTTTCCATTTAATTAAAAATGATCTCAAGCTTGCCTAAGGTGTGAAAATTATTTTTAAATTTAACGAAACTCCAACTCAATTATTAACAAGCAACGTGAACTTCGTCGCAAAGTCTTTTGTCATCATGGCTTCAGTGTGCTGACAGTTTGTCGCTTAGTTGTTAGCTGTCAGCATGAGTAGACACTTTTGCGTCTTGAGTCAATATGCTGAAGTCATTTGGTACTATTGGAGGCAAATATATTTAAAAATATATTGAAGAATGCCAAGAAAAGTTGTGTTCGACTAACAAACAGCAATTAGACTTTACGTTTAGAGTATTGTCAGCAAAGCATCTGCTGCTTATTTGAGTGATGTGCTACGTTATAGATAATGGCATTGATGGGACTATAAAACTAAATTGGTAGTAATAAAATATGTGAAATAATTTCTATTTCATTTGCAATTCCTTTGCTATAGCTCTTATTTGGTCAACCTGCGCGGCTACACAAAAATTGCCATTTTCATTAGGAACAAGCCTATATACTCTCTTGCCTGCTGTGAACGAGTATGAAACGCATAAATTGAGCATATATCAATTCGACAAGCCGCGAAAAGTGCTGTCCATTTAAATAAATATGAAAAAAATGAAGCAAATTTGCATGTGAACAGAAAAAATATATGCAAAATTATGATGGAAATGCAAACGAGGATTTATATGGATATATACGTATATATATATATATATATATATATATATATATATATATATATATATATATATATATATATATATATATATATATATAGATATATATATATATATTTATATATATTTATATATATATATATATATATGGATATATATCTATATATTTTAATATATAGATACATTTGTGGGCCATGGGCAATTTGCATTTACAATAATTATGCGAAGCAGCGAAAAATGGCGTCAAATTAACACCTGCAAGTGTGGCCTATTTTCCGGCAATGCAGGTACAGTTTGTTGCTGCATGCAAAAGCAATCGATTAACGATAACAAAAACAAAACAAAAAGCAAAAAGAAACAGCAAAGTAAAACAAAGAAGTAAGGCAAAAGATTCTATATGCTGCCTACTCTTGGGTGTTCAGCTGCGAGTGTGAGTGAGTGTGTGTGTGTGTGTGTGTGTGTGTGTGTGTGTCTGTTGAGTGTGTGCTGCTGACGTCATTGCAGAGAGAGTGAAAGAGCGAGAGAGAGAGGAAGATTCTGTGTGTATGTGAGAGAGAGAGAGCGAGAGATAGGCATAGACGAAGCACGACCAGTGATAAATGATTGTTTGCCAAGTTTGAAATCTTTGCCAGCTGTCAGAGGCAGCCACGCCCCCGCCTCTGTTTGGGCTTAGCCCCAGTGACCATGGAGGTGACATATGCCTTTGAGCAACTGCTCAGGCATTATCATATCAAGGTGACCCGCCAACTGCCAACTGCCAACTGCCAAATGACAATCGATAAACGTTGCAAACGCGAATGTTGCTCCAGGTTCACGTTATATCAGCTGACTGAGGTAACTTCAGGTTAGACTTGGACAAAAGATTTATCTCTTCTCGATGTTCACTTCTTTTGTGCGCCAGCTAGGTCACAGCTGGGTCTATCAAATTAACCGTCTTCCATTGTCACTTTTACTATCATATTAACTGTCCTCCATAGTCACTGTTATGTGTGACATAAGAAAGTAGGATCTATCATATTGACTGTCTTCCATGGCTACTTTTATATATATATATATATATATATACTATGATATTGACTGTCCCCAAGGTCACAAGGCTCTTCTCAAGTCGATTTTCAGCTTCTAACAAAGTCTGACAATAGTTTTAATATATAAAATGGCAGCAAAGAGCCGTGGCTGAGTGTCCTCCATGTTCACTTGGTGACATTATGTTTCCCATTTGGTATTTTCCATATTCAGTTAATGCAAACTTTGTTCCAGTCCACTTGTAGCAACTGTCCTCCATGATCACTTTGTGCTGCTGCAAGTCATTTACAAGCACTCAAGGCACACTTAAGCTGAGAATAGAGTCAAATTTGGCATGCTTATGTCAATGGCTCCACTCGAAATGTGTGTGTGGGTGTGTGTGTGTGTGTGTGTGTTGAACACTTAACTCGTGCGTTTTGCAACACTGCTTTCGTGGCAGGCAAATGAGGCGCGCTGCCAGGCGAAAGCACAGTGCAACTCGTACGCAAAGGCTCAGCGTAAGACAATGGACAGCAGAGTTTGTGTGTGTGTGTGAGTGTGTGTGGGTGTGGGTATGGGTGGGTGTGGGTGGTTGGCTGTAAGCTGTCAGTGGCATTTACCAAAAATCAAAAAAGCAAAAGCCAAGGAAACAAAAAAGCCAAAAAAAACATGAAATAACAGCCAGGCAGCCCGGAAAAAAATGAGAGAGATAGAAAAAGAGAGCGAAAGAGTGAGAGAGAGAGAGTGAGAGAGATAGAGTGAGTGAGTGAAAGAGCAATGTAGAGTTAGAGAGAATGAGTGAGAGAGCGAGAGAGCCAGAGAGAGAGAGCCCGTAATGAGCTAAGCAGATATCAAAAATCAAAGCCAAAAATGATATCAAAAAGATATATATGTTATATATATATAAAAGATATATATATATACATGTACATATATATAAAAGAGAATCAAAACAAACTGAAAATGATATATCAAAGCGATATTCAGATATTTATATATATATATATATGTATATAGATATGCATTGGAGGCGCCTGCAGAGTGACAGAGACAGACATATGTATGTGACTCATACGCGTCGTCAGCTCAGTTGAGCTCAGTCCGTCGAATCGAATCGAATCGAATTGAATCGAATCGAATGTTTCGCGCCCCACACACAACGAAATCAAAAAGAGAAAATAAACCCCCAGTGGAAATTCGGTTTTCAGTCGAACTCGCTTACGTTATGGGATAGATCATGTTGTCTGGTCGATCCAGTGTGCAGCGCTGCCTCAGGATGCCCTCCCACAGCTGCACGCCGATAATGCCAAAGATGAAGAACACAAAGAAGCAGAGCAGGAGCACATTGCCCAGCATGGGCAGCGTATCCAGCAGCAGCATGACCAGAATTCGCATACCTGCAACGAGAGTGGAGCGAATGAGTTTAGAGTGTAGAGTATAGAGTGTGGGGTGACTACCCGATGGGCGTCTGCACTTACTGGGTATACGATTGATGGCGCGCAGCGGTCGCAGCACTCGGATCGTACGTATCGCTGTCAAGTTCAAGTTCTCCACATGCATCACATACTCCAGCAGTCCGGCCAGCACTATGAAGAAGTCCAGCCGATTCCAGGAGTCGGCCAAATAGGTATTCTTGCCACACATGCCCATGGCCACCATTTTGATGGTCATCTCCAGGGCGAAGAAGGCAAAGATGATGTCATCGAAGATCTATTTGATGTGCGAATATTGCAGAGAATGGGATGTAGAGCTATAGAATGTATATATCTGATATCTGTTCATAAAAATAGTAGTGCAACTGTAAATTGCACTACCTAAACGCCTAGTCCGGCTTTTTGACTGAGAATTTAGTCTCTAGAAGAATTGTTTGGCCACATCTGGGATTCTGTTTCTAGTTCTTGGCTCCTTGAGGTCTCGCTCGATGTGCCTGGCTCTCATGCAACAAGCAGTCTCAAAGGAGAATGATGCCTTGGCAACACTTAGCTTGAGCTCATAGCTCACATTACTATTATATTCAATAAAAATATATAATTCAGCATAATATACTCCAGTTCTGTACATGCACTTTCCATTGTCCCCAACACCGAAGCTGTCTGCCTGCAAAGTCTTTTTCCGTGATAACTTCAACTTGATTCAGCTCAACTGTAAAGTTGATTTTGCTAGAAATCTGAACTAACTGAGATAATGAACTGTGACAAGCAGAGACAGTTCGAGAAAGAGACACAGAGAGAAAGAGAGAGAGAGAGAGAGAGAAAGCGACAGGAAGTCAGGTAGAGTGAGCGTGTGGCTCATTTAGTGCTTAAAGCATAATGTGGTTGACACTTGTCAAAATGAGCTGTTGTCCACTTTGGCCAGCACTACGTGTTGCTACATCATGCATGAACTGCCACGCCCCGACCCCAGTCGCCCTTCTCGCCGCGTCGCCTTTGCCCCCACCCATAATATGTTGAGCAAACAGACAAAACTACTAAGCAACTGACGCAGCTCAGCAGGAGCTGTCCCAGTTTCAGTTTAAGTTTGAGTTTGAGTTTGAGTTTCAGTTCCATTTCCAGTTGTAGTCGCATTGCTCTGTCTCTTTCGCACTCTATCTTGTCTTTCAGTTAGGCAGTTGCCGTCTTTGTCTTTTTGGCACTGCTCAAACAATTCTCAGCAATTTGGGCGCCACTTATGTCCTGGCTCGTGCTCGGTCTCCATCTCCATCTCCATCTCGTTCTCGGTCTCGGTCTCGGTCTCAGTTTTGGGTTGGCCTCGTTACCCCCTTTCCCTTCCCGTTTTGCCAATTTGTCGCCCTTCGCACGCTTTACACTTGGCTGCGGCCAAAAATGTCTGCCTTCCATATCATTTACAAACATTTTCGCACGTTGGCGACGCTCCACCCCAACCTAACAGAGCAACATTTTCTATACCAGAGCCGTGGCTCTGTAATTGCCCCAAAAAAAAAAAAAAATAACCCAGGAACCAGCTCGCATTTGCCCAGCTCTCCTGCTCCCTAGCTCGCTAGCTCTACGGTGTGTGCGTTGGCTGCCTAATGAGCCGAAGTGCCTGTTTGATGTCATCAGCAAGGCAGACAGGAAGTGAGCCAAAAAATTGCTTAAATAAATGACAGTTAATGTGACGCCAACGTCGACAGCTCAAGGCTGCCACGCTCTCCCCCTCTCACTCCCTCTCTCTCTCTACATAGATATATATATATATATTTCTATCATATATGTATTTACTCACCTGCAATATTCTGCAGCGCGGCTTCAAACAGGTATCGTCCACACAGGGCTGATACATGCCCAGGGTTATGCAGTTCAACAGGATAACCAGAATCGAGATGCGCTCGAACCACGTGCACGCCACACAGATAGTCAGCTATAGTTAAGGAAAACCAATACTCTAAAAGAACACGAAAACAATGCCTGAGTAAGATCTGAGTAAGTCCGACTGGCAGATGCCCTGTTAAGCCAAGGAAGAGACTAGTTAAAGTCGCGCAAAAACTGAGGCAGAGCGGGAGAGAGAAGCGAAGTGAGAGGCCAAGAGAAAAGCTCAAATTGAAAGTCTCGAATTGTGCCGTAATATGCACTCGTAACATCAATGCCTTAAGCAACACTCGCCTAAGAAGTTTTTCTTAGATGGAAACAGAGCATCGAGAGAGATTAGTTTGCATAGCGATTGTCTGCCCGTTGACTGCTTTTGTGTGTGCTGATTTAAGCAAAACATGTCGAGCGCCCAATCGGTTGCCAGCCCTCAGCCATGCTACCGCCTCGCTCGGGTTTTATGGCATGCCACGCAAAGCTGACAGAATTGTGGCACAAGCCAGCAGCTAGCAGGCACAAGGATGCCAGATAGCTGTTTACTATCGCCTCTAATGCGCACTCAAGTGCTTGTCAACTTGGCTGCATTTTGTACTCGACGTGCTGCCATTGCTGCTTATTTTTGCAACAACTTCTGCTTCTCTCGCAGTCGCACTCGCACTCGCACTCGCACTCGCACTCGCACTCGCACTCGCACTCGCTTGCCCGCTTTGTGTGTATTTTGTGGCAAAAAGAAATGGCACAAATTGATGACAGTCACTCAGTCAGTCATTCATTCAGCCAGCTCGGGCAGCATTCAGTCACTCAGCCAGCCAGTCAGCCAGCCAGCCAGCCAGCGGCATTATAATGCAATGTTGCAAGAACTTCTGTAAGCCTTTTAGCCAGCATATTAGCCGCAGTAGCGCAGAGTCCGGGCCAGTCTCGGCTTGATATGAACAGCTCACTCCATCAGTATCTGCAATCTGCTTCAGAGGCAAATGACTGTTAATATAACCAAAGCTTATGTCCATGAAAACATTGGCATTAGCATCCATGGCCTGATGGATGGCTGCGGATGCTTTTTCGACTCAGTTCAACTGAAACTGAAGCAAGAACCAACAGCAAATGCAGAAGCAGAAGCAAAGCATATTTCAGTTGCATTAGAGATTATGGGAGAGCAAAGCAGAAACAGCGCAAGAAATAGCTGGCTTAAAGCAGATATGTGAGTGAAGCGAACAGAGAGACAGACCGAGAGAGAGAGAGAGAAGCTAGATCTGAAGAGTAATGGAATGAAAAGCACACACAGAGTGCAGCTTAAGAAGTGGAATAAATGCAACAGAGATGCGAAGTAATAATAGAAAAAACTTACGATTGATGCGAGAGGCATTAGGAAGCAGCAAATTGTTTACTTTAATCAGAAATAGTTTGACGAGGCGAGTCAGATATTGTAGGCAAGTCAAATATGAATCTAAACTCAAGGCAAACTCAGGCAAGGGCTTCTCTGATATAGTTGAAGTAGGAGAAGAACCGAATTGAGAAGTTCAAGCGCTTCTCTGCTGTAGTTTGAGTAAGCGTAGAAACGAACAGACAAGCTGACTGAGCATTAGAGCGAACAGTTTGATCTAAATTAGAATCTAGAATTAG
The DNA here is from genome assembly GCA_035045945.1 of Drosophila anceps. Classification (NCBI taxonomy): domain Eukaryota; kingdom Metazoa; phylum Arthropoda; class Insecta; order Diptera; family Drosophilidae; genus Drosophila; species Drosophila anceps. The sequence continues at coordinate 1,733,822 of JAWNON010000063.1, forward strand.
AAAGGGAAGTAAGGTGAAGCGAGCAGTGAAGCTAGACGAGCTGCAGAGACGAGAAGGATAAACAAGAAAGATGGCGAAAGTGAGAAACAAGTCTGCATGAGAGAAGCGAAGAGAGAAGCAGAATGGTCAACAAGAGAGAAAGTGGCAGAGAGAAGCAAGTCTAGTCTGAGTGTATAAAGTATGAGATCTGGATAAGAAGAATAAAGATGAAGCGAGAAGCGAGAAGCGAAGCGATAAGCAAGTCGAGAAGAAGAGCAAAGAAGGGTACACAATACAGAGAGTGAAAGTGAGAAACAAGTGAGATCTGGAAAAGAAGGAAAACATATGTGAAGCGAGAAGCGAAGAGAGAAGCTAAGCGAGAAGAAGAGCAAGGATTGGTCAACCAGAGAGATAATGAAAGAGAGAAGCAAGTCTAGTATGAGTAAAAGCAGTATCAAGTGTGGAAAAGAAGAATAAAGAAAGTCAGGCCAGACAAAATTCAATGGAGTCAGTGGAAAGCCCAATTGAAAGATTCAAAAACAAGTTAAGTAAACAGATGTAGGCGCAACTGTGCTATGAAAGTCAAGAGAGAAGCAAAGCGAGCAGTAAACACATAAAATCGGAGCAACATATTGCAGTTGTTTCTCTGTGTTGACTGTCTCTGTGTTGCACTGTCGACGACAGCAAATAGCCCGCAGTCTGGCCAAATATGCGAAATCGGTTGTGTTTCGCGTGTTTTCAATACACAAAGCCAAGGACGACGACGAAAGGATTTCAATGGGGCGCTTAATGCACGCCAAATGTGCGCCAAGGACTCATTTCTGTGTGTTTGTCTCTCCCTCTCTCTCCCTCGCTCTCTCTTTTATGACCGCGTGCAATTACGAGGCAGCTGAGCACAATGCACAAAATGTTTACGCTATTAACGCACAATTAAAGATAAAAACGGAACACAAAAGGAACAACAACAGCAACAACAACAACAACAATATGCATATGTAAACAAATAAAAGGACAATCGTTTGGGGTCCTTGCAATTCATTAGGAGCGCTGCGAGCGGGCTAAATGGATGGCATATGCAGGTCAGGTCGAGCCAGTGTCATAAAAACCAATGTGTAAAGCGCAGACACACACAGAGGTCAGTGTGTGTGTGTGTGTGTGTGTGTGTGTGTGTGTGTGTGTGTGTGTGTGTGTGTGTGTGTGTGTGTGTGTGTGTGTAAGAGTTTTGGGCGGAACGAGGCGTGTCGGTGGGCGAGCGAGCGAGAGGCTGAGCATTTGCTGGAACGTTGTATAAATATTGCAGCAGCACAAATATGCGACACAGCATGGCTGGCTGTGCCTCTCTCTCTCTCTCTCTCTCTCGCTCTCTCTCACTCGCGAAGGGGGGATGGGGGGGGGGGGGGCTGTTGGGTAGGGGCTGGAGCTCCATGAGCTGCCATTATTTTTGATTTGGCGCGCAGCGCCGACGTTGGCAAAGGCCACCAAACCAACAGTAAACAAATTAAGTCGAGCGTAAAGTGGGCCAGCTGAAATGGCCCCAACAACACCCCACACACACACATAAACACACACTCTCTCTCTCTCTCGCTCTTTCTCTCCGTGTGTGCATGCGAGCGTACAAAAATCGCAACAAATTAAAAGACGGCCAAACAAAAAACGTCGAACGTCGAGCCGCTGCAGTCGAGTGGACACGAATAATTTGTGAATACGGCGAACAGAAGTAGATGAAGAAGAAGAAGAACAGACAAACAGAAAGCAAAAAAAAAAAGAGCAAGTCAAATGAAAGGAGTCGAAAAGGTAAAGAATCAAAAGAGAATGCGCATGGGAGTGTGCACGTAGGTGTGGGCGTGGCGTGTGTGCAAAGCAAAACCTGCGATAATTGGCAACGCGGCAAACGCAGGCCCCAAAAAATTCAGATTTTTTACCAAAAAGTGTCAAGAAAGAAAGAGACCGAGAGAGAGAGCGAGAGCGAGAATGGCAGAGAGTCGAGCAGAGAAGGCGCGCCTTCATTTGTATGTAAATGTGCCGGCAATTTGTGTGGCTTATTCGCAGGTGATAATTGGACACAGGTGTGAAAATTGCAATAGCTTTCAGCTGCTGTAAAAGTGAAGTCTATCGAGTAGGCGCTTAAAGCAGACGCCAAAGTCTCGCTACATATACGAAATGATAGTTGCTATAAGAAACTTATACGATTTTCAATTTCTGAAGATGACTGATGAAGCAGATGGTGAAGACGAAGAAGAAGACGCATCAGAATCAGCAGGAGAAGTTGATGAAGATGAAGACAATATGTGACGACCTTAATTTGCCTAGTTGTATCCAAGCATATATTCGAAATGCCAAGTCTACAGCTTCAATTGAGCCTTCAATAATAGCCTGGAGGTAGCAAAAGCTATAGTAATGCCACGCATTCAATGAGCATATTCAAGAGCTAAGAGTCTAAATACATATGCTATGCCACATTTCGAATCTATGGCTTTAGTAGGTACACAGACAGACAGATGGAGCAGCAGTTGATCCTTGCACTAAGCCAATATACTCACTTTTCATTTGGTGAACGAGTATTCAGCCATTCCAAGCTCAGATATTATTGAGTGGGTCTCTTGTTAAATCTGTTCAACACAGCTAAGTTCTGCCCAACAAACTGTAGCAAAAGTTCTTCAGCATATTTGACATGCTATCGATAATTATCGATAAAGCAATTTGAATGGATTTGCATCTGCAATATAGAAATTAAGACAGACAGTTTGTAAATGCCACAGCAGCTGAACTTTGACTTCAACTTGACTTCGTCAACTTCAACCCAATTCAACGAAATTCACGCGAATTTCGATATATAAATTATTAGCGCCTTGCCTAATTACGCTGATATCGGTTTCAGTAGCCTCGCTGAACTTTACTAATTGATATCAATTTACGCTGTTGCGCTCTCGAAATCAGAAATAATTGGCATGCCAAGAGGTGAACCGCCGCACCACTGATCCACACCCCGTGCCACCACCCAGCCACCTGTTGGCCTCGATTCGAATGGGAGTTGCAATCGGAGCTATCGATGAAGGCATGTAATGTAATCTCAAGCACTCGGCAATCATCGAGGTCAAAGCGGTGGTTGAGTGGTGCGGTGTGGTGTGGTGTGGTGTGGTTTGCTGTGCTGTGGCGTGGCGTGGTGGGGCGCATGGCTAATGAGATTGCGCTGCGATTCATTGCTATTAAGTAGATGCCATAATTAGTTGTGGGCGTGGATATCGCATTACTTTGCTCGCATGCTAATGATGTGTACGGTGCGCCTTCAATGTCCCCAACGTCTTGTGCCGGCACCACGAGAGAGCGGTTCAGTGATTTCTGAAAGTTGTTCTGCTTGCGAGGGAGGAAATTCAAAGGAGAAGATAGAGAAGACGAGAGAGCAAGGAGAGAAAGAGTGGGGGGAGATGGAGAAAGAGAAGGGAGATGAGAGGTGAGAGATAAGACGTGAGAGATGAGAGAAGAGAGAAGACAGAAGAGAGAAGGGAGAAGAAAGATAGGAGATGAGCGATGAGAGCTGAGAGATGAGAGAAGACAAATTGGAGAAGAGACACTGAAACATAAAGACACAGCGAGGCAGAGAGTTAGTGGGGTTAGCCAAAGAGAGATAGAGAGAGGCGAGATATGGGCGGGGAGAGGCCGAGAGACGACAGACGTGTGGCAGCTGGCGACTTGAAGGCGACGTTCACACTTTTTGGCAAGTGGCGCAGTTGACCTCGCACGTTCGTCCTCGTCCTCGTCCTCGTCCGCTCCCTTCTCTCTCTCTCTCTCTCTCTCTCTCTCTCTCTGTCTTTTACTCTACATCTAGCTCTCCCTCTGTCTGCCCTCCATGCAGCAAGGGGCAGGCAACGTGGCATTGAGTAGCGCCACGTAGACGAGGCGAAGCACTAAAGTTTTCAACTCGAAATTAGTTTAGGGGTCGTTCTTAATGTAGTTATGGAATTGATTATGAGCAATGCCAATTGAATCGAGACGCCGCGCTGACTGCAACAAACCCGTTGCAATCCGATCAACAATAATTGATAAGGGAAGGCGAGCAGCTGCAGCAGGAAAAACTTTGCAAAACTCTCAAGATATTGCCCAAGGGACAGCAGAACAATGACAAAATCAAAATTTATAGCCAACAATTAAGTGGGCCAGGCCAAGCGAAAGGGAAGCTTATCAAACGGGTTAGCTAAGGGGCGCCAAGGGTACGATTATCGTGTTATTGTAGCTGACTGAGCAATGCAGCTGGCTGCTGGTAATTGGCACTGGGTAGCTCTCACTCTCACTCTCACTCTCACTCTCACTCTCTCTCTCTCTCTCTCTCTCTCTCTCGCTTTCTGTCTCTGGTTGTGTCGTTTAGAAATCTGGGCAACGACAACAACGGAAAATGACAGGAAATGGCAATTGAGATGCCACAAAGATGTCCGGAAAAGTAGGAAAATGGGCAAATGCAATAAATAGTTTCAACTCAAAATCTATTTGTGGCAATCGACAGTTGCCGACAGCAAAGCCAAAAACAGCTTTCCTCTCGAACATCCAAAATAGAAGAGTTGAGGCAAGTCTTCACATTTGAGTTGATTATTTATGCATATCTTAACACTAAATCCAATTAGAATTAAGCCTGGCTGCTAACTAAGCCAGCAGCAACAGTTATGCAAGGAATTCCGAAGTGGTTAGGGCGCATCAATTCACAGGGACAACTGACACTAACTGAGACTTGAACTTCAATACAGCTAGAGTTCAGCTTTAGTTTATATATAGCTTAGCTGAAAAGTTATCGCAAAGCTAGTGGGGAAATCGTTGAATCAGTGAAAATTGAACGACTTAGTCGACTTTATAGTTTCTATCTTTCATAAAACACAGTAAGACAGAAAATTGTTATGTCCTTAGACATTCGAATGTCAGATTTAAGCACACACTTCTGTTGAGCATATGTAGACAAGAGTCAGCAGCAGGCGTAACCGAGGCCAATGATCTGATCAATATAGACATGCCTGTCCATCCAATCGTTCTCCTAGCTGTCCATCTCTTCTCCTGCCTGTCCGTCCGTCCATCCGCCTGCCTATCAGTTGGTTCGTCCGTCCGAGCGCTAAGATCTTGTTCAAGATTTGACATTTTAAATATATATGCTTTTTCCCAATTGTCTTTCCTTTAACTCAGCTCAAGTTCAGTCAAGCTATTGCTCATAGTCGAGAGCTCTACGAAGGACAAGCTCATCACTCATCACTCATCACTCACATATGGCAATGATCTCTACATGTTGCTGAGCATCTGCTAGTTGCACGCAACCGACTAGAGCGCAATTTAATTGAATTTTTTTCTTCAATTGCTTTGCCCAGCTCGGTTAATTCTTGTGGTCCTGGAGGACAGCCGGCTGCATAAGAAACCACTTAATGGCGCAGCGTCTGTGGACTATGTGGACTGAGTTGGTTTTAATGTATGAAATGTGTTCATCTTCAATATCAACGTCAGTCAATTTTAATTTCAGGTTAAATTAAATGTGAAGTGCGCCCAAAAGTATGCAAAGCGATTTTTCATGCACATGCCAGAGGCGAGCGCGCGCTGCCTGTCACGAGCAGAGCGCGGAGGAAGCAGGGCCGGGCAGGAGACGGGGCACTGATTGCCGCACATTATCCCCTAGCGACAACAACAGCAAACAGCAACAGCAGCCAGCACGAAGAAGCAGAAAAAGAAGAACAACAACTGCAAATGACAAGGCGCAACGAAAAAAAAAAAAAAGAAAAAAGAAGAGAAAAACAAGGACAGAAATGTCAGAGCAGGAAGCAGCGACTGCAAATGGCGATTGGCAACTCGGGCAGCGTCTTCCGCTACGCCGATATATGTTATTTATGCGATACACACACACACACACGTTCACACACATATGCATATATATGAGTGTATGTGTGTGTGTGTGTGTGTGTGTGTGTGTGTAGGCATATATTTTGCAACAGGCAGGCGAGTACGAAAAAAATGAATAAATAAAACGCAAATATTTCAAGGCTCACAGGCAGTGAATACCCTGCACTGGCTGTGCCTGAGCAAGCGGGTAGTTGGGTTAACAGAAAAAGCAGAACATCTTGAGTAAAGCTATACATATACCAAGCTACCCATTTGCTCAGACCCATCCTGTGCAGGGCATATAAAGTAAACGTATCAGGGCAAACGTATAAATATGTAAAGGGTATATAGTAGTAAAGGGTATATAATGTAGCTTAATTCAATTATCTTATATGTATATTGTTGATATTGGCATTCAGGGTCTCTCAAGTAAAACCATTTGGTATACAAACTGAGATTCATGATAAATGAACGTGAATAAAATGGAAATCTGAGACACTCCAAAAGACCTTGGACGAAAAGGGTTAATCAAGTTGTTGACAATAGTTAAATAGTCTTGATAATGACTGAAAAAGGATTTCTTCAAGTGTACGCCACAGACAGCAGGGGAAATGGCCCAGCCATTACAGTCTATATAGAGCTGATCAAGTTCAATTGTTGAGTTGACTTGACGCTTTCTGTCTGCTCGTTCGTATGTTCATCCGTATGTCTGTACGTCCGTCCGTCCGTACGTCCTTCCATCTGTCCGTCCTTCCATTCGTCCAAGCTTCCGTCCATCTGAACTCGTTGAGCAGGAGACTTGCATTTTCACGTAGATTCTTCTAGATCAAGTTAGCTTCGATAATTCTTAAGTAGATCTATAAGTAGATCTGAAACTTTGGATCTCTCTCTCTCTCTCTCTCTCTAGAGCCAACATATATCGCAATTATATAGACACTTCGCTTCGTAAACAAAAGTGTTCAGTCAACCTCACCTTCACTTGTGAATTCAGCTTCAGGGTATCATCTAGCCGGTGCTGAGCACCTGCCTGACTGTCAGCTGTACCTTTAAATATGTAACTTCCCAGCAGACACTAAAAATCAATAGGCCGCAACAGCGATATGCCCATGTACCCATATATATATGTATATATATACATATATCTTAATATATACATATATAAGGCATATGTATGTATCTGTATGATACAAGGACGTGGCAGGAAGGACAGCGCCTGGTAACTGTGGCACATGTGTTTTGCTTTGAAAAAGGATATGGATTGGTGATGAGCATCAGGCACCAGTTGCGCGGTCGTGTGTATTGTGTGAGCGCCTTCATGGCAATCTCTGGGAAGCCTGGATAGGGCAGATTCGGTTCGCCCGACGAGCTGGACGAGGAGGAGGACGAATGCGTTGAGTCGCCATCGTCGGAGCTGCAGCTGCCGTTGCAGCTGGATGCCGTTGAGGAGCTGCCGGCCGAGTCTCGGGCAGTGTCGCGTGTACGTCGCTGGGCGGCGCCAGCTGTTGCCTCGCTCAGCGTCGAGGCGCCGCTGTGTCGACGTGTGCCACGCCTACGCGCCGCCTCACTGCGCTCCTTGCTGCCAGCGCGTCCAGCTGGCTGATAGCGACGCGATTGCTGTTGTTGCTCCTGTTGCTTCTGTTGCTGCTGCTGTTGTTGTTGCTGTTGCTGTTGCTGTTGCTGTTGCTGTTGTTGCTTGTGCATCGAGTCGGAGGCATTCGAATGCTGTCTGTGTGGGCGGCGCGTGTGCGGCGTAGGCGTGGCCTTGGCACTGGCACTGGCACTGCATGAGCTAGTCTTACGCAGCCGCTGCTGCTGTCCGCTGCTGCCGCTGGCGCTGGCGCTGCGTCGCAGCTTTTGCTGCTGTTGTTGTTGCTGCTGCTGCTGCTGCTGCTGCTGCTGCTGATTGCCGCCGTCGACGATCACCGACATCGGCGGCTCCTCGTTGGAATGCATTGGCTGTGACTTTAGTTTGTTGTTGCTTTTTGTATTGTAAGTGCTGCAGCTGTCGCTAGCTGCCACGCGACGTCGCTGCCCATTGCCAGTTGCCGCTGTTGCTGCTGATGTTGCTGTCGTTGGCTGTTGCAGCATCTTCCGACAACGTGTGTGTTCGAGCACAAGCAGCTTGGGTCATTCCATGTTGACTAACTGCCTATAATGAGAAAAAGAAAGAGAGAGAGAGAAAGTGAGTGGGAGTGAAAGCGAGAGAGAGAGAGAGACTAGATATTAGTCAGTTAGCAGCAACAGCAGCGACTGCTTCATCAAAGCCGCATAAAAAGCTGCTGCTGTTGCATACACAACACACTCAAAGCACACACACACACACACACACACGTGGCACACACGGCACACACTTCAGTTGAAGCTACGTGCAAAGTTTGTGAATTGATTTTTAATGCGGCGTCTGCCGAAATATGCCAAACACACACACACACACACACACACAGTCATACACACACACACACACACACACAGTCATACACACGCTCGCACACAGTCGCGCACACACTCTTGGCCTGGGTCATAAAAGCAGTTGGCATAATGAAGCCCAAACATAATTTATATGCGTGTGGTGTGCGTACCTATGTATGTGTGTGTGTGTGTGTGTATGACTGTGTGTGTGTGTGTGTGTGTGGGCTGTGCGTAGCTCTAAAAATAATGAGCAGCATATTTGTTGCCCACAACGTAAATTGTAGCATACTTTTCAGAGCAGGCGCTTGTTAGGCAAAAGTTTGAGTATGTGTGTGTGTGTGAGAAAGTGTGTGTGTGTGTGTGTGTGTGTGTGCGTGTGTGTATGTGTTCAATCATTAATTACGACCCGCACATGTGTGTGTGTGTATGCGCACGTGTGCGAGGCACCTAAGTATAACACATTAACTTGCCAAAAAAGTGCCACGTTGTGGTTTCTGATACACACAGAGGCAGACGCACACCCGCACACCCGCACACACACACGCACGCACACACTCTCGCATACAGGCGCAGAGAAGCGTGCAGCAATTGTGCGAAAATTGGTTTATTGATAGGCCGCAGCAACAATGCGTATAGAGAAAGGCATTAAGCTACTTAAAATGGCATTCGCATTGGCTAATTCGCCTGTCCGCAGCGTTAATTAAAAATTTATCGATAGACGATAAGCGATTGTAATTGTTGCGGTACAAATGACAATCATAACAATTTGCATAATAACAATTAACGCTTGCAAAAATAAATGCATGCAAATTATGGTTTTTGCACAGTTAATTAACAAACGATAACAATTGGCAATGCGGCTGAAAAGTTATCGATGGAGAGACGCATGACTCAACACATATATATCTATATACATACATATGCAATTCGATTATGCGAATTCAATTTCCTTGATGGCAAGCCCATCATATGAATGCAATGTTATCGATAGTAAAAGTTATCGAATTTAGATATATGAGACATGTATCGATTTTAGCTAAGTCTATATTGCCAAATTAGCGCATCTGTCAGTGACTTTAATGCATATGCTTCATTAACAGCGTGTGTTATCGATTTTCTGTTATCGATAAGTGTAGATAGTTGCTCAAAATGTATATAATCAGCTTATAAGTATATACTGACATAAACAGGTAGGTTACTCTTTCGTAAGTCAACTCATAGATGCTATCGATAAATCGATAAATTGATAATTGCACACAACTATCCACAAATAATCGTTAAAAGTACAGAAAAATAGCTTCAGACTCAAATAACACAACTTCCAACGCCCCAATCTTATCATATTTGCAATCGATAAATCGATAGATGTACGCGCCATCGACTACAAGCTTGGGCAAGCTCGCAATGTGAAAGCTGCAGATATGACTCAGGCTAAAGACTTTAGCCTCTCCCTATCTCGATCCTGGTCCTCATCTTATCACATATGTTATCGATAAATCGATTAAAAACCTTAACACAAATAGTCCTTATACTAACATTTTGAGCTACATCCAGGCATTCAATAGCTTAGCTCCTCCCACTTCAATCCTAGTCAAATTTCAATCATATTTGCTATCGATAAATCGATAAGCTCTATGACATTATTAAGTAATTCATAATCGCTGCGGCGCGACCCAAAATAGTTCAAATATTTAACAAACGATTTATCAGTGCTAATGCAGGAAATTGTTTGTGTTTCCAGTTTTTGGATTCAGCCGGCGCGACGAACCGGTCCAATGGGTGGGGGCGGCGGGCGTGGAGTGGGCGTGGCAATGCGTGCTAAGGGGCACGCGGCGTTGACGGCGGCACGTGTCCTGCCACAAGCATAGACAAAGGCAACGAAATCAACAATAATTAATCGTTCGCTGGCGCCATTTGTTTACAAACCGGAAACGGAAGTTGGCCCTAAGACAAACGCAGCGCTGCCAGATGTGTGTGTGCGCGGGTTTGTGTGCGTGTGTGTGTGAGTGTGTGTGTGTTTGAATATGAATTTCAAATGTTAAACAAGCCAAAAAGGCCAGGAGAAAACACAAGTAGTTAAGAAGCAAAGAGGCGAGTAGAGCACAAGAGAGAGAGAGAGAAAGAGAGAGACAGAATGAGAGCAATACAATAGCGAGAATAGCAATGTAAGCGCCTTGTATAATAACAGAACGTACATATGTAAACATATATATACACATAGTCACATACATAGAAACACACCCACACACACACACACACACGCACACACACGCACACTTATCCATAATTAAACACAAACAACGCGCAAAAGCAACTTGAGCAAATAAAAAGCTGCGTGGCTCACACACTTTGCGCTAAGTGAGAGCGTGGCAGTAGAAGAAGAAGCACGACACACACACACACACGGACACACGGACACACACATATATATATATATACAGGCCTGTCTATGTATCTGTATCGTTGGAATAATGCGATTTGTGCCGCAAATCAAAATGTCAGATTTCCATGTCGAGATCTTTAAACTAGCCAACACATTTCGCTTTTGATGTGGGTGCTGCTTAGGTCGCCTCTGTTTCTTCTTCTTCTCCTTCTTCTTCTTCTTCTTTTTAAATAAATAGTCGCAACTTTTTCACTTTGAATGTTTTTTCCACACTTTGCTTTCGCTCAAGTCAAGTGTGAAGTGTTTGATAGAAAAGCGAGCTCCAGCTTTAAAGCTATTAACTGAATCTGAAGCTGAAGCTGAAGCTGAGGCCCTGTCCTCTGCATGGTATACAGGGTGACTACTAGTGGGACACTGCCGACTAGAGTCAGTAAGAAGAAGGATGGACGGCGATGCAGAGGGAACTAGCCCAGTAGGTTAAAGTAGCCAAGAACAGCCTGGCCTCATTGCATTCAATTTGCTCGTAATGCAGGCAGCATTCGTTCAAAACACCTCAACTGATAAAAAGAATAAGTTTTGCACACTCAAATAACTCAAATAACCCTAAAGTGATGGAGCTTATCTAATTGCAGATGGGGCTTCATTCAAAGCTCATTTCAGCCTATTACAGATTTAGTTTCAGCCTGAAAGAGCATAGTCTGAATAGCGTTTACTAAAATCAATTGGCTTATGACCTAACCCATTCCAAGAACAGACTGCAACAGACTGCTAACTGAATACTCTTTAGTCCTTGCCTCCGCTGCATTGCCTGTCTCTGCTCTCACTAGAATATCTATTCGCTTTCCATCCGCTGAATCTATCAGACCAAAATATCAACTCTTCAAAATTCTAATTCCCACAGCCCGCAATTAATTTTCAACTAATCTATTTACATTTCAGATTTCAAATTCCACTCATAAGCTGCCTCTGCCTCCCTCTCTCTCCCTCTCTCCCTCTCTCCCGTTCTCCCGCTCTCCCGCTCTCTATGTATGACAGAGATGTGTGTACTTAACTTTAAGCCCTCGTTTCAGTTGAAATAAAAAAACTTTGACTGTTTCGCCCAGCCGCCCCTCCTCCTGCAGCGCTGTGTATGTGGCAACTGTTGGCCTAGTTCTGTTTGCTCTGGCACAAACAAGCGATTGACTTTTGTGGCACGTGCAAACATTAAATTGCTTATGTGAAAGCATATTTAAATTTGTAGCTGCTTTATAACTGATTATCCCCAGCTTTGTTGTTGCTTTAGTTTTGTGTTATCCCAAAAAATTATGCAAATAGATGTCCGTCCGTCCGTCCGTCCGCCCGTCCGTCCGTCCGTCCGACATCTGTCCGTCCCTCCATCTGGCTGCGTGTGTTTGTGTTTTGCCTTTTTGACAGCTAAAAAAGAAACCTTCACTCGGAAATAAATAAACAATGCGAATACGAATACGAATACGAATGTGAATCTGAATCTGAATGTGAATCTCAATGCGAATGCGAATGCGAATGCGAATGTGTGGCATAATTTACTTTTAAATGCAAAGTCGACTCGCTTGCTGTCATTGATATGAGCCTGCCATCTCTCAGCTTTCAGCTGCTCAGCTCACCCTCTCGCTCTCCATCTCTCTCTCACACTCTTGAAGAAAAAAATAATACGCATACGCAGCGTTGTGCACGTTGGCAAATAAATCAAAGCAAGAACAACGACGACGACACCGCGGCGCCGAGATTCCCGTTTTTCTTGTTGCTCACAGTATTTTTTCCTTCATTTTGCCTTTTGTTGTTGTTGCTGCTGCTGCTGCTGCTGCTGCTGCTGCTTCTGGCTGGCTGACATACTGAGATTTATGCTCGCTGTTGTTTATGAGCCCGGGAGCCCGAGAGTCTCCCTGCCCGACAGCAGCAGGCAGCAGGCAGCAGCAGCCGCCGCACATTAGCATAAGTCCACGTACCGCGCGCAAATAGTTCAGCTCCATTTGTTGTTGCTCTGGCTTGGACAAAACCCGATCGCCCTGGCTTTTTATGGCCAATTTTATTATTGACTCGATATGCCATTATTATCTGTCTTTCCGCAATAAAGCCAAGGCCATGGCTGGATGCTGTCCGAATGACATAGCGCTCAAGCCCATTAGCACTTCAACAAAACTATTCAGGCCAGCAGGAACAACTCACTCGTGGGCGACTTGATCGCTCAATCTGCAGGCTTTTGGTGATTGGCTCTTGCGTGACTCTCGTGCTCGAGTAGCCGCTACTCCTCCTACTCCTCAGTCTTCTATCCACATCTACCCGCTCAGCAGCAAGTCGTCTGCCTCTTTCAGCCTCATTGGTCGTCTATTCATACTTCACTGAAGGACGTCCTATAATCTAGTTGTCCTTCCTCGAACGTCTACTTCTTCCTTTTCTACTTCGGCTGGACCTGGTGATGATGTCTGTTTCCTCTAACGCAACTTTCATTTTGTCCGTTTGCTGATCGACGAATCATTCTCTTAATACATGCTCAGCTCCAGAATCTTTAGTCTCTGTATGAAGGCAGCCACTCAGGCGTGCTTCTGCTTGGCTGTTGATCCCTAATCGCTTGAGGCCTATTCGTATAGCAACTACTCAGATATATTCTTTGCTGCTCAGCTCTTCAGCTCACTTCTTACCTCGCTTACTTCCGCTATGTGGAGCTATGCTTCTCAACTGTTCACAGTCGAAGTCATGCTCCAAGTTCTACTGCCCGCATCTTTACTGTCAGACTCCTCTCTCGCCCACACCGATATCTAAGCATCAGTTCATTCCATCATTCGCTTATCTCTGCCGAATGGTCTACCTGCTCGGACGTCACTACTCACACTCTCTGTCTGTCTGTCTGTCCGTCCGTCCGTCCGTCCGGCCCTCTCCCTTTCTCTCTCTCTCTGTCTGTCAGTCCGATGGCCGAGCGGATTTGCCCAACTGGGAACTCTGATGTATTTAACATTAATATTTATGATTGCTCATCTGTGTATACGAGGCGCTGCCGCTGATGGCTCCAGCTCGTATCTGGGCATTCGCGTTCGCATTCGCATTCGCATTCGACGTCTCATTTTCATTGCTTGCTTATTGCGCTGATTTTATTACGAGTATTATTTGTTTTGTTGTTCGTTCGTTTGTTTTTTTTTTTTCTTTGCTTTGCTTTGCTTTGTTTTTTCCTTTTTTTTTTTTTTTTGTCTTTCGCGTGGCGCATAAAAATACAAAAGCTCATTTTCATGCTCAGCAGCTGCCAAACGCAGAGCCAAATCTTTACCTTTATATGACATAGGGAGAGAGAGAGAACGAGAGAGCGAGAGCGAGAGTGAGAGAGCAAGGGGAAGTTTTTCTTTCATTTTTTTCCATTTCATTTTCCAATTTCATTGGCTTTTCGTTTGCTCTGTTGCCTTTCAGCTTCATTGAGCTTGGCTTCTCTTCACTTTTACTTTTTATCTGTCTGTGTGTATCTGAGTCTCCTGCTGTGTGTGTGTGTGTGTGTGTGTGTGGTGTGTGTGTGTGTGTGTGGTGTGTGTGCTTATTGTCATTTTAAATACACAGCAGTAAAATTCATATTTTTTATGCCATGGCTTTTATTGGCCATTTGCTGAAGCACCTCGCAGTCAGTCACAGCCGCATGGCCAACTGTCCGAAGCGAAATGGCGAACATAACGGTAAACTGTTGGTGTAACTGTAACTTGTAGCTGTAAGCTGTATCTGTATCTGTATCTTTATCTGTATCTGTTGCCTGTTATCTATATGCTTAAGTTTGTTTAGCTTGCCTTAATGCAGCAAATTATTATTCGATTAGCCTGGAAATATTTAGATCCCTTTTGTTGAGATTGGGAATAAACTTAGTCCATTTGCTATATCTATATACTTATATCTATCTTAATCTATGTTCAGCTTGTGATTGCAGTCCATACAGTTGCTGTCTGCTCAAGAGTGAGTGTGAGATCTGCAATCGATGAGAATCGAAAACGAGCCTTGAGAGAGAGGCAGGGAGGAAGGGAAGCAAGTGCAGACATCTCTGCATGTGCATGACATAAATGACTCGAATATCTCAGCTTCAGTTTATGCTTTCATTCGCTCAACGCTGCCCATTGGGTCATCCTGCAAATGGCACTTTCAATAACTGGAAGTAGCTTAAAGACTCTCAAGTTAAGTATGCAAGACTAGGACTTTAGGTAAGTGAAATAGATCAGCTCTTAAATTCATTAAACGCACAAACAGCTACTAAATCCTACTCTCCGACATATATATACTCCTATATATGTTATATATACATGCATATATGTTAATCTATGATCTTTCTATAATCTATTGAGCTTCTGCTCTTCAACAACGCCACTGACATAGCTAAGAAAACCTCCAAGCTACAAAGTTCTCTTCACACAAATATGACTAGAACACTTCAGACTATTCAATAAATTTGCATGGATACTCTATCTGTGCGTCTCAGTGTCTGTGTGTCTGTGCCTGTCTGTGTGTATTTGCTGCTCAGCATTTCACCTCATGTAATTATGTGAATTGCAATCGTAATTTGCGTCTGCTTTCGATTGTTTGCAAATGTGAAATATTGCGCATACGCCATGTGAAAGCCGAAGCGTTATTCCGTTTTCTTTTGTTGATTTTCAGCAATGCGCCCACATCTTTGCGCCACGCCCACAGCGCCCAGAACTTCCCCAGCGCAACTCATTCAATCAACGCGTTTGGCGCACTTTTTAAGTAATGAGGACAACATCAACTGCCGCATCCACATCCCCATCCCCATCCCCATCCACATCCACATCCGCCTTCATCTCCGTCTCTTCCTCTTCTTTTCCTTATTCTTCTGCTTCTTCTTCTCCTCCTACAGCATCTTCGTGTCGGCCATTAACGTCGCGCCTACTTCACCTGCCGGCAGCAGCTGCAGCTGTTAAATAATAAAAAAGCATCTAAAAGCTGCCAGCTTCATGATAATCTCAATCTTAAGCCAAGGCTGCGGCCGCTGTCGCATTCACACGCATCCGCAGCATCCGCAACATCCGCAGCATCCGCAATATTCGCAACATCCGCAACATCCGCAGCATCCGCATCGATATTGTAAATTACTTGCCCGCCTCATATTGAAAACGGAATTTCTGAGCAGCTCAGCGCACATTGTGACAGTTCAAGGAGCATTTCGCAAGTAAAAAGAAAGCGAAAACTAAAAGAGAGAGGAGGAGAGGAAGAGGAAGAGGAAGAGGAAGAGGAAGAGGAAGAGGAGGAAGAACAAGAGGAAGCTGTGCAGATTACATGAGCAAATCTTTTGCGTATCGAATCAATGCACAAATCGCAGCAAATCATTTGGAGCAACCAGCTTAAGTTCGTCTATGCATTTGCCATAATCTGAATCGTGGCCTGAATTAGAAAATCCTAAACTTCATAAAGTTTTCTCAGTATCGAGTCAGGATTTGGCAATTTTGGTAGTTTTCCAAACACAAATTTTGTAAATTTTTGTCTCAATCAAATTATTTCACGAAAAACTTTTGGTTTTCAACAAAAGTTTGGAATATTTCTCAAAAAATTTTCAACAATTTAACTATGAATCAAACTTGAATACAAAATTATTTAAAAGTAAAATATTATAGAAAATATTCTATGTCTCATGAAGCTTTTCGGGTATAAAAAGATTTCAAAATTTTCAAAATCTGATGAGTTTCAGCATTGCAAATATTTTGAATATTTTTTTCTGGAATTTTTAACTTTGTTTATTATTTTTTTTATTTTTATTTATTTATTTTTTTTTTAAATATTTTTTTTTTTTAATATTTTTCTGTTTTTTTTTTCACAGCTTTTTCAAACGTTTTTTCCGAAATTTTTAAACAAGCTGAATTGATATGAATTTTTAGGTTAATTCGATTTGAGATTTGACAGCAATTTAAACTCCCTTGTGCAATCTCATAATCTCTGATCCCATAAGCCACATCTTGCAATCGGATTAGTGGAGCGAAGAGGCTTCACCAAGGAGCAACACGAAGACTTAAAAGTATTTATGCTTATGAATAATTGCAAAGCGAGATTGAAATCGATTTGAATCAATTAGAAATCATGCCAAAGCCAAGGCGATTGGCGAGCAGACATAAATTGAATATTTGTGCGAATTAAAAGTACATTTATTAGATCGATTTGGGCGCGGGAGACCCCAATGACCCAATGAGATGCAAAGAATTCGAATGGAATTGGAATCAAATCAGAGCGTTTTGTTGATTTAATGCCTCGCCAGGGCTCGGCTGGGTCCCCAGAGCTGTTCGCACAGTAGGAGACCAAACAGATGTTGTCTCCCTCTCTCACTCTCTCTCTCTCTCTCTCTCTCTCTCTCTATCGGTGTGTGTGCGTGGCAAACTAATCGCTCGTTCTGACCGGGAGCTCAAGTGTTTGGGCATTATACAACTCAGCCCTTTTGGGACAATGGCACGCACTCGACTGCAGCATTTCGAGTTGGAGTCCTACGATATGCGCCCAGAAGTTGCCATTTCACTGGGCTTTCGGGCCCCATTCAAATGAATTTTTATGCAAATTCTTGTGCTAGCCAAAGCAACGGCAACAGCAACAGCAGCAGCAACAGCAATAGCAGCAGCAACAGCAACTTGTTGCCACAAATTCCATGCTGGGGGCCTTTTGATGTGGGCCTTCAGTTCAGCCTCAGTGTCTCTGGTTAAAGGGGTTTCGTGTTTCGGGTTTGCCAAAAAAAAAAGAAAAAAAAAACTGTATATCCTCTGTCGTGTGTTGTCAGTCAGTCAACAGGGGAGCAACTGTGCTCGTTCTTTTCGGCTCTGGCAGCGTTGACAAATTAAACAAATAAGACAACAACAAGCACAACACAGATAGAGAGAGAGAGAGAGAAAGGGGCAGAGAAGGAGTGGCAGAGGCAGAGGCAGAGAAACTCGTAATTCGATTTCAGTTTTGGGCCTTGTTTGCTGATGTCCCCAAATACCCTACGCCCATTAAAACTGCTTGGCGACAAACAGAAAAGGCTTAGCCTGGTGCAATCGCAATGTCGTTTAAAGTTAAGGATTATACTGATATTAAATTGGGATTGCCCAGCGAAAACCCAAGTCGAACTACTCTAGCTTACGAATAAGAATCCGAGATGCCGCTTCTCAAGAAAACCCCTGAACGAAAGTCAAAGTCTTGAATCAAGATCGCAAATGATCTACCTCTCTGTGAAGAGAAATCTTAAGGAAACTAAAAACTAAACTTGAGTCGAATGTGCATGGTTCCAGCATCAGCTCACTAGCTGATCCAGTGATCATTCAACTGTTCTGTATAACAGCAACACCTAAAGACAACTTGAACCAAAGCACGAATCTAGTTCACAAATGAACTGATTTTCATCATTCAAACCTAAGCGAAATGTTACTTCAATCATTCTCTTTCAGTTCAGAAATCTTTGCAGAGCATCTGTTAGTCCTGCATGAACTAGTTCGCACATGAACCATTTGAACACAAAATGGTATTTCAGTCTCTCAACAAAGCATTTCATTGCGAGCTTTCTCACTGCTTATTGAAGAGTATCTGCACGTCGTGCATGCACATTATCTTAACTTTTTTTTTGCGGGGAAATAACAACGACATGTATATTCTTTCAACGGAAATGCTTAGAATTTTGTTGACAACAAAACAGCAAAGAGAGAGAGAGAGAGAGAGAGAGAGAGAGAGGGATAGGGCAGAGAGAGAGAGAGAGAGTGAAAAAAGTTTGTGGCCCAAATCGAAAAGCACACGAATGAATTTTCATTCAATTATCCTGAACATTTGCCCCCAACTCTCGTGCTCAGTTTCGTCTGCGTCTTCGCCTGCGTCTTCGTCATCATCTTCGACTTGAGGCCTCTGTCCTCATGCTGTTGTTCGTACTCGTTTTCGTTCTTGTTCTTGTTCTTGTTCTTGTTCTTGTTGTTGTTGTTGTTGCTGTTTGTTTGGTTTGTTTTCATTTGTCTGGGGACTGAAACTAGCCCCCAAAGCAGCACAAGGGACGCATTCGCATTTGCTCCTGCTTGTGTCTCTCTGTCTGTCCGCCCGTCCGTCTGTCTGTGTGGCCCATTGTCTTAGCTCTGACTGAAAATTCATAGTCGCTCTGTTTCAATTTTTGGCCTCTGCTCCATTGTCGCTGCTCGCTCTCCCTTTCTCTCTCTCTCTCTGTCTCTCCCTGGTCTCTTCAGCTGTTGTGTCCTCCTGTCCTGGCCGTCGGCTATTCTCCCGTCTCGTTGCCATAAAATTTCATTTTATCTCAAACAATGAAAACGTGTCGGACGCTCGCCCAGCACACAACAAGTAACGACACACACACACACACACACACACACACACACACCTTGAAAGCATCTCGTGGAAAACTGCTTTAAGAGAATCTCGTATATTTCACTTAATTCTCCGTTTTTTTTTTTTTTTGGATTATGCCCTCTATGCAGTTGTGGCAGCACGCAGAACTCTAGATTGCGTCGTAAGACTGCATTTATGTTATAGTTTACGTTTGCGAATGAGCAAATGCAAATGAAGACGATAAAGCTGTAGAAGTGTTGTAAGTTGTAAGCAAAGTTAAAGATTTTGTCGTTTATTGTCAAGCAGGAAGTGAAGAGAAGATAGTTGAAATATCAAGAGTGTATGGGGGGGAAACGTTGACAAATGTGAGTGGCAAAGTGGAGTTGCAGAGAACGAAGAACGTCTTTTTGTAAAACGTTTACGAACAGTGCACAAAGAGGAACTACAGAGAAGTTTAGCAAAGCTCTAAGCAATGTCATTATCTATGAGCCAATGCCGAAGTGAATCTCCCATGAGTTCATGCTAAACTCTTACTTCAAGTCATTTCATACTTGGTTCAAGTTACTTTCTTTTTCTTGTTCTTCTTCTTCTTCTTCTTTATATTTAAGTAGCTCAAATATTTGCAGCTATTTCAGTTTCAAATGCCTTTCTCGCTGTGTTTATGTTTGTGTTTGTGTTTTTGCTCTCGACTTTTATGCTTTTGTTTTAGATGTTCTTCTTTTCGGCTAATTAAGTTTCATATTCCACTTTGGAATTTCGTAAGTTCGTAATTTCGTGGGCAGATTTCATGCCCAATTTTCAGGCAACCGAAAAGTTCTGCTTTTAATTTGCTTTTTTCCTTTCCTTTCCTTTCCTTTCCTTTCCTTTCCTTCCCTTTCCTTTCCTTTCCTTTCCTTCCGTCTTCTCCTCCATCTTCGCTTCTATTTGCCAGCTTCCATTCTTTTTCACTTAGACCCCCTGAGCATTATAATTTCGTTGTCTAAAGGTGCCAGCTGTGCAAATTAGATGCCATATTAAATATGTTCTATATATACCTTTCAGACTTCTTACGCAGAGTGGGAAAAGGAGCTCATACTACTTGTTGGCTTTCCTTGCACAAGTCGCAGATGTGAAATTTGATATGTATGCATACAGAGGTGTGTAGCCTCCTCCTGTGTTCACAAAAATAGTAGTGCGCCTTAGCTGTTGGTCAGCAAAAATCTTGTAATGAACATAATATGAGAAACACAATATGTTCAAAGCTAAAATTTTAAACTTGCATCTAAATCACTCTTAGGCTATGAAGCTTAAACGGCCCATTGGTAAGATCTTTGGCTCTTCTAGTTTGTGGGCTAGCATAGCAAAATTTGAAAGGTAAGTAGCTATTCTCCTGATTCCAAATCGATTTGCAGTTATCTATATCGTATCTTCTGTAGATCATTCAGAACTTATCTGATGTGCTCTGTTGATATCTCTTCGCGCTGCCTCTCTCCTTTCATTACTCTTTTGCTTCTTGTGCAAAGCTTCAGCTTTTCCGCTTCCACTCTTAGCTTCTAAACTATTCTCTTGGATATACCTCATTTACTCTATATACTCTATGTACTCTACACACTCTACATACTCTATATACTCTGTAAACTCTACATACTCTATATACTTTATATACTCTATATACTCTTTATACTCTTTGTACTCTAGATAATCTATATACTCTATATTCTCTATACACTCTATACACTCTATATACTCTATAAACTCAGTATACTCAGCATACTCTTTATACTCCATATACGCTATGCATTCTATATACTCTGTGTATTCTATAAGCTCCATATGCTCTTCATGCAGTAGAAACATATTGCCTAGGCTGCTGTGCCAGTCCATCTTGTGTTTCCCCCTTTTCTGATTTAACTTTTTCTGTTTTTGATTTTTGTTAGTGCAAATTCATTTCAATTAAACTTTTCACAAATGGTTGTTCCACTGTGTTGTTGTTGTTGTTGTTGTTGTGTTTTCTTAGTTGGCCAATTTATTTTTTGCTTTTTGGTTTTTAATTGGCCACCAGGTCAGAGCGACAAGCGACGAAATTGCAAAATAATTTAGAGCCAGAGCAGAGTTGGCTGTCATTGTCATTGTCATTGTTGTTGTTGTCATTGTTGTTGTTGTTGTTGCTGCTGCTGCTGCCGTTGATTAGGCCAATGTCCTGAGCACAAAAGACCAAAAGGCCATTAAGCGTCATAAGACGCGCCTTAAAACTGGCCTAATTGGCCGCTGTTCGCTGCGCAGCTGACGGAGCTGCTCGCGTCGTCAAGTTTTTCACCCAAAATTTATGCTGTCGGCCATAAAAAGCGGCCAAAATAGCAGCCCAAAATATGCTAGCTATGAATTTGTAAATAGAGCCACTGCGAACTGTTATACACATAACTGTTATGCAGCCATGCTGCATGTCATTAGGCAAAATTTACAGGCAACATTTCCGACATTTATTCAAGTCAATTTGTATGCCAAATTGTTCCTTTGTTTCGGGACATTTCGTTCCAACAAATTTGCACAATTTCGAAACTTGAAGTTGAACATGTTTCGGGCAATTGCAGTTAGATAGAGGAAGAGTGAGAGAGAGAAAAGAGAGAGAGAGAGAGAGAGAGAGAGAGAATGTTCATGGTCAAGGAGTTTGCTTGAAGGGACTATATTTTGTCTATCATTATCTCATTTCATTATTGGCATTACTGCTTGCATGAGCACTTAGCATTAGCATTAGCATTAGCATTAGCATTAGCATTAGCATTAGCATAAGCATTAGCATTAGCATTAGCATTAGCATTAGCATTAGCATTAGCATTAGCATTAGCATTAGCATTAGCATTAGCATTAGCATTAGCATTAGCATTAGCATTAGCATTAGCATTAGCATTAGCATTAGCATTAGCATTAGCATTAGCATTAGCATTAGCATTAGCATTAGCATAAGCATTGTCATATTCATTAGTATTAGCATTATCACTATCATTATGCTTCTATTTTTGCTTCCTAATGAAATTGGAATACGCTTGGATGACATATATTAGCCCAGTCTCATGACAAGTTGGCAGAGTTTCTTGCTGCCTTTGCTGTGTGGCATGCAGCATATACTCGCATACATGCATGCATACATAGATGACGGCAAATTAGTGACTTGTTCATTTGGCTGAGAGTTGCCTGTGGCACTTGTGGCAGCAGAGTCGCCGACAGTTGGCTAAGTCATGTTCCAAGCCACAGAGCCCGAGGCTTAAGTTGTTGCACCACTGGCGGCTGTCACCTTGAGATCCAGGCAGAAGCAGCAGCAGCAGCAGCAGCTGCAGTGGCAGCAACAATAACAACAACTATGACAAGGCCGACTGCCAGCGACATGGCGAACTGTCAGCCTATGGACCTACATTTTGACCTGGTCCAAATGCGACGCATGTTGCAATAGCAACAAACACAAAGAACTGTTGACCTTTGCTACAAATAGAGACCACGACAGAGAGAGAGAGAGAGAGAGAGGGAGAAAGAGAGCTGAAGAGAGAGGGAGGGGAGAACAACAACAACAACAACAACAACAACATGTTTGAGGCACTTGTCTACCCTTTTTGGCCTCGTCATTGTTTGCCCCAAAGCCCCAAACTGGCAATAAACTTGTCTATTTTAGAAGCACAAAAACTTAGAATGCAACAGAGACAAACAGTGAGAGAGCGAGAGAGAGAGAGAGAGAGAGAGTGTCATTTTATTTGTTGCTGCTTCTCGTGTTGCTGCGGCTCAATTTGAATTAAATTCATTTTTTTTCTCTCTCTCTCTCTCTCTCTCTGTGTGTATTTTGCGCATTTTTTTCAAGGTTGCAACTGCTGCAAGCAGCTGCGTTCGCGGTAACAGCCAGCGGCCATTAGACACCATGAAAAGGGGCGCTAACAGCCCAGCTGCCACGCCCATGCAGCCCATGCAGCCCATGCAGCCCACGCAGCTAGCCAGCCCTCACGTTTTTCGCATTTGCTGTCATTTCAGCTGCCTTTGGCCTGATTTTTGTACGCTTTCATGCGGCTGTGGCAAAAATACCAAAAAAAAAAAACAATAAAGAAAAAAAATTGAATGAGCGCGAGGAGTGCACGACTAAGAAATACGATACCCGGCCAGCTTTTGCAGGTGCTGGCATTGAAGCGGCTGATAAACTGGGATCAAACTGTGCCTGCGACATTTTGAGCTGTTGCTTTTCACACTTTGAAGCGCTTAGCTTCGAGTTATTGATGAAATAGATCGAATTCGATAATCGATAATTATCGATATTTGTGAAAAGTTAAGGATATCTGTATGGACACTAAATTATATGCTTGTGTTTATATATAAACACATACCAAGTAGGAGTGGGCAGTGCAGGATTTGCAGATACCCTGTAAACAGTCTAGTTTGTATATGAGCTAGATAAGTTTAACCTGCAGAACTGGGCATTCGAAGTGTAACCTATAAATAAATTTAGTTTTGTTTATGTTTATAGGAAAATGCATTTAATGCCTGAGGGTCTTGACATCTTTGAGGTATACACAAATCGACTTTTATCGATATTGACGATAAAAAGCTGCAGATAACGATGAGGAGTTGTGGTACTTATAGTTGCTAGATTCACTTGCATTTGCTCTCGTTACCAAAGGCTGCAATCATCAAAGTCTCAGCTGCTTATAGCTTAGCTAGAGAAGCAGTGCGAAGAGAACTTGCAGTTGATATCGATGTTGATAGAACTGGCAACTGCTTGAAATAGCTAGACAGGCAGGCCCGCTCAATTTATATATAATCTTCATTCCAATAACTTGAGCTTTGATCTAATAGATCATATATGTATATGTATATGATTATAGATCATAGCTGACAAAAGATCAAAGCTATGCCTTTCGCTGCGCACAGAAACAGCCTCTTCACACTTATGCCATGCATTCAGGGTATATAATATACAAAAAAAAAAAAAACAGGCTAAAAGCTGGCCAAAGCGAGCGACAAAGTCGAGCAGGAGGAGTGACAGAGGCAGAGGCAAGGGCGGAGGCAGAAGCAGTGACAGAGAGAGGGACAAGGGCAGAGGCAGAAGCAGAGACAGAGAGAGGGACAAGGGCAGAGGCAGAAGCAGAGACAGAGAGAGGGACAAGGGCAGAGGCAGAAGCAGTAGCAGAAGCAGAAGCAAAGGCAGCAGCAGGGAAGGGATATGCGTGGGCGTGGGCGTGGGCGTGGGCGTGGGCATAGGCGTGGGCGTGGGCGTGGTCGTGGTTTGCTGTGTGTACAGAATGAAAAGCGTATGCCCGAGTTGCAATTAAGAAATTTGTCCGTTTGCCTCGCTGACGTCGCGTCGCATCGCGTCGCGTCGCGTCGTCACGAATGAAATGAAATGCATTCAATTGAACAAAAATCTGCGACATTCACAAAAGGCGCAACCAGCTGCAAAAAAAAAACTAAAATAAAATAAAATAAAATAAAATAAAACAGCAAACTGCAAACAGAAAACAGAAATGATAAAAATAATAAAAGAATTCGAGGTAAATGAAACCTTTTGGCAGTCAGCGAGGCAAGCGAAGCAACAACAGCAAAACAAAACAACAAAAAATATAATCCAAATAAAAGGCAGACTCGTAATACGCATTTATGCGGAGCTCCATCATGGAACTATGTCAACCAAATAGCAAAAAGCACATGTCTCTTTCTCTCTCTCTCTCTCTCTCTCTCTCTCTCTCTCTTTGAGTTCCATTCAAGTTGAAAGCTTGAGCACCATCAGCCATAGTAAGTTTTCTAGCTTGTGCATTTGATAATTATGAATAGACAAAGTAAACATTTCTGAGCAAAATTTCACTTCTATATCTCCATTGTATGAGATTTGCTTTGACTTTCTAGCGCGGTAGACATCAAATGTCAATTATTTTATTTTGTATTGCAATGAAAGCAAAGGAAGTGTGTACCAATTTGTACAGCTGGTGCCTAAATAGATCCTGAGATCTGAGGCAGTTGAGGATAGCCCAAAAGGGGAAGAAGACAGACAGACTGATATAGCTATGATGTGTACAGTTCAATTGGAGTTAGCTTAAGGATGCTGATAAGAGCTGTTCAAACTCGAACTTTGAATATAACTAAGCATAGATTAGCTCACTAATATGTCAAGGTTCTGTCATCGCTAGCAGTCTCAAGTGCGGCTTGAGAGCAAGACAGACCAGACAAAACAAGACAAAAGAACTGTGCATGTGCTTGACATGATAGGAGCCTTCCACTGATTGGAAGTGGTAAGTAGATTCTCATATTAGGTGTATTAGCTGTTCAAGCATGAGCGTGGTATTGACGGAGACCCTCTGACGCCTTCAAGTGGACTGCAGCCGAGCATTACAAACATCCACAACGTGCCCTAAGCTCCAATCACACGCTATGGCATGGCATTCGATCTAAGCTGTTATACAAGAGTTTTAAATAAAAGTTGTCGCTTTTCGAACTCAATCAACTGAGTAAAACATAACTTGTTGTATCTCGAACTTAAGACAAGAATCGAATCTTGACTTCATCAATTGTGGATATCTGATTTTGTTAGAGCTCGCCACACTTTCCTTCAAGTTGGCTGCTAGTTAGGCGCTACTCTATTTCTCTTTTTGGCTTTAAGTAAAACATTTAGTACATATGAGGTCTGCTCAAAACGTATTTATATCTAGTCGCCTTCGTAGTAATCTTCATCAAATATAATTTTTTATAATACTTGAAGCACTTCAAATCCTCATTATTTGTGCTTCTGCTCAGCTGATCCTCAGATGCCATTTCTACTTACTTTGGGTTTGAGAAAAAGCCATAGGAGAAGGTCTAAATTGGATTGGATTAGATTCAAATCATTTTCTTTATTTCCTAGCATATTCAAGAATCAAAGATGAGCCAAAAGATGTCCCAGCAAAACAACTATCCAAAATTGGCTGAGCATTCAAATCGGCTAAGCTTCTGGGCCTAAGTGAAGTGAATTGAATAAATCAAAAACAGACCTTGCATCAGATATCAGATATTGAGCGAAAGGTAAGACTATATTCTATATGCTATATACAATGATATTTTACGTAGCTTAAGACTCTATACTGCACTCTGATCTGAACTGATCTCATTTCACTCGAGAGCTGAGAGATGCCAAGCAACATTTGATTGACTCTAGCTCAAACTCAGCTTAAGCTTCATTCGTATAACTCAAAACTTATGTAGCTATTAGGGCCTTTCAGCTGAGCATATCTCTATAGGCAGCTCTACCCAAGATAGATTCTTAGTTTTGCTTGCTTTACTCTAGCTTAAGCTTAAGAGAACTCTCAGTTCGAGTTGCTTTTGCAGCAGTAAAGGACTCTGTTTAAGCTGCCTTCAACTACTCAATACAGATGCAGCTACAAATAACTATAAATCTATTGAACTCTATAAACCAAGTACACCTATAGACACCTCTAGGGTTTTAAGCCCTACTCAAGTATCTAGTATCTATTACTTAGTTTTGCTTGGTTAACTTTGATACTTCTATTGGCTTCGAGCTAACTTTTTATGCTAAGTTCGAGTCTGTATTTAATGTATAGTTTCTAAAAACTTTACTCTTTTGCAGTTATAATAGAGATATAGAGAGAGAGAGAGAGAGAGAGATGGAGAGTGAGCGAGCGATAGCTAGGGAGCTGTATTGATTGAACGGTCGTTGTCCTGTTGTGCCAGTTGTTTCAGTTCTCATACGGCGTGCGCGTTGCCTGAAGGGGGAATGAGGCTAACTTTTGCCTGTTTGCCAGAGCTTGCCAGCTTGCCAGCTTCCCAGCTTGCTTGCCTGTTATCTGCCGCACTTCCGGTTTCCGGTGACACTTCCACAACAACAACAGCAACAACAACTAGAAGTAGACGAAGCGAAGGGCAACAACAAGCGCTTCCTGCACATCGTCTATGACATTATGGGCACTTGAGCCATTGCCAGCAGCAGTAGCAGCAGCAGCAGCAGTAGCAGCAGCTGCCTGCCAGCCATTTGTTTGGCCCATAAATGTTTTTGCTTAACACTCCTCATCTCTCTCACTCTGCCTCTCTCTCTCATTTTCTCTCATTCTCTCGCTCTGTCTGTCGCATTTTTTGGCATTGTTGAAGTTCACACAAATTTGGCACGATTTATGCAGTGCCCAAAAGGCCATGTCATTTGGGTCTCAGTTAAAGCACAACAAAAGCAAAATGCAGCGTGCACGTTGATCGATCAAAGTTTAACCAGCTAAAAGATACCCTGCAGATAGTTTATATTATATCAACTTGTTATGGCATATATATGTCATTAGTGTTAAAGCCCTAAGCTGTGCTGCAGTTGGTTCACTTTTTGTTTCTTATATGAGATGCTAACAGCGCATAATCGATAAGTATCGATAGCTGAATAAACATATCGATTGCTATTTAAGTAAAGCAAGCATCAATCTTTCGCATTGAAATAAGTATTGGAACAAAATGGCGCTGTCCATATGCTAGGCTAAGTCCTCTTAAATATATAAATCGAATATCTACAGCTGTGTTCTTAGTTATTAACTCAGCGAGTTATCGATACTTTGTTATAATTTCCTACATGGCAAATGAATTGATTTCCATTTTGAATAGGGAAAAGAGTTTACATACCAAATTGACCAGCTGCAGCTAACATAGTCTCTGAGTTCAATGAGTTTGTTCATTGAACCAAATGAATAGCAATACAGCAAAGCAGTTCTGATTAACTAGAACTATAGCAAATGTTGAGCGCTGATGGCTATCTGTTATTATATTTCTTCACAGTTCCAGACTACCCCATAGCTGCACTACCCACAAAGTACAGGGTACGATAAGTGCATTTTGCCATTTGGCTATGCCTTTAACTAGCTAACTAGACTTACAGCCAAGCCCAGTCCCGCCCAGCACAGTCCCGCCCACCATACTATGCAACACCATGCCACAAACACACACACACACAGAGAGAGAGAGAGAGAGAGAGAGAGGGATAGACATAGTGATGCTGGCAGCTGGCAGACACCTGTGACGCTTGTCGCTGGTTGAAGTTCGGTTTGGTTAGCTGGTCATTTGGTCGGCTCTTGGTGGCTTTTGCAGCTTGTTGCATTTTTGGTTGCAGGTTTCCGTTGCTGTTGCAGTTGCTGTTGCTGTTGCTGTTGTTGCCGCTTACCGCTGCTTAAATTACACACACTTCCGTTTTCCTTCCTGCAAGCGGCAGCAGCTGCGTTTTGCTTGTTGCCACACCCACACGCCTAACGCCCGCCGCCCGTCGCCCGTCGCCCGCCGCCCCCACCGTCAAGTTTGGCTTCCTAAACGGGTTTTGTCAAATTGTAACCGGGGCAATTCGGGATATTTCCACCACAGCCTATTCAGTTCGGGCCACTCACTCACTTCCTGCACTTCATTTCATTCACAATGCGCCTAGAGTTATACAACTGTTATACAGGCGTGACTTTAGTTGATTGCATTGAACTTAAGCATGTTTTGACCAACTTGTGCTTTGAAATGGGCATTTAGTTGATCACACAACTGTTATACAACTGTTATACTAGTGTTATACTTTGTGCAAAACTTGTCATACAGTCAATTTCGTTAGTCAAAATGATATTTTTTGCAGATTATTCAGTATAACAGTTATACTGTGGAAATGCAACTGTTATACAGGCGTGATTCTAGTAAATTCTATTGAATAGCAGCGCTCTTTGCACAAATTGTGCTGTAAATTGCCTTTTTTGTTTATCAATGCTGTTTTGTTGAGCTGTTATACAACTGTTATACAAAAAATTAGGTTAATTTCGATAAGCACCAATAATTAGCGACAAGCAGGCTGCTATACGGCTGTTATTTAACTGTTATACAGCTTTGCCAATGCAACTGACTTGCTGTTATATAACCATTTATATGGCATGAAGGATTATTGCGTAACTTCTCTTCAAAACAGTTACAAGCTGTTATACGACTGTTATACGAGCCACAGATTGCGCGATTAGCCAACCCAAATGGCACTTTTATTACTCGCCCAAAACTGTTATAAAAGCAAGGAAGTTCATAATCAGTTTAGGGCGTCCCATTCACTGTTATATTAAAACTCAACAGCTGTTTCTGCTGTTAATTCGTACTCAGTAAATCTTATTTATGTCGCCTCGGGCCAAGGCTGAGGCCGAGACCAAGACCGAGACTGAGACCGGGGCCGATGCCAGGTTGGCCAGATGAGCAGCAGTTAGATGGTAGCCAAGTGGCCACTCGTCCCTCGCTCCCCCGAACTCCAAATGGTACATTCAATTACCGTTATACTAAATGCATTCCCGTGTCTGAGGTTTTCCATTTTTTTCCATTTTTTCCATTTTTTTTTTTTTTTATCCACTCAGCGCTCCGAGCACTGCAGATGATGTTGGCCCCGAAAACTTTTAGCCAACTGGCTACGCATTAAGTGCCAGCTCCCAGCTCTCAGCTCCCAGCTCCCAGCTCTCAGCTCACAACGCCCTGAGCCGATTTCTTCTTCAGCTTCAGCTTCTTGTTGGGTTTTTTGCTGTGCAAAGTTTTTGCTGTTTCTTTTATTATTATTATGGTTTTGTTTTTGTTGTTGCTGTTGTTGCTGTTGTTGTTGTTGTTGTTGCTGTTGCTGTTGTTGTTGCTGTTGTTTTTGCTTGTCAAAAATTAATTAGGCTAATTAAAACGTTAGCTGGCAGCGCAATTCGACGAGAACTTCAAGTTCAAAGTTATTTCGCACAGTTGATTGAATGAAAACTTTGCCACCTGCCACCTGAAAAGCGAGACAAACGCTGGGGGAGCGAGAGAGCAGCTTCGGCATTGGCGAACAAAATTAATTAACTTGTCCTTGATGTCCAGCCGCATTTGTTAGGCGACCAATGCGAGCTGTACCAAATGGCATTGCGTCTTTTTCGTTTCAAATGGCAAGCAATTGGCCAAAACTGAAAACATAATTAAGACGTCTTTGGCTTTGGCTTTGGCCTGGGCCACACACTTCGCTCACCGCTCACCGCTCACCGCTCACCGCACACCGCCCTTCGTCCTCTTTTTCTCTTATTTTCTTTTCTTTTCGTTTTTTTTTTTTTTTTTTTTTTGGATTTTTTGAGCCCCTCAAGTCTTGAAATCAATTAGCGCCCATCACTCGAGCACTGCATTTCGTTTGTGGCCAAGAGATTTGGGTCACATCGAGTCCAACAGAAAGCAGCAAAAAAAAAAAAAAAAAGAAAAAAAATTGTCGCAATTTAAACATTCGTTGCGTTGCCTGCAAATAGGCTTCGCCTTTTCCTTTCCTTTTCTCTTTCTCCTCCTTCTCTTTTTTCTCCCTTTTGCAGTTTTCCTTTGGTCGCTTTTAAATTCGTGAACTTTAAGCAGTTTTTTCTTCATCTTCTCCTTTTTTTTTTCATCGTTGCTTGCACCCGCAGCCCTTGGCAAAGCTGCGTGTCAGCGTCAACGACTCACGACTCGTGACAGTTGCAGCTGCTGTCATGTGCAGTTCCACAGGAGTGTCATAATTGTATGCGTGTGTGTGTGTGTGTGTGTGTGTAGATGTGGGTGTGGGCGTGGGCGTGGGCGTGGGTGTATGTTTTCATGGGCCAACACTTTTTGGTTGATGTGGTTTGTTGAAGACGCGCGTATGCAGTAGTTAAGCTCTGCATAGTTGAGCATATACCAAATAGAGTATAACAGTTCTATAGTGGCTTTGACCATAACTATATAACAATGTGTAGAACAGTTGGATTAAACAGCTTATATAAACGTTTGCACTCGATTATACAACAGTTTATTTATAACAGTTTTTCTAACAGCTTATATGACAGCTTACATAACCATTTGTATAACAATTTATAGAACAGTTCGAATACTACATTTTATAACAGTATAATACATAATAATATAGTATAACAGTTTACCGTTTCTATTGCCATTTATAAAACATTTCGAATACTGCTTGTCTAAGAGCTTTTGTACAACTAATATAACAGTTTATAGAACCATTTATGCAAGTGTGTGTGCGTGTGTGTATAACAGTTTTGAATACTAGCTTTAATATGAATGTAGTTGTGCCAACTTTGTATAACAGTTAAATGCATAACCGTTTCATATATAACAGTTTTCATGTAATTCAGTAATTGTATAACAGTTTGTATTGCTATTTTTATATACCTGCATATACATATAACACTTGTATTATGGTTTCAACTACTTTTGTTTATAATTATGCAGAATGCTTGTATAACAGTTTACGTACCCATGCAGCTTGATACAGTTGTAGCGATTGTTGCTACAACCATAATACAACAAGTTGAGAGCTGTCATTGTGCCATGATCCCCTCAGTTTCAGGAAAGAGAACTTTCAAACGAATTAGCTGCATTTTCCCCAGTTTCTGCTGGCATATCTGGCAGCTTTTAGTCGGCTCACTGCTGACAGCAGCTGTAGCCTTCGATTACGCCAGTTCACATGTCCAATCTCCTGCCCCCCGCTGCTTGATCCATCAGCCATTTGACTTATACGAGAAATTTGTCTAGTTCTGGGAGCCTGTCAACGCACTTGATGCGAGCACGAAAAGATATCTATTACCTATGTCACTGGGGACTGTGAACTAGTAAATACGCTTGCTCGACTGCTTGGGTAGAGCTTACGCATCATGGATGAGCTGATGTAATGAAGATGGCGAGATTCAAATTTGACTTGGCTTTTCGGTGTGTTATAATCTGTTATAATCGAAGATGTTTAGTGTGAAACTCAAGTCTGGAGACAGCCAAGCGAGCAAGCGTTGACATTGTTCAATAAGTCTATGTAGATATCTATTCTAATCTGTCATAATTGATGACATTCGCTATAGATTACATGTGTATAAAGCTATCTGTTATAATTGGAAGTAGTATGGTATACAAGTAGAGCTATACTCCATCAATCCATGGCTGACTATGTCTGCTAGCTTTGATATTGATTCATGATAATATGTTTGCACAATTATCTGTTATAATCTGTTATACATGTAGAAGTTCAGTTATCCAGTAGACAATCAAGCTGACAGACCGTATTGCCATATGTCACAGAAACATACGCATACTCTATGTAAGTGTATCAAAAAGCATATCATATATGAGTCTAGGGAAGAGGCTGACAGGTAAATGTGAACAAAGATCCGAATGGGAATGAGGATGAAGATGAGGATGAGGATGAGCATGAGGATGAGGATGTGCATGTGAATGTGGACAACAGAAAAACTGCAAACAGCAAACAGCAAACGGGAAAAGCGATGCTTTGACACAGCGACGACCCTAGTAGCACACACGCACACACACAGCAGGAGAAGGAGAGGGAGAGGGAGAGGGAGATATGTGTGCTCGTAACATGCGCACACTAATGCACACCTGGGGCTCTTGCATGTTGAAGCACTTTTAGCCACCTTTGTGCCGTTCGTGTGCTTTGTTTCTGGCGGAAAGGTCGCCATCAGCCATCAGCTTCACTTCAGCCCCCACATCCACCATCTCTGCTCCCGCCCCTTCATTCTCCTGTGAGCCCCACTTCAGCTCCAATGAGTCGACGCGTTTTTGGCAAACGCTTTCGTTTTGGCTTTGCACTTTTCGTTTTAATGAAGGCATTTAGCAATGCGATGTCGATGTCGATGTCGATGTCGATGCCGTTTTCGATGCTGATGCTGATGCCGTTTCTGAAGGCGAAACCTGACTCACTGGCGCACACGTGCACACATGGATATTGCTGTTGTTTGGCTGGGGACTTGACCTTTGGCCCCCACCTTTTGGCTGAAGCCAAAGCCAATGGATGCGAATGCCATTTGAGTGCTGAGGGCAAATCAAAATTCAATTGATCTGGCTGTAGCGAGTGCCAGAAATCAACAGTTGAAGTGCCATTGACAGCTCTCTCGACCAAATGCTAATTGATTAACAACTGTTATACAACTGACGGCTGCACATGACGAAAATGCTGTATGCACACCTACTGGTATTAGTTCGCTTGTTAGTCATGCAATGAACACACTGTTATATAACTGTTATACACTTCTTAGTCTTGCATATGTTATATAATCTGATGAGGAACAGTAAGAGATAGTGTTCAGTGTAGATGCTATTTTTGTATAATTTTACACTGTTATACGACTGTTATACAACTGTTATACAACTGTTATACGACTGTTATACTCATGTTATACAACTGTTATACGAGTGTTATACAACTGAGCATTTGTAAGTATTAGCTAACTTGTTAGTCATATAATGAACACACTGTTATATAACTGTTATACACTTCTTAGTTTTGTATTAATTATATGACCTCATCAGGGATACCATAAATAGCAAGAGATAGTCTCACACACTGTAAACAACTGTTATACAACTGTTATACAACTGTTATACAGCTGTTATTTCACAGCGCTCTTATCGGAACATCAAATTTTACTTTATAAGCTGACATTATGCATCGTTGCATGAGTAGCCCATACTGTTATAACTGTTATACAAGACATTTGAGTCATGCTCGCCACATTGGCTACAAATGAAGCTCATACCCAATTGCTATCTACATTTGTAACTCAGTGTTATACAGCCTGAATACAACTGCTATACTATTAATCTCAGCTTTTACTCACGCTGCTTGACCTTCGACATGCCAGCTCACTCACTCTTGTTCTCTGTCTCACTGTGCAAACTACAATACAATTCGAGCTGGCCGCAAGCAAATCAATCCAAGAACAATGCTCAATGGGGCATTTGGACGGTGGGGCGGTGGGGCGTGGCAATCAGTGATGCATTTATCAATTTAGATGCGCCCCGCAGCGCTCATGGCAACAATGGAGGCCAAGGGAGACGATATGACACGACCGACAGACAGTCCAAAGGGGCGTGCCACAATGATGGCTAACAAACCTGAAGATAGCGCCATGCCACGCCCAGTTGCAACCACTTGCAGCTGGCCCAACGAAGGAGAGGGAGGGAGAGGGAGAGGGGGAGAGCGGGAGAGCGGGAGAGAGAAGGAAGGGACGTGGCAACACTTCCGGCTGTTTGGAGGCAGCTACTAAAGCCCATTGCAATTGTTTGGCACAACAATGAGACAAGTCGCCTGCCTCTGTCCCAGCTGCTGACCCTGTTGCACCTGCCATGCTGCAGCACGGACAATGGCCAATTGAAGCTGGCCCCCTTGCCCCCCCCCCCCCATGCCCCCGTCTGCCTAGCCTCTCGAGTCTTCGCATGGGATACGTTGTAATTACAACCGCAGGCACTCTGCCGGCCCCGGGGTAGCTGGCATTGTTTGCGTCCATCGCCGAACAACTGAAACTGCTACGGCCCTGGCCTTAAACATAGAACAAGTGAATAGCAGCAGCTGCTGCAGCTGTTGCTGCTGCTGCTGCTGCTTATTCTCCTTATTCTTCTTCTTTCTCGTTGTCTGTTTCATCTTTCGACTTGCAACTTTTTGTCTTTATCTAACTTTAGATGTTAAGATGCAAACGCGACTCGTCTATATATATAAATTATAAAACTATGCAAATTGCCAAACTGAGACCGAGAGACAGCGAGACAGACAGAGAGAGAGAGAGAGAGAGAGGGAGAGCAAGACAGAGAGAGAGAGAGCGAGAGGGAGAGAGTTATAAATTTCAGATAATGCATCTCTAGCGTGTAATGCAGCCAGCATTTGTTGCACATGTGTTTTTTTTTTGTACACTTTGCACGTAGTGAAAGGGAGCATATTCGTGGGACTTACCATATTCAGCTACCATATTCACCTATATGAATATATAGCATAATAGATATAGAAGGATAAGAAACTTTATCAACATTGTTGGCATAACAATTGACACACTGATATGCAACTGTTATACGTAGTCAGTACTGTATTATAGATAGATCTATCAT
Organism: Drosophila anceps; assembly: GCA_035045945.1. Lineage (NCBI taxonomy): Eukaryota > Metazoa > Arthropoda > Insecta > Diptera > Drosophilidae > Drosophila > Drosophila anceps. The sequence continues at coordinate 1,768,542 of JAWNON010000063.1, forward strand.
GCAAATAGCAAGATGATATGAAATGCTACTGCAAAGTAATTCAACTGTTATACAGCTGGCGTGCGACTGTTATATAGCTGTTATACAACTGTTATATGACTGGTGTGCAACGGCTATTAATATGTTTTGCAAGTGTTTTACAGCTATTATTCAACTGTTATACAAGCATTACAATACTTTTATGATACTGTTATATTTTGTTGTATAGCCCATATACGACTTTGATACAGCTATTATTCAACTGTTATACAAGCATTACAATACTTTTATGATACTGTTATACTGCTGTACCACGTTTGGTGCACAGCCTATATACGACTTTGATACAGCTATTATATATATCTTATATAACAGTCATACAACTGTTATACGATTGGATGTGACTTTGATACACTAATATATATAGATACACTAATATATAGACTTTGATACAGCTATTATATATATCTTATATAACAGTCATACAACTGTTATACGATTGGATGTGAAGTTTGCTCATCAGAAGACGAAATTCTGGCTAAAAGTCAAGCCTTGTATGGCTCTTGTTTCAATGCTGCTATATGAGCTACAGATGATTTGCTTTATAAATCAACTTGAGAGTGTAGCAAAAATACCCTATATATAAATACCCTGTATACATTTGTCCTACTTCTTGCTGCTTCCACTATTGCTGCGCTCTTAGCAGAGTATGAGACAGCCGCTTATGCCCGTCCGCCATTTGTTTGCACTGTCATATTTTTGCAAGCAGCTTAGCTGGCAAAAGTTGGCGTCGCCTAAGTAATTTCGCCAGGTAAACTACACACGGATGATCGATGCTGTTGTGGCGTGCAACATATGCCACGAGAACAGGGGCAGAGATAGTGAAGGAAACCGAAAGAATATGGCCAAAATCCACTCGTATGAGCGCTTAAGCAGCACTCAGGCTATGCCGACTGCCAGATGCTCTTTATAAGCGCGAACTAGTTTCTAGTTCTCCTAGGCTGCTCTGCTTGACCTTCATGTTGTTTCCTCTTCAGTTTCATATGTTTACTTTGAAAGTCCAATTTGTTGGCTATTCTTTGTCGGAGTTGGCTCAACATTCATATTAACTTTTTGGCTATTTGTTCGTCATGCTCACATGACCAAAAATTTCATTACTACTCTGTCCTCCATGGTCATACTAGGTCCATGTAGACTTTGGCTACTAAATTTTGCATAGTTAGAATACAATTAGCATTTGGCTGGCTTCCTTTGCAAATGTTTTGTTAACGGAACAAAGCCAGAGGACCTTCAAAATATGGACTCGTATCTGAGCAAGCCCCCTCAGGTCTCCCTCTTCCACACTCGCTCTCGCTCGCTCTCTCCCTCTCTCTCTCTCTCTCTCTCTCTAGCTATGTTAACTGTAAATTTCATGCAAGGACAATTTCGTTTCTAATTTTGGTTTTTACTTTCTCTCTCTCTCTCTCGCTCGATTCACTTTTGACTTTTGCCACAGAGCTGCAAGGTCAGCAGAGTAACAGACAGCTGCTGCTGCACACCTACACCTGCACTCACCTACACACACCTGCCTGCCGACGTGTATCTCTCTCTGTGTGTGTGTGTGTGTGTGTGTGTGTGTGTGTCCCCATTTATAACTGTCTGCTTTGGCTGGCAAAATTCATGTAGTTGAACTTTTTCCCGCTTGTTGCTCGACTGCGCTTTGTGGTCTGTTATCAGTCAAAGCGACTGTCGCACAGAGAAACTAGCAACAGTAACAACAGCAAAAAAAAAATCGATAATTAGCCAACCGAAGTGCGGCCACAAAATGACAATCAATCCGGCAATCATGGTTAATGCAACGCGCAGCTAGGCAACACGCAACACGCAACACGCAACATGCAACACGCAATGCAACGCAACGCAAGGCAGCGCATTACGCATACGACACGTCGACAAGCAACAATTTCTCTGTTTGCATTTCACAATTTGTTTTGCGGCAATAAATCAAAATTGCAAAAATTGCATTCGATTTGCCAGCGCGCTAGCGATGAGCGCGTGTCACGCGCATTTCAAATGACTCACGAGCAATGCCACCCATCGATTGATTCATTGTTGTATGTGGCTTCAGGTTCGATTCATGAAATCAGCACAAGTGGATATATCGATTCACTGATCGATATCTTAATCGATTCATGCTGTATGGGAATCAGGTGCATATCGATTGAGAAATGCAGATCAAAATCGATGCATGCTGACTGAACGTACATTCGGAATATGTAGATCAGGAGGGAAAGGTGGCTAAAGAGAGTGTAGGAGCGTCATAGAGATAGAGAACTCGTATCCATGGCTGGATTATAGTATGAGACATCGTTGTTGAGTATCTCAGAGATAACAAACCATTCGGAATTCATGAATGGAGATATCTTTCTTGAATTAGAATATAACTAACCCTAACTCTCTCTCTCTCTCTCTCTCTCTCTCCTGATGACAGAAATGAGTATAAGAAAATTCTATGCCTAGCTAGATTTCTAGCTCTTCAACTAAATACCTCAGCTTCAGCCTATTCTCATTCAGCCTTCACATCATCCATATCAGCTTGAGCTGGTCATTCTAGCTAGCCAGGCTAGCCACATCGCTCATCACTAACGAAAATATCGACTGGCCATTGATGGCGGCCGGCGAATCCGTTCGTGGCATATTTAAATAGGTTGCATTATAATGAAATTATTTAATGCTAATTACAGCTAAGTAAACAAATAACCGCAGCAGGACAAACAACAACAGCAAACGAACAACTGGCGACAGCTGCGACAGTCTGCATGCTAAATAATTCAATTGGAATTGAGAATATTGAAATTGGAAATTTGAAAAGTTGAGTCGCAATATCGAAATGCCAAAGGCAAATGCCAAAATGTCTGATTTAAGCTCTTTTCTCCTGCTCTGTCTCTCTCTCTCTCTCTCTCTCTCTCTCTCCCTCTCTGTTTCTCTATCTGTCTCGCTCCTTAGGCGGTTGCCATTCAATAAAACTAATGAAATTTTCTTAGCAACGACCTTCAGCCTGTCGGAAAAGTGTCGGCACTTGGAGGCATTGGCAAAGCCTCCCGTGGCTTAACATGCAATTCAATTAAAGTTGCATAAGGCCATCTCAAACGAAGGCCAAACAATGGCCGTCCCAGCCGGAAAGTGAGAAATCTTTTAGCTCACAGAATAGCGAACAATATGAGACCTTGCCGGATGCGGTTACAAAGCAAACAAACAAATGGACTGAGCCCTGGGTAGCCTGTCAGCCAGCCAGCCAGCCAGCCTAATAGATGCCCTGTACCGAAACTTATCTCTCTATCGATTTTCGTGACATGCGGCTTAAGCCCATCAAGTGTGAGTTTAAATGCTGTCGTGTCTTAGCCATAACAGCTTTCCGTTAACGGTGAATCGTAGAGATTCTGAGATTAGGATTCGTGTCGCGGCGCACTTAGTTAGACCTATTAATCTGTGTTGGACTTTATGCTGAGCTGATAGGCCTCACTCTACTGTCGTCTTTGTTATCTGTTCTCCTTTTGCTATTGTCTCTTCTCACTTTTCTCTTCTGTTTTCTCTCTTCTTTCCCCGCCTTCCTTTTCCTTTCTCTCCACTCTCTTTTGTTTTCTATCTTTTCTGTGCTATCTTCTATTTCTTCTCTTTTCTCTATAGCCTTCTGCTCTTCTCTTTTCTCTCTTCTTTATCTTCGATTCTCTATTCTCTCTCATCTCATTCTCCCCCCTTTTTTCTTCTTTCTTCTCTCTTCCTTCTTCGTCCTACTCTCTTATCTCTTTGTTGCCTTTTCGTTTCACTTTTCTCTCTTATCTCTCCCATCTTATCCCTTTTCTTTTTCCTTCTGCTCTTACCTCTTCAATCTTCTGCCTTCTCTCTTCTGTCTTCTATCTGCTCTCTTCCTTCTTCCTTCTTCTCTCTTTTCCCTTCTTTATTTTCATCAGTGTTGTCGTGTCTCTTCTCTTTCTTCTTTCTCCCATCCCATCGCATCCCTTTTCTCTTTCCTTCTGCTCTTACCTCTTCAGTCTTCTGCCTTCTCTCTTCTGTCTTCTCTCTTCCTTCTTCCTTCTTCTCTCTTTTCCCTTCTTTGTTGTCATCTGTATTGTCGTGTCTCTTCTCTTTCTTCTTTCTCCCATCCCATCCCATCCCTTTTCTCTTTCCTTCTGCTCTTACCTCTTCAGTCTTCTGCCTTCTCTCTTCTGTCTTCTCTCTTCCTTCTTCTCTCTTTTCCCTTCTTTGTTGTCATCTGTATTGTCGTGTCTCTTCTCTTTCTTCTTTCTCCCATCCCATCCCATCCCTTTTCTCTTTCCTTCTGCTCTTACCTCTTCAGTCTTCTGCCTTCTCTCTTCTGTCTTCTCTCTCCTTCTTCCTTCTTCTCTCTTTTCCCTTCTTTGTTGTCATCTTTATTGTCGTTTCTCTTCTCTTTCGCCTTTCTCCCATCCCATCCCATCCCATCCCATCCCTTTTCTCTTTCCTTCTGCTCTTCTCACTTACCTCTTCAATCTTCTACTTTTCTTCTGTTTTCTATCTTATCTTCTATCTTGCCTCTTCTGTATTCTGTCTTCTGTATCCTTCTCTGGTCTTCTGTATTCTGTCTTCTGTCTGCTGTCTTCTCTCTTGTCTTTTCTCTCTTCCCTTTACTCCCTCATCCCTGCTCCCTTCTCTCTGCTCGTCTGTCACCTCTCTTTACTCCCCTTCCTCCTAGTTTATCTTTGTTTCAATCACTTCCCTGCAATATAACATCGATATATATCACATGTATTCCACCGATATCTACCCAACACTCACAGATGCACATTCATTCCGAATTTGGTAGCTCCCAGCCTGCGCATAGCTCTCGAGATTCCAGTCGCGCCCCTTACACTCCTGGCCAATTGTGGCAGCTTATAGGGTAATGCAAATTCATGGCATAGCAGGCGTATTAAATTACATGTCGCTCAGCGCCAGCTACAAGTCAATTGGCAGCAGCTAGCCCCTGCTCCTCGCCACGCCCTTGCGCCCCCCACACGCCCACACGCCCACAGCTGCCAAGTTAAATGAAGTCAAAAATGTAAATTTCATTTGGCGCCCACGCCGAAAGTCTGCATTGCGCTGTGAAAGTCGAGACTCGAGATACGCAAAACTTCTAGCCGCAACGTCTTGTAAGTCAGTTCCAGCCCAAAATATACGCAATTAGGCTAGACGAGACTCTGTGGGTGTGTGTGTGTGTGTGTGTGTGTGGCTGTGTGTGTGCAGGCAAAGCAGCTGTTGCTCTAGCTGAAGGACATGAGCTGTGACTCTGTCGCTATGTTCTGGGTTGCCACTACTTGCCTTAGGCGCTGCCAGCAACATGTGCTACACTCACACACACACACACACACACACACACACACACACACACACACACACACACACACACACACACAATGTGTGTGCGCGTTTAATGGCAATTGCTGGCTTTGTTGCCAAAGCACTTGGCAAACAAAGTTTGCGCTGCGTCTAAGATTGCAAAATTAATTTGTGCAAATATTTTGCATGCGGTCGCCTAGCAAATATACCAAACAAAATACCGCATTCCTTACGTTTGCTCAACTCAACCCAAAAAAAGAAATACCAGATGAACTTAATTTACAAGACCAAATAGCAGAGTTCGTATTCAAACCGTAATTGTACGTATTTTCTTTAGTATTAATGCGGTATTTTTTTCAGAATGTCAACTTGTAAATTGTGGAAATGAGCTAATGAGCGTAGCAGTTTCAGAGTCTATGATACATAGGCTGTACCAAAAGTATATTGAAAAAATCCAAATAAGTATTAGATACTACAAAAATACCAACATAAGAGAAATTCAACCAAGCCACAGCAGGAAAATACCATTACAAAAATACCAAAAAAAATACCTTATCAATTTAATATATAAACAAAAGAAAAACTTGAGGAAAAGTTAATAGAATGCTCTACAGTTTTGACACCGAAAATACCAAACTAAATATACCAACAAATACCAAATAAGTAACCCACAAACTTAGCAAATTGCCAAAGCGAAAAACGAAAAACAAAGAAGTTAATGGAGACAGAGAAAGTTAACACAAAGTGGTCAAGAGCTGCCATTCAGCCAGAAAATACCAGCATAAAAAAAATACCAAAATAAAAGGAGCAAAGGAAATGCTGACTTAATTGAGTCAACAGCATAAGTTGCAGCTGGAGCGAAGCACAAGGACAGTCGAACAAGGACAAAGCACTAACAAATGGATGTGATCACATTAGACTAATGAGCTAATGGAATAACCACAGCTCATCCAACAATGCCAAAACCAATGTCCACGGCTCGAATCGCCCATACCCCACGCTGCGCCCACCCGCGTCGCATATGCCTTTGGCCCAGGCAATTAGAATTCTCGTCGTCGTCGTCGTCGTCGTCGTCGTCCTCGTCGTCGTCGTTGTCGATTAGTCATTATTAACTTTGAATGCCAAATGAATGATTCATTTGCCTGCCGACTCAATGAGTCCGACAACAATTGTACGCCAAACACTAGTTGAGTTTTAAACCAATTTCGTATAGTCGAATGGCCCTATTTAGAGGGAAGCAACGAAGGCAAGCTTGGAGCTGGATTGAATTACATGTTAAAGTGACTTTTAGTCAGAGTTGCAATGAAAGTAGACAAAATAGTCAAGGTTTATAACAAATTATCTGTATATCGATATTTATATCGAAACACTAATCTAAGTTATCGAAAAGCCATATATTAAAGGTGTTTTCGATTATAGTTAGTAGTCAGTCTCTGCCGTATATCCTATGATTAGCTCAAGCAAGTAGCACATCGATTAATTTGGTCTATCGATAAGTTAAGTCAAGCCTGCATAACAAGCAAATACTCGCGTAGTACTTCCTGTAGCTTTACTAAGCGCAGCTTCAATGCATATGATCTATCGATAGCTAACTAATCGATAGTTCCGAGTTTGTAGCATTTCTGCTTGATTGCTTACTACAAGCCTAAACAACCTTACTCCATCAGCAATGCCTTTCATGGCAACTTAACTTATATTCAAATTGATATTCGAATCGATAAGAAATGTATCGATAACAGTAGCATTTCACACAGTTAATTGCATGTATAATTGCGTCTCATTAGCATTTAAATAAATGCCAATCATCAATTTGTGTTCAGAGAGAGAGAGCGTGAGAGAGAGAGAGAGAGAGGGAGAGCGGGAGAGAGCGACTTTTATAATTTGGTTTGAAATTTCATCTGCTTCATATGCTTTTAGCATACATATTTTGCCACACTAGAGCCTGCATTACGGATCATCGAGTTCTAATTGCAGCTAATTATGTCTGACAACAAATTGTTTGCACTTAGTTGCGACATATTTGTGGGGCATATGAGTTCGCTGAGCTGGCTATGTAGGTAGGTAAACGATATTTGATCTGGTTGAATGTGGCTCTATAGACAGCTGTGTTCACAAGAATAGTAGCGCAACTGAAATGTTGGACAGCAACATTTGGTGACAAGCCTAATCAAATAATACTCGTTCATTTTAATACTCGTTTCAAAATGTGTTCATCACAAAAGTTTGTTGTTCAACATTGCAGCCACACTACTATTTTTATGAACACAGATGTGCCCTGAGCTAAGTCTAGCTGCTTATGTTGTCTAGTCTTTCGCTAGTTATACACCTAGTTATATGTGTGAATTTGAAACTGTTTCTTAGGAGCCCATAATCTCACATTAGTCCATATCTGTAGTCTATAAGCACTGATAAGTCATCTTTCTCATCTTTCTCTATGTACACCTAGCTAGCTGTATGATCTAAGTGAGCTGAACTCTCCACGAAGTTCTGTTCTTGAAGTTTGCTTCACTTGTTGCTCTAGGCTATGCAGCTATAAGAATTTGCTAGCAGCTGAGCTCTGGCCTAGCAAATGGCAATACGAAGCTACCAAAATTTCAGATACGATTACGATATTACACAAAAAGAATCTTAGAGTAAAATCGAAATAGAGTGTGATATGTATAAATCTTCCGGAGTGCATAAAAATGCTATATACTCCCGCACATTATAACATGTCCGGCACACTAATACAGGGTATTTGCAGTGCATCAGGCGAAAAGTTCATGAAACTTTGTTGCGACAAATGTTCAATAAATTTGAACAAAACTCGCACTCGAACTACAACATAGAAAGGTAGTTGTTTTTTTTTATTTTTAGTTATTTTGTTATGGTTGGGTGGGTGTTCGAGTGGTGCAGATAGAGGTGGTAAATAGTGGTGGGCCTGTGGGGCTGTGGGCCTGTGGGGCCGGTGTTTTGTTGGCAGCATGTGGCAGCTGCGTCATGGAAAAACTCGCGTCATTGGCATTGGCAATAAGTAAATAAATAAATAAATCATTTGTGTGCATAGCCAGCGATATATATCGATAGATAGAAATGGTGTGGGTGGCTGGCTGGCTGGCTGGCTGGCTGGCTGGCTGGCTGGCTATGCTAGGTGGGTTGGTGGCTGGGTGGGTGGTCAACAACAACAACAACAACAACAACAAGCGCTACACATGTCACACATACAACACTTGAAAGCAAATTGAACTTAGCTACAATTTGACGCTGACGCTGGCGCTGGCGCTGGCGCCTTTTGGGCTCAGCTACCACATGTAACAGTAACACATGGCGTATACTTGATATTCTGATATGCCATACGATATGCGCGAGTGCGAATGTGTGTGCGAGTGTGCGAGTGTGCAAGTGTGTGTGTGTGTGTCTGTCATATCTTGCGCTTTTATGACTCACACACACACACACACACACAGTCAACTATTTTTAGACACAAACATTTAACAAAAGAATGATATATATATATATATATATATATATATGTGCGGGTCTTGCCTTTAGCTCTCTGTATAAATTTGTTTGTAGCTGCAAAGAATTTTCCATTTGCCATTCGCCATGCAACTGAAGAATTTCGAAAAACACAAGAAACAACCAAATCGAATGAACTAACAAATACCCTTCAAGACTCAAAAGCAGTTGCTACAGTCTAAAAGTTGAATATATGCAACAAAAAACTTTGCTTTGCCATAAAAAATATTGAAGTTTTTATAGCAAATACTTAGTATACTTTATCTATATACTAAAATGCATTAGCATATCAAATTTGTTAGCCCCAGCGCCCATAGAACCCAAGCTCAATGGGCACTGCTAAAGTAATTCAAACAGTCTGATTGACTTGACTGAATCAAACTCGAAGCCGAAAAGTTTCTCTATTCATTTAGAAATCAAAGTAATTTCATGGCCATATACCCTTCGCCCCACTCGCCGGCAGGGTATTAAAATTATATTTATGAAAAAAGAAAAAAAAAATATGTATTTCGAAAAGCAATTTGGCTTTTTGGCATGCCTGGCTTTTCCTGCCTGTCTCGGCAGCCTTTGCGCCTTTCAAGTGTCCATCAACATATTTGACAAGTGCGCTGATTTACCCCAGCCCCCCTCCCCTTGGCCCACCACTCCCACCGCCTCCCACGTATACCCTATGCAAAGGCAGCAAACAGTGTGGCTGCCTGCCGCTCTGTCTCTGTCTCTGTCTCTGTCTGTCTGTCTGTGTCTGTGTGAGTCATTATTTGGTCATGCTTGCAATTTCCGTTACCCCAGCGCTCTAGCACCCACTCACTCTCCCTCTCTCCCTCTCTCCCTCTCCCTCTCTCCCTCTCTTTCTCTCTCACACATACACTGTATCTCTTGTGCCATCCATCTCTGTAGTTGACTATGCTTTGGCTGTACCGGAACACGGAAGCTTGTCCAATGTCATGGTCCCCTTTGCTCGCTGCCGCTGTTGCCTCCCGCCGCCAGGTGGCGTCGCCGCTGTCCTAATGAATAATGCAACAGATGAACTCACAAAACAGATGAGCAGCCAGCAGACCGTGCCACGCCCACCGCCTCTCCTGCGGCCGCTCTTCAGCAACATCAGCAAACTTTGCTCAATGAAATATTTAAATCGAAATGCTGTCTCTCTCTTGCTCAAACTCTCTCTCTCCCCTCTCTCTCTCTCTCTCTCTCTCTCTCTCTCTGGGGCTGACTCTGTCTCACTCTCTCTCTCTCTCTCTCTCTCTCTCTGCTCTTGCTGTCTCTCGCTGCTGGCTTAAGCAGCGGCTGTCACAAAATAGCTAAAAAAAAGAAAAAAGAACAAAAAATGAACAAACACAAGCGAAAGTGTTCAAGTCGGGAGTGAACAACTAAGAGTTAGCGTACAGGGCATGGCGATGGGCAACCGAAATTGGCATTACTCTATTACTTGGTGTACCTCAGCAGCCTTAGAACTTACAAGATATGCTCAGATATGTAAGACTGCATATCGATATTTATCGATTTGATGAAAATTATGTCAAATCGATGTGTTGATCACTCTATAAGCATTAGCTATGCGTATGCCTATGCTGCCATGCAGAGGTGGAATAACTCTTGTAAATTATGATGTTAAGGCATTCCTACAAACGGACGGACGGACATTCGAACGGACGGACGGACGGATGGAGGGACAGATAAACAGATATTGACAGCTGGCAGTTGGCCAAATGGACTCAGCTCTTCAATCAGTTCAAGCACATAGATAATTTATGAAGTCAATCGAGTCGACTCTTGTACTTGTATAGGGCATATAAACATATAAAGCCAGCAGCTGCCTCTCTATGCAATTCTCAGCGGCGTTTAGTTGATTTAATGAGGTTGTACGCGTGCAATTATTCGCAGCAGTACGAAAGCAGCTAAAACTGCTCAGTATTAGAGTCAATTTAGATAGGCTTGAGCACTATGAATAGATCAACATGTGATTCTATCTAGATGTGAATTGTGTTTAGAAACTAAGGAAGATTTGTATGCTAATCTCACTATATACATATATATGTATATATCAACAGAGAGAGAGAGAGAGAGAGAGAGAGAGAGAGAGAGAGAGAGAGAGACAGAGAGAAAGCAAGAGGAAGATTAGATTATTTGACTTCAAGGCGACTTCTTTAACATTTATTGATAATAGTTGCTTAGAGTCTGCCCAGCCTTTCGCTCTCTCATTCTCTCTTCTCAAGCGCCTCTCTCTCTCTCTCTCTCTCTCCGCGATTCCCAATGGGCATTTTGTGTAAGCAAAAACTATGCAAACATTGTGCATTTAGCACAATTAATCAAATATTTTTATTGAATTTTTGTGTGCGGCGGGCAAACAGACAGCAAAACCAGCGACAAATGTTGGGTTAAGCCGCAGTATCACATGACAACAGCAAGACAGACAGACAGACAGACAGACAGACAGACAGAGAGACAGAGAGAGAGAGAGACTGAAAGAGTGAGAGAGGTAGACGCGCTGCTTGGTATCTAGGGGCTGATGACCATAGGCAGCTGGTTGAGCCTTGGGCGCGTTAATGGGCCAGCTGACAGCGTGCCAAACAAGCAAATGCTCAGTAAAATGATGAATGACATATTAGAGTGTGTGTGTGTGTGTGTGCGTGTGTGTGTGCGTGTGTGTGTGTGTGTGTGTGTGTGCGTGTGTGTAAATGTTTACCCGCTAAAAACATAGAGCGAAAGAGATAGAGAGACAGAGAGATGGGTCGAGTCATATTTGCTTTTTGGCTGAAAAGTTGGCGACGCGCTCATGTCCAGGTCTGTCGTAAATCGCATTTGTGCATTTGCATTAGATGCAGACCGTTGCTTTGCCTGAGGCGGCAACAATGTCAAAAACTTACAGCAACAACAACAACAACAACAACAACAACAACAACAACAACAACAACAACATCAACAGTAGCAACAATATCAACAGCAAACATCAAATCAGCTGCTGTTAGAGACTATCATCTAAATGCAAATGCCGCCTAAGCCTTTATGCAAATGTTATTCGTGTCTAGAACTCGGAATATGTGAGCGCATTCAACATATATACATATGCATACATACATACATACATACATACATACATACATACATACATCTGCATAGGTATACACATGGAAATACTTATGCGTTCAGATGGGCACTCGACTCGGGCCATAAGTGGAATATGCACTCTGCCTGAGCTATGCATATTGCATTGGCTGTGCCCTTTGCTTGAGGCATTGCCATTGCCATTGCCATTGCCCTTGCCATTGCCGCTGGCGTTGCCTTTTGCCTTCGGCTTTGACTTTGGTTTTGGACTTTAATTTTGATTTTATGGCCTAATGCGAGCACGAAATATGAAAAGATTAACACACACACACACACACACACACACGGGCAGAGAGAGAGAGCGAGACAGACTGACAGAGAGAGAGAGAGAGAGAGAGAGACAGTCACAGGCAGAGCTGTGTGCGCATATATCGATAAGTAAACATAAGCTGATTTCTATACAGCATTACTGAAATATTCAACTGTATTATCATACGTCAAATTATCGATATATATTTATCGATATAGCCATATTGTTTGTTGCTTTAACTGTTGCTTAAACTCATTTCGAGTTTGCTCTATTTAGCACAACAAAACCTGTTAGCAACAGTACAATGCAAAGCATAATCGATATATGTATCGATAACACAATTACCTCGATTTTTTTAACAGTCACAACGCAGTTGTTACCTTCAATTTTGTATTCAAACCAGTCCACAGGTCGACTGCATTCAACTGAATATATATGTGATTGCAATACACGCTTCGATTAATCGATAAGTCGATGGCATAGCCATGCGATAACTTACTTGCTGAAAAGAGAAGAAAAAGAAAAACAAAGTTGATTAGCTTAGGCTTAGTATTTAAACGGTAAATAAAGCCAAACTGCAATTGATGAGTTCCTAGCCAATCGAAACCTTATAACGTTATCGATAACTGTCACACTATGTTGTCTCTTGTCCATTTACAGCTCAAGTTCTTATAAGCTTAACTTGATAATGCCAAACCAAATAGTCAACTTCTCAGCTAACAGGTGCAGCACCAACACGCACAGTTGTTATCGATAACATGAACGATACTTTGCTCTGTTGTTAGATCTTACAGTATGCTTCCAGCACTTTAGACTTTGGCCTTGCTCAGCGATAAGGCACGCCAAACGCTTGCTGCTCTTGAAGTAAATCGATAACTTAAGCGGCGCTTATCGATAACAGGCGACAGGCGACAGGCGTCGTTGCCTAATCGTGTGAAGCAACTGTAGCTTAATTGGATCATGGCTGAAACATGCTGCCTCCATCAATCTCCCTCTCTATCTCTCTCTCTCTCTCTTTCTCACTTTCTCTGTTTCTCACTTTCTCACTTTCTCTCTGTTACACACAAAGAGATTATCGATAGCAGTCGCTTTTTGTAAGCCTTTGTATGCTGCGCTGCTGTTTTTGTCGGCAGTCTGTGCCAGCCACAGCCTCCTCGCAGCCTCTAAATAACGTGCGCTGCCTCCTGTGTGTGCCTCGCCTACGCCGTTAGCATCAACTCTGACATCGCTGCCTCTGCCATCAACTCATGCATCTTGGCGTCTTGTAACGCTTCGCTAAGCCCTTTGTCTGCCACACAAGTGCAATGCCTGTACGTGTGTGTGTGTGTGTGTGTGTGTGTGTGTTTGCTGGGATGTGTGTGTGTGTGTGTGTGTGTGTGTGTGTTTCACAATTTATGCATTATGCAGGCTTGTCATTTGTTTGTTTATAGCGCATCGCACGTCTGACATCATTCAATTGAGACGAAGGCGCCGACAGCTCTTTGAAGTTGAAGACTTTAATGTGAGCGGCAGCAGCGACCTTCTTACGCCCTAACCCCTCGAACTTTGCTCATATGCTTAGGTTTCATGACTTTCCGCCTATCTCCTGCACTCTAGCTCAACTCTCTCTCTCTCTCTCTCTCTCTCTCTCTCTCTGCTCCTTCTACCCTTCTACCACGTCACACTTATTTGCACCTACCCGCTATGACCTTCCTACTTGCCTCTGACACTTTGCCATCCGCTTCTCGTAATATACCTCCAACTCCCTAGCACAACCTAGCTCCTAGCTCCTAGCTCCTAGCTCCTTCTCTTTCCATGCCAGGCCAAACCCTTTGGGACTACTTGCCACCACATAGCGAGCTTCTAGCTGCTAGAACCCCTGTCCTTCCATCTCATAGAACTACCCGTTGCCCCTTGCCCCTTGCCATTCTGGCTGTTGCTTCTACCACTTGAGTCATACTCCCAACCGCTTACCTCTTGTCTCTCTAACTGCTGCACACCTCCAGCCTCCTTCCGCTTTCTAACCTCAGCTTGACGCTTTTGAAGGTCTTTGAACGTATCCCTCTCCAGTTCCTTTTACATATTTTGAAACTTTAAGCCACACGGCTAAGCCTTGCCCTGTCACTATCTTTCACTCGCTTTCGCAATTATTATTTTGTCGCTGGCGCCACCTGGCGACCATATGCTAAACGGCCTGGCCAAAAAAAAAAAAACAAATTCATCAAGTGCCCATAGCTCGCGTGTCCACAAAAAAAAAAATTAAAATTTTGCTTCTAATTTTTTTTTTGCTATTTTTTTGAAAACTTTGCAAGTTTTTTGTTTTCTTTTTTTGTTGATTTGAGTTTTCTGTTGTTGTTGTTGTGCAAAGTTCATTGTTTGATTTGCGGGTTAACTGCGAAGGGGCACGGGGAGGGGTGGGGGGGGGGGGGGGGGCGGTTGGAGGCTGAATAAAGGACGAGAGACCCAGTTTGCAAAGTAAACAAGTGGCAAATGAAACGACGTCGACGGCGACGCCGACGGCGACGCAGCCTGCGAGGCTGAAAACTATTAAAAATGATACGGCTCTCCATGGGCGTACAAATGGGAGGGGCAGGGGGCGGAGCTAACGTAGCATGGCAGGCAGATAGGCAGACGAGACAGCAGCAGCAGCAGCAGCAGCCGCAGTCGCTAGCCGGCGGCCCTTGCATGTATTATGCATATGCAAAATCACACACACACACACACACACACTCACTACACACACACACACACACACACACACACACTCACTACACACATGCACAGCACGATTGATGTGTGTGCAGAGACATCAACTTAAATAACAACAACAAACACGGCAGGCAGCTGTAAAAAATGAGATGGAAAAGTAAAGAGTTGCAGAAGCTATGGCAGCCAGTTGAGCGTGGCGACTACGGGTATACCCTGTAAATGTGCAGGCAGTGCAAGGGTATTCAGTTATATTTAACAATTTACTGCATTAGACATTGGCTGATCTTCGCACCTGCCTTGAGTCGAGCTTTAGCTAAATGCTTTCCATCTGTGTTTCACTCATTCAGGTGGATTCGCTTTACAGTGATAGATTGAGCTATGGATTGAGCATGTGATTCATTTGCTAATGGCTTATGGATCCTCTGTTCTGCCTTAAGTCGAGCTTTAGCTAAATGCTTTCCATCTGTGTTTCACTCATTCAGGTGGATTCGCTTTACAGTGATAGATTGAGCTATGGATTGAGCATGTGATTCATTTGCTAATGGCTTATGGATCTTCTGTTCTGCCTTAAGTCGAGCTTTAGCTAAATGATTTCCATCTGTGTTTCACTTACACAGGTGAATTCCTCTCATATTGATTGATTGAGCTATAGATTAAGCTTGTGATTCATGCACTTATGGCCTACATGAAATATGGCTTAGAAGAAGCTGATTTGCTGCTGAGGCCGAGTTCAAGTCTAGTTCAAGCTTACAGCTAGCTTGTAGATTTTCATGCATTTTCCACAAGTACGGGTGGATTGGCGATTGTGACTTGATTGTGGATAGTTTTATTTGTCAATCAAGGTACGTATTCTCTTTCTTTCTCTCTCTCTC
Organism: Drosophila anceps; assembly: GCA_035045945.1. Lineage (NCBI taxonomy): Eukaryota > Metazoa > Arthropoda > Insecta > Diptera > Drosophilidae > Drosophila > Drosophila anceps. The sequence continues at coordinate 1,784,268 of JAWNON010000063.1, forward strand.
TCTTTCTCGCTCCCCCAATCTCTCTACTCATTCTAGGGTCTATGGCTAACGACTTCATATCATTTCTATGAACGATCTGCTTTCATGCCAAGCTAAAATACTTCTAGCTTAAATATTTTCCACCCATTTTTCACCTACTGAGTTGGACTAAGCCTTAAAATATGAATTGTAAATCAATAGCTCATATATATAGATATTTTGAGTAGATTTTAGAGCTAGAAAAACATTGAAAGAGCTAAATGGTACAAGCTTATGAGATAGAAAGCTAACTTCTGCCCCCCCCCCCCCCTCTCTCTCTCTCTCTATCTGTTTTCACTTTTGTCGAAACCCTAAACAACTTGAAACTTCTATTCCAGATGCCATATTGAGCATAGTTCATATGGACTATGCAGCTGAGCTCGCTGCTTTCCAGCAACTTCAAAACCAAATCCAATTCTCTTTTTTCAATCTAAGCTCTAGGTTAAACGCTGCACAGATTTTCGCGCAGTGCATGCTCCATGCCTTAGTGAGTCAACCCTCCCTTTCACACACACACACACACACACACACACGCACGCTCGTATGTATACCCCATGGCGAGCAATGCTCGAGGGGTAGCTATATAAAAAAAGGAGAAAATTGTGCTGGTCATTGCGTAAAAAAAAAATAACGCATACGCAGCGTGGCGCACGGGTTAAGGTAAAAGGCCGACGCGTTGGTATTGGTATATATATATAGATATATGTATATATATGCCTGCTCTCTCCCTCTCCCTCTCCCTCCCTCTCTCTCTCTCTGTGTCTCTGTCTCTATCTGGTTTCATTTTATTTATTGCAGCTGCAGGCTCGATGAACATTTATAGTTGACTCGGGCGCTTGAGCTTGGATTCAGCCAGCTATCGGTCTTCTATATACACATCTATGACCCATTTATGTTCATCCATTCACGCTTGACACGCGACAAAAGCCTTGAAGCTCCACCCGCCCGACAGCCAAACCGAGTTGAATGCCACAAATTACTTTAAGCGACAGTTAAAGTTCCTTGTAAACTTTAACTCTCATTCCAATTGATGTTGAATGAACATTTGACTGAACTTTTCACTCTCCAAGACTCACCATCCACCTCAACTAACTTCTATTTAACTTGCAACGCTTCACCATAAAGCTTAACTGCATGTTAAACATAACTTTAGTTAACCAATATACTTAGTAAACATTTGACAGAGTTTTTTATGCTTTTTTGACTCTAAAAAACGTTGTTGAGCTCCAGATCAATCGGCATGTTAAGACCCAATCTTCATTCTAACTGCATGTTAAATTTACCTTCCGTTTAAAAACATACATACATTAAATCTTTCATTATTTATTTCTCAAAGTTCTCGTTAATATTCAGACTAATCTGCATGTCAAAATTTAACAGGCAGGCTAACTGCATGTTAAATTTATCGTCCACTTATAAATATGTAACTGAAACTTAACGGCTATTATCAGTCTTTGCTTTTAAAGAGTAAAGCTAATCTGCATGTTAAGCTTTACAATGTGGACTAACTGCATGTTAAATATGATCTAAACTTTAAATGCAATTTCCATGTCAATATTAACAAGTAATTTTTATTCTCATTAACAGGGCAGTTCTTAACTGACAGTTAAAATTTAACCACTAGTTAAACCAAAAATATTTATGCCTAAAATGAAATATTCAGTTTAACTAGATGTTAAATATATAACACATTTATTTAATTTAACAACAGCTTGTTAACTGGCAGTTAAAATTTAACAATGACTATATATTTGACAGCTGATCACGAATACCAAAACACAGTTAAGTCAGCTGAACAGCTATAAAGCTAGACAATCCAAGTGCTAACTATTTGACAGCGACTTTTTAATTTTAACAGCCAGTTTAACTCGCAGTTAAATAACTACATTAACATTAAAATGTAAGTAGTTCAACAAGCTCAACATATGCAGTTACTAAACTTCCCGTCAATTTAACAGCCAGTTAAATATTTGACATGAACTTTTTTCGTAACGGCCAGTTTAACTCGCAGTTAAATAACTACATTAACATTAAAATGTAAGTAGTTCAACAAGCTCAACATATGCAGTTACTAAACTTCCCGTCAACTTAACAGCCAGTTAAATATTTGACATGAACTTTTTGTAGTGCTGAAATGAAACTGAAACTGAATTGAAATTCAGCTTAATTTCTAATTCATTGCACTGTTAACGCTTGATCCGCAGGTCAACAGTTAATAGCACTGCGCGAGCGAGAAGGCGCGCGCTGGAGCGAGACAGCACGAGCTTGACAAACGCTGCAGACAGACGTGATTAAAGCGTTTTTAAAAAGCCAGCGCACGAGCTATGCGACAACTTGAGCCAGAAATAAAACACAGACTGCTCCCAGCCCAGCAGAGATCTCGAACCACCCTAGGGCCACCCTAGGGCCACCCTAGGGCCACCCTAGGGCCACCCTAGGGCCACCCTAGCGCCACCCTAGACCCAGCCTCTGCTATACCCTGTAAAACAAAGAACAAACAGCTGACAAATGCGTTGTCCGATGGCGTCTAATTTGTTTTTCTTGCAAGTTTCATTTCGAAAGCAGCTCAAGTGGGGCTAGGGGCTGTGTGGTTGGTGGGGAGTGGGGGGTTGAGGGTTGGGGGTTGGGGGTTGCCAAGACCAAACAAAACCCAAACCACTGCCTCTCATAGTTATTGTTGTTTTTGTTGTTGTTGTTGTTGTGGGTCGCAGCAACAGTTTGTTGAGTAAGCAGCCAGACTGCAGGGCGGGGCAGGCAGCGTTGCTGCGAGGGCTGGCTCGCTTAGGGGTTGCACCTACCCACCCAAAAAAAAAAAAAGAAAAAAAGAAATAAAGCGAGAAAGAAGCAGCAGCAGCAGCAGCAGCAACACAGTGGAATACAAATGCTTGGACAATGTGTTTATTTAGGATAACTTGACTGCCTGTGTTTTCTCGTTTTGTTCTGTTGACAATTGTTTGCGTGGCGGCGATTGTGGAGCCTGGTTGGGGCCGGGCTGCAGCTGGGGGAGGGGGCGCAGCGCAAGAGCCCCCTCCCGGCCATGCCCATAGATCAGACAAAGCAAAGCAAAGCGAAGCAAAGCGAAGCAAAGCGAAGCGAAGCGAATCATACATAAAAAGTGAAATGAAATGCTGCCCTTACCCCAGCACCCAACCACCCCTGCCACGCCCCTGCCTCTTAAGCTTAACCCTCTAATGCCGCCCCATGCGGAGCTTCGAGCAACCTTTTGCTGCTGCTGCTGCTGCTGCTGCTGCTGTTGCTGCTGTTGTTGTTGCTGCAGCATTTTTATTGTTGCGGCAAATTAATAAGCGGCACGCGCTGCCCGCGCCGCAGCTGGCGTCGCAGTCGCCGCACATAAATCAGCGCCAGCAAAAAAAGAAGCAGAAAAAAAAACAAGAAAAAGTAAAAATAAATAAAAAAAAAATAATAAAAAAAAAAAATAAAGAAAGAAAATCACAGTAATTAATTAGTGTGTGTGTGTGTGTGTGTGTGTATGTGTGTGTGTGTGTATGTGTGTGTGTGTGTTGGTGTGTGTGTGTGTGTGCTACTGGCTCATAAATTAATTGCCGCCCCCGCCTTGCGCCACGCCCCCGTCAGCACGCCGTGCTCTGGCAGCCCAAGCGGCAGCCACTTAATCAGAGATTTTTTCAAACTTGCTTTCATTTCATTCAGTGTGTGTATGTGTGTGTGTGTGTGTGTTTACTTTCATTTGCCATTTCCCACTTTCCACTTTCCACCTTCCACCTTCCACCTTCCACCTCCCACCTCTCACCTCCCATTGCCCACTCTCCACTTCTTCTACCTTGTTCGCTCACATAAATAACGAAAGCAAAACAAATAAATGATATCCCTTTCAGCTGGCTGACAGCTAGCTGACTGCTATGAGATTCCTGCACTTTACCTTTCAGCAGGCAGCAAATTGCGGCTCACCTGCGGCCTAACGACGAGGGGCGCGGGGCAGGGGGCAGGGGGTGGGGGGATCGGCGTGGGCTGAGCTATTCAAATGAATTGCAAATTGAATACAACTGAAATAAATTCGATAATTGCATAATTAATAATTGAATGAATTCAAATAAAAAATAATTAATTGGCCAAAGTAAAACAATTCGAATGCGGTCACAACTTTTGGTCAGCTCGCTATAAAACTGGCCAAATGTATCCGAATTGATTGGTAAAAAAAAAAATGGATGAATAGATAATGAATGGCAAATACAATAGGAAATGTTTCATTAATGAAACTCTTTGAATGGGCTGAACAGAAGTCTGTTCTCTCTCTCTCTCTCTCTCTCTCAGTCTGTTTCTGTCTCTCTCTCTTTCTCTCTCTCTGTCTGCCTCTGTCTCCGTGTATGTGATCTGTCGCCCCCTATCTCGCAGTCTCTCTCTCTGTATACTTCACCGTCACTTCCTGTCTCCCTCTTTCAGTTTCTTTCTCATCTCCAAATGTATCTCCCATTCTACTCTCTCTCTCTCTCTTTCTCTTTATCTCTCTTTGTCTGTTTCTGCCACTCTCTCTGTCTCTCTCTCTCTCTCTCTCTTTCACGGACAAACTCTTCTCGCCCGTTTCTCTATCTTTTCCTCTCTTTCTCTCTCTCTCTGGATTTCGCTCTCTTTCTCATTGTCTTCCCCCCATCTATCTGTCTTTCTCGATCGAGAGAGAGAGAGAGAGAGAGAGAGAGAGAGAGTCTATGTATGTACGTCTCTCTATTACTCTCTCTCTCTCTCTCTCTCTCTCTCTCTCTCTCCCTCTCTCTCTCTCTCTCTGTGTCTCTGAGGCTCTCCCTACCTGTCTGTGGGTTCGACGACTCACTCTGAGTCTCTCTCTCTCTCTCTCTCTCTCTCTCTCTCTCTCTCTCTCTCTCTCTGTCTCTGCCTCTGCCTCTGCCTCTGTCTGTGTCTCTCTTTCTCGTCCCCTCAATTCCTGTCTCCCTCTCTCAGTTTCTTTCCATATCTCTAAATGTGTTTCCCATCGTGCTCTCTCTCACCCTCTCTCTCTCTCTCTCTCGCTTTCAAGCCGCCAATAATCGAGCATCATCCTCAACAGCCAGTGCCCATGTCCTGGCCGAAGCCTTTCGCTTGCAATTTGCAGCTGCTTTAAGCAATTACCAAAAGCCCCACGAAAATGTGGAGCAGGGAAAAGCGGAAATGAATAAAACGCTGGCTAATTCAGAGACTGCCTTTGCCTAAGATCATTAGCGTCAACTAATTGGCCAGCTGCACACACACACACACGAGGGAGACAGAGACATACAGATATTTTGGGGCAAGTTGGCAAACCAAAATCATCTCACTTTACAGGCAATGCCTAACCAAACCCTAACCCCACCCACTTTGCCTCCTGTTGTGGAGCAGCAGGTGGCACAGGCAGCGCACCGCGAGCGAGCAAAATGCTTTGGCTTTGAGTTATGGCCGCAGCACACATGTGGCAGCATCTTTTGCCCCTACCCCTCCCCCTTCCGCTCCTGCTGCTGCTGCTGCTGTTCAGCTTATCTGTAAGCCTCTCTGCCCCACCCCACCTGTTCACCTGCTGCTTCAGTTCGGACCAAGTCTCGCGTGTGTGTGTCCATGAAAATCTGACACGCATAAATTTTGCAACTGCCTTCGCAAAAAAACAAAAAAAAAAAAGAGAAAAAAAGAGACGGAAACGGAAACGGAAACAGCGTAAAGCGGAAGCGCATGTCTAACAAGTTGCCCAGCAGCAAAATTCGCAGAGTCGCGCCAAATATGATTAGCGCCGCACGGCAAGTGGCCATCAGCTTGCACAAAGGGGGCAGCGCGAGCGAGAGAGAGAGAGAGAGAGAGTGAAAGGGAGAGAGCAGGTAACATGTTCCAGCTGACAGGCAACATATGCAGCTAGCCACACACACTCACTCACACTCATACACACACACACTCACTCACACTCATGCATACGCACAGGTTTCGGTTGGGCTATTAAGATTGGGTTCAGCTTTCGAGCAACAAACTAGCCTGCGCCCTTTGCATCTCCCTTCCACTCCCACTCGCACTCGACTCGCTAGCCTCACACACTCCGCACACTCTCCCTCCGTCTCCTTCTCGCAAACAGCTTGAATTGCTGCCAAGACATCGCTAGTTCACTTCCATTTGTGCAAATCCATGGCGCGCAATGGGGTATATTGTTTTCTGAGTGCGCACATATGGAGCACAGTTCAACTCACTTAGAGGGTATACGACTAGACTAGCTCCAAGTTGCCACCCATTATTCGATTGCTTGTGAAGTAATCTATACTTTTGATACCCTGTTTATTACAGCCTTGCTTTAGCAACCATATCCATCACAGAGTATGCGCTAGTCGAGTGTCGTTTCTTAGGCTACCAGTTGCTCGCCATAAATACTGCACGAACGTCTTAATAATGCTCACTCTTCCAGCGCACAGAGGGTATATACTCAATGAGTGCATATGGTGTATATGGAGTCTACAATTTACGGGGTATCTAGCACACATCCAACTGACCGCACTGGCAAGTCTTACTTAACACAATATCAATCAATCAAGCACAAATTTCTTATATTACTTATCATATGCAATCAAATAACAACAGGGTAGCCGCAAGTCGTGCATTCGCTCAATAGTTTTTCGTTCGTGATTGCCTTTATCCCTTTTATGTATTGTTTTTGTTGTTGTTGCGGTTGTTGTTTCTCTTCTTCGTGTTGTTTGCCTACTTTTAGTGTTTACCCAGCGTCGCATAAAAATAGCACAGCAGCAGCAGCAGCAGCAATCGCTGTCGCTGCTAGCGTCGCAGTCGCCCCATTGCATTATGCGGTTGTCGCCTGCGGTCTGCGGCTGCCTCTTTTGCACTTCACTCTCCACACACAGCACGCCTTGGCAGCGCTGCCGGCTGCTGGCTGCCTGTTGTGTGTGTGTGTGTGTGTATTTTGTCGTCTGCGTAAAGGCTTAAAGTATTACAGTTACAGTTACAGCTAGTAAGCTATTCCGCTCGCTCTGCATGGCACATTTATGTTGTCGCCCTGCTCACTCCCGCAGCTAGGCTAAGCCAAATGTTGACGACGACGTTTGCAGCTGCTTTTGGATTTCGCTTTCGCTTTCGCTTTGCTCAGCGCAATATGAGCAACTTTGTTGCTGTCTTTTTTTTATTTTTGCTGCTGCTGTTGTTGCTGGCTGTTGACTGCTGCTCGCAACAAATTGCTGTAAGCTGTGAAACTAATCCCTCTACTCCGCCATTATGCCCAACTCTCTCTCTCTCTCTCTCTCTCTCTCTAGCTGTCTCACTCTCACACTTGTGCTTGACTACTTTAGCGGATTAGTTTTGAATATACATATGTATGTATTTGTATGTATTTCTTTTTCGTTTTCTGTTTCTTTTTTTGCTGGCGACCATTTGACTTGCTTATGACTACAGTTTTATTTACTGTCTTCGTGGCACTGTTGCGCTCTCGCTCTCGCTCGCACTCCCATTACATGTTTTTTTTTTGTTGTTTTTGCTGATCACGTGCCTTGCGCCATTTCGTGCAAATTTCTATTGCATACTTTTAAGCGGCCGCTAATAAGCAACTCAATTGCAAATTGCTGCCGCTTGTTGTTGTTGTTGTTGCTGTTGTGGTATTTACATAAAAAAGGCGTTCACACTGCACTCGCATAAATTTCATTTAAGTGCTTTAAGCTAATTTAGTGCTTAGCTTTTTATAACTCGATTTCTAGTTGGCTTGCGCAGCAATTCTTATTGGAAAGTTTTGACTCTGTTTAGCTGCAGCAGATCGTCTTGAAGTAGCACTAACTAAGGATTTCTGGCTCTATATTTTATTCCTATTGAATTTAGCTGCGAACCACTGCACTCAAAATGCTTGTTATCGATACTTATCGATAATATCATATATAATATCAGTTCTATATAAGTTTCTAATCAGGCTACTAGAGAGATGTACGTATGTATGAAGGTGCTCTTGTCGGGCAGGACCGACTAAGAGATGCCTACACCTAGCAACTATTTCTCTTTTTAAGAGTTAATTGAATAAGGTATACAAAATTGGTAAACTTGTTAATCTATGAATGAATTATAGTAAATTTCTTGCCTATAACTTTTATGATCTGTAAGTAAAATCTTTAAAGTCAAGTCAATATATCGATTTATATCGATATTGTGGAAGCTATACTATATACTTGTACAGATGGACAGGCCTAGCTTCATCTATTTGTCACGCTGCCACGCCCACTTCTATACAATTTAGCAAAGCCTATATACTCCAGCTTACCATTTTCAACAAGAGCTTAAAGTTTCCATATAACAAGGCTATAAGCGGATGCTTCAGTTATATATAGACTGAACCGGAAACTTATGAAAAACTATATATCTAAGTCATATACAAATTTAAACAAAAATTCCTTCACTCTTTCATAGGGCATCTGCGTGTCGAGTCGAGTTAATCTGCTCATAAGCCTGATAACTTGGCCACAAAATGTGTAAACAGCGAAAAGAGGTCGCTTTATCGCGTTGACTGTCAATGCCAAGCTGATGGCTGTAGCCAGGAGGCAAGTGGTGCATGTGCTGCATGTGGGACATGTGGGGCATGTGGCAAGCTGCAACCGCAAAAGCAGCAGCAGCAGCAGCAGCAACGACAACAACAAAGGCAGGTGTGTGTGTGTGCATAGAATGGCGATGATGATGACGATGATGACAGCTCAAGTTGTCGCTGTTTATTGTGTGTGCCACGCCCCACGGCCCCACGGCCCCTGCCGTCCGCCCGCCGCCGCCTTTACGATTTGCTTTCAATTTCATTTTGTGCATTTCCGTCAAGCGGAAATTCGCGTAAATTTGCCGGCATGTCCAGAGGTGTGCGAGTGGGCGTGGCGGAGGTCGTGGGACGGGGTGGGCGGAAGGCGGGAAGTGGGAGGCGGGAGGCTTGGGCAGTTTGTCGTGCCGGAAGTTGATGCAAGTCTAGAAACAAGTGCCAAATGCCAGAAGCACAAAGGCACAGCACACAAAATGAAACAGTGGAATGGAACACACACAAACAGAGAGCGAGAGAGAGAGAGAGAGAGAGGGAGGGAGAGAGATGGTGAGTGAAAGAGAGGGAGAGGGAGACAGAGCTGCAGCCAAATGACATTTGGCCGCACAGACATTGTGTCACTATGGAACTGGTTCCGGAGCTAGTTCGTCAATTGCCTTACAGACTCAATGAGCCGCACATAATGCGCTCGCGTCAGCTGATTGGACTGACGCGCTTAGAGTTCCTATGCGCTTAGAAAGTTTTCTTTAATATTGATAAACTCATTTACTTTATAGATAATATACCTATAGATAATGTAGATAATGAATAGATGAATTGGGCATGTTCAGCTAAAAAGAGCTAAGTTAGTCTTGTGCCATTATTTAAGCTAGTTACGAGCTATAGCGAAATAGTTCCCTTCGCGTATTAGACTAGTTCCGCCTCAACTTGGCTCTAGCTGCTCTACTCTGATCACTAGAGATACAAGCGAGAAGGTATAGCTCTCCAAATGCTCCTTTTCAGTTGACTTTCGCTATGGCAAAGCATATAGTATGGAGCAACTAGAGTCAAGAGTCAAGTCAGCGGGCATAGATGTGGCCAGTCCCAACCGGAGTGAAGCCATTTGCAATAGGCATAACTCAACTGCTTAAGTTATCGATAACTTTTAGCTGTTTAGTCATTTAATATGATTTGCCATTTAGTAATGACTCTTCCAAAGTCTCTTGATAACTAAACAAAACTGCGCCTCAGTAGCTCACAGGCAACATAAATTTTAAGCGCAAACGCTGCCCACATCGTATGGCTTCAAGCCGCAGCCAATTCCGCTCAGTTGAAAACTTTGAGCATTAATAGACTTTTTTTTGTTAATCTGAAGCCAACAGACAAATGTGGATTGTTCTGAGGTGAGCGAAATTTAGAAGCCATAGCATCTCGTTGCGAAGAAGAACCAGAAAAGTGGATTAGACCTGAGGATTCGAGACGTGGGAACAACTGCGCCGCGAGCAAAGCAGCGGCCGTCATTTAAATGAAATGCTTCACAATGGCAGAAGGATAGTTTCAAAGCAGCACTGGAAGCAACGTGAGATATCAATTGGCTTCAGTATTACTGCCACTTCAATATTCTGTGGGCTCTGCGTTGTCAGTTGATTCGACACTCCGACGGTCTAAGCACTTGAGGCCTAACTTCCTTCTCTCTCTCTCTCTCTCTCTCTCTCTGTCTTTCTCTGTTGCTCTCTTTCTGTTTCTATATCTCTCTCTCTGTTTTTATCTCTCTCTCTCTCTCTCTCTGTTTCTATCTCTTTCTCTATGTTTCTCTCTCTCTCTGTTTCTCTCTCTTTGTCTCTCTCTCTCTCTCTCTCTGTCTCTCTCCCTCTATCTCTGACTGTCTCTCTCTCTCTCTTCCTCTTTCGTCCTTTCCCTCTCTCTCTCTCTCTCTCTCTCTCTCTCTCTCTCTCTCTCTCTCTCTCTCTCTCTCTCTCTCTCTCTATCACACTCTTCATTTCTTTTTCTCTCTCCCTTTCTCTTTATCTCTATTTTTTTCCCTCCTTCCTTCTCACTCTTTCTCTCTCTCTCTTTCTCATTCTCTTTATCTCTGTCTCCCTCTTACTCTCGCTTGCTCTGTCTTTCACTCTCTTTCCTGATCCCTCCCTCTCCCTTCTTCTCTCTCTCTCTCTCTCTCTCTCTCTCTCTCTGAATTTCCCAAGCGTTTTCCCAGTTGCACTTAGCTGTAGCCCAGCACTTGGTTAAGCGTTATAAATGGCTGCAGCATACGAGAGGGGGCTGAGGGGCTGCGGGGCTGAGGGCTACAGAGTGTGGGGCTTAGGTTGAGGGCCACTTAAACTCGATTTGTCGCCATCACGTGGCCAATTAGCACGCAATGCACATAAAAAAAAAAAAAACAGAGAGAGAGGGAGAGAGAGGAAAGAATATAAAACAAACAAGGAAACACAAAACAAAGCACAAAATAGAAATAAGCAAATGCCAACACGTAGAGCAGCTCTATCAACCCAGCCCCATTCGGAGTCCTGTTGCATGTCTGCTGGCCATTGGGGCTGGCCAGAAGTGTTGGAGTCGCATATCGAGGCACTTCAATCACTTCATCATAACCCAAAACGTAGGCAACATAAAAACGCCAAATGGAAATACGCAAATGAAATTGGGCATAAATTGGGAAGAGCGAGACAGGGAGAGAGGGGAGAGAGGGTGGGCAGAGAGATGGGGTAGATTGACCAAAGCTTAACTGGGCGATCCATTGGGGCTAGGGTCTTGGGTATTACTTCAACCTAATGGCAAAATAACGAATAAAAATTGAGTGAATTGCCAGCGTGAGAGCACAAAAGGGGAAACAGGACAGAGGCCAACCTGAATGAAGTCAACGGGAAGGAGCTTATCTTTGCCAAAGGAATCATTGAACAGGCTTACATTTGAAAGCAGCAAAAAATCGTAAGGGATTACAAAAAGATCTAAACCGCCAGAGCAAATAAAGAGAGAGAGTGGGAGACAGAGAGAGGTAGTGAGTGCAGACTGATAGAGTTTGCTGGAAATCTAGGCATCTATCAAGGATGAAAGCAACTGTGCTTGGCTTATTTACTTAAGTTTCTACATAAGTTCTCTACAGAGAGAGAGAGAGAGAGAGAGAGAGAGAGAGAGAGAGAGGCGAGCTGTGAGAAAGGCAAAGTTGATAGAACGCAGAGAGTAGAAGAGTGGAAGAAAGTGGCAAACAGAGAGAAGCAAGTATCAGCAACAAGCTGAGAAGTTCAAGGAGAGCAGGAAGAAGCATTAGAGCAAATACCACAAAGTAAGTCACAAATGAGCAGCGAGAAGCACATGGCGAAGATACAATTTTCAGCGAGCAGAAACCAAGAAGCTCAAAGCAAGTAGCGAGAAGCGAACAGCAAGGAAACAAAGAACAGGCGAAAGTGCACTTCTGTGGACAACAACCAAACATAAGGCCTCTCTCTGCGCTTCTCACTTAACTACAGCTCAGCTGCTGCAGCTGCAAAAGCTGCTCAAAGCCAAGACAAGACTGATCACACTTTGCTGCTAGCATTTGCTAGCCTAGTCCGTTTACCGTTTACCGTTTACCCTTTTCGCCCTTGCCGCCAGCCACTGTGGACTGTGGGCCACTGTCTCGCCTCTTCGCCAAATGTATGCCAAGTGGCGAAAAAAGCCGCGAAGGCTTTTGGCATAATGAGCCAGCGCCTGTACCGAGACAGCAACAGCCCATCTCTGCCCATGCCCAACATCACGGCCTCGGCAATTGTTTCGACCTTGGCCGAAAGACCTATCCTAAACAGAAAGTCCCAGGCCCCAATGCGGCCCCTGCTGAATGCTGCCTGCCGCCTGCTGCCTGCCGCCTGCCGCCTGCCGCCTTTCCGCTTCACATTCGTTTTTATGTTGAGCTTTCATAATTTTTCGCATTTGTATAAAATTCGCATATCTGCGCCCCATTTAACAATCGAGCGTGGGCGTGGCGGCTGGCATTAAAAGAGCTTTGCGCCTCACCGCCCAGTCGCCGCCCAGTCGCCGCCCAGTCGCCGCCCACTCTGCCCGCCTTTGCACCTGACAATAAAATTAATTAAAATTCAATAAATTGACGCCCAAATGAAACATTCAAAATGAAAAGCGGAGCTCAACATTCAAATGGAAATCCGCTCTGGGCTCCCAAATGGGGGTAGTTGGGGTATATTTACATTTCAGCGCTTCCCTGATGGCATCTGAGCGGGCCGAAGGGCGAACCACGAAGGATGGAGAATGGAGGATGGAGTATGGAGTATGGAGGGCGCAGGCAATGCTGGGTGTCAGCTTATGTTAATGCTCAATTACAATTGTTGTCCTTGTTTGAGTTTCAGCTGAAAATTCACTGTATTCCCAGGGGTCCCACGGCGAGGCTGAGTGCGGGCTGAGTGCGAGGCAGCATTTGGTGGGAAGGGGGGAGGGGGGGGTGGGGGGTGGGCACAATGTAGGTGCAAATGTATTTACATTGCGCTCGGAAGCGAATCCAATTGTTGCCGCAGCGAAAGCGAAAACTTCCCTCAGTTTTATTATTATTGAATGACAATTAAATGATATTAGAATCTAGATAAGACTCAATTGAATTTGGGAAACATTTCTATTTGTGCAGCTTTTTCGAGTCGGAAAATAAACAAAAAAAAAAAAAAAAAAAATTAGTTGAATTTTCAGATATTTAGAAGGAGCTAGAGTTATCATGGAATACACATAGAACAGTTGAGTTGCAAGTTTTAAATACTTATCTAGAAATATAGAAGCTTCAGAGCTCAACAAGTTCTAATATTTCTAGGATTTTCGACGCGAAAATTTATCAAAATTTTGGCATTTTTTTATGTACAAAATCTGAAAAAGGAAAAATTTAACTTTTCAAAATTTTGTAAAACTTTATTTGAAAACTTTAAAATAATTTTTAAAAATTTTAAAAAAATTTAGAAAATTTTGGAATTTTTTTTTTAATTTTTGGAAATTTTTTTTTTTTAATTTTAGAAAATTTGTTTTAAAAATTTTGTAAAAATGTCCCAAAAAATATATTTCCTAATCGAAATAATACTTAAAACAATTCGAAACACAAATCATTGAGAAAAGGCGCCAGCTCACTAGAACCTAAAGTCCTAAAAACTAGGAGCCCAGGCAGAAATTTTGTAGCTTCCAAACTTGACTATAATTCAAATTAAGTATTCGTTAAGGCGCAAAACTCAAATGTAGAGTCGAACTAGTGGGCATATCTATGACTAAATGAACTAGTTCATAAGAATCCTTATAGTTTTTCACAGAGCTGTGAAGGCCTTGAACTGAAGGTGAAGGTCTAGCTGCAGTGGAAGGTTTATTGTGTGAAATGAGAACTCTTTGACATACTTTTCAGTTACGTAAGCAACTTGAAGGATTTCCAACAGTATCCCAGCATGCGGCATACCATATCATATCACTTATTGCCATACCATTTGCTTCACGAAATATTCCAAAATTGAATTTTTTTTTTTTTGCATCCTTTCACACGAAAATAGTTTCGTTAGGTAATGCCACTTGGGCTTATTATTTGCTCCATTTGCCCTTGTCTAGCTGTATATCAATGCGCATCGTTACACTTAAGCCCCAACACAGCCCATGCCACCTCGACACAGTCCGCCCCGTCCGACCACCGGCTCTACACGCCCTACCTCGACAATCAACAGTATGCTAGTTCATTGTTATTTATAAATTTTTATTATTGTTGCTGTTGTTGCTGTTGTTGTTGCCCAATCGAAGTGCCAATAAATTTACAGCGTCATAGACAGACGGAGCCCCAACGGCACCCCCCCCCCCCTCGCCCTCGCCGTCGCCCTCGCCCTTGCAGCGCTTACGCTCGTGGCAATTGCGGGAGCCCATAAACAAAACACTCAGCAGTGCACAGGAAATAAACAACAGCAGCGAAACAAGTGCGAATGCTCCAGTGGGGAGTGCTCAACGCGGAGATAGGCTCTGGGAAAGTGCAGTGGCTGTGTGGACAATAAGTGGAGGGTTCCCCCAGAATCAGCTGTACGCCAGACTCTGATGAGCCCAACTCTTAAGAGGTTCAATAATTGCTCAAGCTGCTGCGACTTCCGACAGATCTTCATTGATGCTGAAAGTTATCGATGATGTGGAACAAGGCTAATAGTGATATAGAGCGATCTACGCTTGGAATATGAAGTCTCATAGAACAGGCGGATGGAGGAACGTTCGGTTGGATGAATGGACAATGGAATGAGCACACGGACGGAGGTATGGGCAAAAGGCTGGAAGAACGCATAGTGCATGGGACGGACGGAAGGACAGATTAACAGACGGACGGATCGAGGACTTCAACAATAAAGTCGGGCGGTCGGATGAATGCACAGCTGTACAGATACAGATGTACAAATGGATAAAGTTCTAGATGGACGATCGGATGGAAGAAGAAATGGAATGAAGTAAGAACGAACTGATAGACAGACGGACGGATAGCGTGATAGTGTCGAAGCTCAGATGTGGGAAGGCACAGACTGAAGAATGAAGGCACGGATAGAGCGACGAACAAGGACAAACGAACGAGCCGTCGAAGGACTGGAAGGTTCTACGTGGGAAGGTACAGACGACAACTGTTTCGTGCCTGTTACGTAGCTTGAAGCAACCGAACATGCCCCGCTTAGTTAAATGAGTTTAGGGTAAACAAAATTCAGCAGACAGCAACAAATGAATTTTACTCTCGACGTTTATTTTGGGTTAGGGTCTGAGGGTTGCAGAACTTTTGAGTGGGTTATGAGAGCCAAAAGCAAATGCATCTGGCTTTTGATGCAAACAAAAAACTATTTGTACATAAATAAATAAAGGGCAACAAAAAACAGAACTGCATTTAAGTGTTGGCAGAGCTAGTAGAAGGGCATGCCAGCGCTGGGAGGGACAGGGACAGCGGCAGCAGCAGCAGCAGAGAGACTATGCCTTACAGGCAGGCAGCGCTCATAATGATGTTATTGCTGTTGTTATTGTGGCAGAGGCCGACGCCAGCAAATTGAATTGTTTGGCAAAAGCTATGCGGGGGCAACTGAGGGAGACACAGAGAAAAAGAGAGGGAGAGAGAGAGAGCGCGTGAGGGAGAGCAGGTAGCTCAGCTGACAGCGAAATCAACAAGCAAGCAAGGCAGGCGACTCTGTCTCCTGTTGTGTGCGCGCGTGGGCGCAAGTTCTTGTGGCAACAGTTGTCCCAACGAAATGCCAACATTCACACACACACACACACACACACACACACACACACACACACACACGCAGACACACGCAGACACACACGCCACACTTGGCTAACAAAGTTAGGCAAAAAGCAAAACAAAAGCAAAAAAAAAAAAATAAAAACGAAAAAATTCTTTTGACAACAACAAGCGCAAAAGAAGGAAATTGAAAAGCCTGCAAATGTGTGTGGCGTGGGTCTCTATGGAGGCTACATGTGTATAAGATTGTCACAGAGAAAGAGAGAGACAGAGAGAGAGAGAGAGACAGAGAGAGAGAAAGTGTGTGTAGCTGCGGCTCAGTTTCGATTTGTGAGTTTTGAACAAACTTTTTTCTTTTTCTGCTTGGCGACAAAGGCATTTCGAGAGGTTTCCTTTGTTTTTGTGTGTGTTGTGTGTGTGTGTGTGTGTGCTTCATGTGCTTTTCTCTGTGTGCGTTTGCTTGTGTTTGTCCTCTTGTGGAATTGAACTTTGCTGGCGAAGCAGCGCGTTACTAATTCGAAAAAGCAATGCGTTCGCCTAAAAGCAGGCAACGCTTTCTTCTTTTTTTTTTTTGGGTTAAACAAAAGGAAATTGCCTGTACAGTGATCACTCGATATGTGGCACACTTGTTTCGTAAAGTTTTTTGGTCATAAGCGAAACTGAGAGGACTTTCTAGCAGCCAAGCAAATAGTCAGCATAAGACTGACTGAGTAAAGACTTCACTAAGCAATTAGTCAATCAATCAATCAGCCAGTCAATCACTTTGTGTCTGCTCAACTATTGATCAGTGCGTCAGTTAAGTTGCCAGTCAATCAGTCAGTCACTCAGTCAATCTATCAGTCAATCTATCAGTCAATTTATCAGTCAGTCACTCAATCCGTCATTCAGTCAATCAGTTTGTCAATTATTCAGTCAGCCATTTTATCATCTGTCAATCAGTCAATCAGTCACCCAGCCAATGATTGACTGAATCAGACCTAAATCAA
Source organism: Drosophila anceps (assembly GCA_035045945.1). Taxonomy (NCBI): domain Eukaryota; kingdom Metazoa; phylum Arthropoda; class Insecta; order Diptera; family Drosophilidae; genus Drosophila; species Drosophila anceps. The sequence goes on from JAWNON010000063.1 coordinate 1,800,946, forward strand.
TCAATCAGTCATCATGTAATCATCAGTTAAGCAAATAACAATCAATCAATCAATCAGGCAATCAGTGAGTCAATCAACAACTCATCGTTCAGTTAATCGGGCATCAATCCAGAAGTCAAACTATTAGTCAATCATTCATCAGTCAGTCACTAATATATTAATCAATCTGTGCGTTAATCAATCAATCCAAGCCATCAGTCAGTCAGTCCATCGTCGGCCAACTTCAGTCAGTCAATCAGTCATCATGTAATCATCAGTTAAGCAAGTAACAATCAACTAATCAATCAATCAATCAAGCAATCAGTCAGTCAATCAGGCATCAATCAAGAGGGCAACCTACTAGTCAATCATTCAACAATCTGTCCGTTAATCAATCAATCCAAACCATCATCGTCAGTCAGTCCATCTATCATCGGCCAATCAGTCACTGAATCAGTCAATCAGTCAATCAGTCATCTATCAACACGTCAGGCTATCAAGCAATCAGTCAGTCCATTAAGCAATCTACCAGCTCCCATCGGTCAGCTAGTCAATTGCTGATCAATCGGTCAGCTCAACAGTCAATCATTCATTCAACTCGTCAATCAGCATCAGCAATCAATCAAATATCTCATATATATATTCACTTCATTCCAATATTCCCCTTCGCACATCTATTTCACGCCATTCCCCAGAAATATGAAACGTTTTTCATTTTGAATATTCAAATATTTCACTCTGACAGATTTAGCATCTACGCAGGCTTTACGCCAGCTGCTTTAAGTGAATCTAATGCCCAAAAATATTTCTCTCTTTTTCCTTTTGCCAATAACCAGAGAAATAACCAGCTTAAAAAAAGAGAGAGAGAGAGAGAAAATCATTCAGTGCCCACGCGCCCCGCTGTGGCAAAGGACTCGCAGCGAGATCCTGTCTGAAACATTGGTTGACCATATTTTGACAACTGTTACCGCAAAAACAAATAGAACTAAAAATGCCATGAAAGGGGAAGGGAAAGGGAACGGAAAAGGCAAAGGGGTATGGGGCGTGGGGAGTGGGGCGTGGGTGTGGGCGTGGGCGTGGGCGTGGGCGTTTGTGGTGCAGAGAAGCAGAAGAAACAAAAAATTGGTCGGCCAGCTGCGGCATGTGGCATGTGGCATGTGGCATCCACTTGTGGTTATTGTTGTCAGAACTTTTGCTTTTTGCGTACTTGCGCCACTTGCTGGCTGTTATTTTAACCAGCTAAATGTGGACGTGTGTGTGTGTGTGTGTGTGTGTGTGTCCATGTGTGTGTGCTGGCCAAGGCTTTGCTTACAAATCGAGGGCAAGGCAAAGAAAAACAAGAATTACTTTTATATTTAACTTGCTGAATATGAAATACTCTAGCCTAAACTGTTATAAACTGTTATACTGATATCACATTTGACTCGCTTAGCAGCTGATAGAAACTGTTATACTGGCATTAGCTGTTATACTGTTAGCAAACTGTTATACTAAGCTGTTATAAGCTGATCTACTGTTTGTGTTAGCAAACCTGAAACTGCTTTACTGTTATATAAACAGTCATGCACAGTACCTCCTATCTGAGGTTGTTCAGTGTGGAGTAGCTTCATATGTTACCTATGCTGTCACAGCTGTATAACAGTTTGCCTCATTGGAAACTACCTGTCCAACTGCCCTTAGACAATGTTTATCTATAAATGTCTAAGACTACTTAACTAGGGCATGATTAATCGTTGTTCCCTGGTCTGTTCGTCTGTAATTTGCTTATCTATAGGCAAGTGCTCTATGAAACTCTTGGCATAAAAATGATTATGATGCGATTTTATTTCAAATTTGATAACTCTAAAGGAGATTTTTTCGAACATTGATGAAAAATCGAACAAATATCGAATTTATAACTGCTTTGTTATGGTATAACAGTGTGTATAACAGCTGCCATTAGTCAAAGTTCAACATTTTTAACATCTTCTACAGATATTTCATAAAATTTCAAGTATCCCAGTCATTTGATGCAGTATAAAAGTTTGTATAACAGCTGCTATTAGTCAAAGTTCAACATTTTTAACATCTTCTACACATATTTCATAAAATTTCAAGTATCCCAGTCATTTGTTGCAGTATAACAGTTTGTATAACAGTTGAAGCTAGTCAAAACTCAATTTCATTTCACATTTTCTACATAAATTTCGCAAATTTTCAAGTCTCCTGGTCATTTGTTCCAGTATAACAGTCTGTATAACAGTTAAAGTTAGTCAAAGTTCAATTTTATTTCACATTTTCTGTAACATATCCCAAAATTTCTAGTCTCCTCGTCATTTGTTGTAGTATAACAGTCTGTATAACAGTTGAAGTTAGTCAAAGTTCAATTTTATTTCACATTTTCTGTAACATATCCCAAAATTTCTAGTCTCCTCGTCATTTGTTGTAGTATAACAGTCTGTATAACAGTTGAAGTTAGTCAAATTTGAATCCTTTACTCTTTAACTATCTAACTTTGCTTTCAGTAACTACCACATACTGTTTCTCTCTCGCTCTCTCTCTCTCTCTCACACAAACACACGCAGACTCTCCTGCAACTGTGCCTGAGTGAAGTCAAGTCAATGCAAACTTCCATTTCCTTAGCCCATTCCCAATTACTCGCAATTCCATTGACTCCCTGCAGACAGCCTTCAATCACTCTGCAGTTCGTATTTGAATTTGAATTTGTATAATTTCTGAGACATATATCATTATCCATTCGCAAGAGGTCGAGAAAGTTTTGCGCCCTCTCTCTCCCTCCCTCTCTCTCCCTCCCTCCCTCCCTCCCTCCCTCCCTCCCTCCCTCCCTCCCTCCCTCCCTCCCTCCCTCCCTCCCTCTCTCTGTCCTTCATTTATTGTCAGTTAAATTTAATTAACAAGCTCAGAAATGAAAACTTTTCGAAACTTTACCTGCACGCGCGAAACATCAGCTAGAGCTAGGGACTGCGACTCTGCGGCTCTGCGGCTCTGCAGCTCAGCAGCCAGAGGTGAGGCGCAAGCTGGGGCAAAGTTGTTTTATATGTAAGCATTTTGGCTGGGAATAGTTGCTCGAACAAGTTGCACGCATTTCGTTTGATCTGCCACCGCGAAAAACATTTCAATAAAAACACAAGAGAAAAAAATAACGAACGAACGAACGAACGAACGAACGAGCGAAATTCTCAACGAGCAGCGGCAAAAAAATGCGAGAAATTAAAATTCATAAGCTGTCTGCGTGGCGCCATCTATGTGACGGCGGGGGTAGCTTCAGCATTTTCGCTGACATATTTTGCAAAGGCATTTAAAGCCAGCTGGAGTGGGTGAGGGTGCGGTGGAGGCGGTGGCGGCGGTGTCGGCGGCGTGGGCGAGTTAGCTGATACTGCAGAGCGTGCTCTCTCTCTCTCTCTCTCACTCTCACACAGTCTCTCTCTCTCTCTCTCTCTCTCTCTAAAAGGACTCTGCTTGAAAAATTCATAGCTTTGCCTGTTGGAGGCTGGCAAAAAGTTTTGCACAAAACAAAAATACAAACACACGCAGCAGCCAAACACACACACACACACACACACACACACACACACACAGCACACACACCTACACACACCTACACACACACACCTACACACACACCTCTGCTCAGTTGTATTTAGAACCTGGCCATGGGTGCAAAGGCCAATTTTGAGTTTGAATATTTGAGCTGCTAATTAAAATGTATTCGCGGTTAACAAAACAACAACAACAACAACAGCAACAACAACAACAGCAACAACAACAGCAACAAAAGCATAAGAACTCAGCCTCCCAGCAGCAGCGGCTCCAGCTCTGACAGCAGGCGAGAAAATGAGCTTAGCAGCGAGAAAGAGAGAGAGAGAGAGAGCGAGAGGGAGAGGGAGAGGGAGAGAGAGGGAGAGAGAAGCATTCTTTTCACAGGCTTCGCATTGAAGCCGCAAATATACACAAAAATGTAATTGCAAGCAAATTCGTGTGTGTGTGTGTGTGTGTGTGTGTGTGTGTGTGTGTGTGTGTGTGTGTGTCCATGTGTGTGTGTGTGTGAGTGTGTGTGTGTCAGGGCCAATGCCAATCATTTACAGCTACAATTACAATTACAGTTACAGTTACACATGGCCACACACAACAGCAAACAAGAAAATGCCAATGCAACAGAGGTAGAGTAGGGGATGGAGAATAGCAGGGAGCAGGGGGCAGGGGGCAGAGGGTAGGGCAGAGGCAGGGGTAGGCGTAGGGGGGGCTGATTGTCACTGAATCGGGGCATGTATCAGGTCTCGGCTACAATGGTCAAACTGTTCAAGCAAGAGCAACAGACAAACAGAGACAGAGAGAGAGAGAGAGAGAGAGAGAGGGAGAGAGAGAGGGCGAGTGAAGAAGCCTCCGGCAAGTGTACGAAGGGGCTGCTGGCTGCGAGGGCGGATCGGTTGACAACAGCTTGACATTCAGTTGGCAGAGCATGTTGCATCATTTAACTACAAGCGGAAATATGCTGCCATATTGAATTTGCTAAAGACACAATGCAATGCAATGCAATGCAGCTGAGCTAAGCAACTGAGAGTCGAAGCATATATAACGAACAGAGATTACAAGTGGAATGTGTATCTCTCCCTCTCCCTCTCCCTCTCCCTCTCCCTCTCCCTCTCTCTCTCTCTCTCTCTCTCTCTCTCTCTGTGTGCGTGCAGGAAATGGTTGACAGACTGTTGAAACTGCGTCTGGTTTATGTGAGCAAAGCAAGTTCAACTTTAACGTGCTGCAGCACAAGTAACGAGTGGAATTGAAAGTTGAGCGGAGACTTCTTGGCAAAGCAACGAGTGCAGGGCAAAGAGAGAGGGGAGAGAAGAACTCAAAGCTAGATGGGTTCGATTATTAGCCAAAAGTCAAGGTCAAAAACGGGCGAGTGAAAGAGAAAGAAAAATAATGAGACTGTCTAAAAGTTGGCGAGTAAAACCAACGAGTAGACACAAGCAGCAAGTGGCTAAGAGTTATGTATATCATGATACGGACATCATACAACAAAAGATTGAAGACGAAAGAAAACACAAGATAGAAGAAGGCCAAAAGCAACGAGTAAGCCTAACAAGTAAGCCTAACGAGTAAGCTAAACGAGTAAGCTAAACGAGTAAGCTTAACGAATGAGCCTAACGAGTAAACCTAACGAATAAACCTAACAAGTAAACCCAACGAGTAAACCTAACGAGTAAGCTAAACGAGTAAGCTAAACGAGTAAGCTTAACGAGTAAGCTAAACGAGTAAGCTTAACGAGTAAACCTAACGAGTAAGCTAAACGAGTAAGCTTAACGAATGAGCCTAACGAGTAAACCTAACGAGTAAACCTAACGAATAAATCTAACAAGTAAACCCAACGAGTAAACCTAACGAGTAAACCTAACGAGTAAGCTAAATGAGTAAGCTTAACGAGTAAGTATTCGTAGAAAGTATTTATGCAGCCAATGCAATTTATGGGGCCAGCAAAGAAGTTAACGAGTTGGAAAGTAACGAGTAGACTAATGTAAGACCAGCGAATAAGTTGAACAAATAAGCGGCTTAGCGCACAGTTGCAAAAACAGCCCCAAGCGCCATAGTCGAAACATTCTCAAAGAGCAGTCCAACTTCGGCGAGTAGAAAAGTAGCGAGTAGCTGGCCTTATGAAATGCCAACGAGTAATATCAATAAGTTCAAGCCTGCAGCGATAATGCCAAATCAGTTGGAGCGAGTAGCTCACTGCCAAAGTAACGAGTAGACTATGGACGAGAACAAACTTCTGACGTCAAAGAGCATAAGCCAGACACAGCTCTTCCACGTCAGCTGCGAGCAAACTTCAGCTCAGCAAAAAGGGCAAACAACGAGCTGAGTCTGAGCCTTTAACGAGTGCCATCAAAAACAAACGAATCCAAGACACTGCAGACATTCGCAGAGCAAACATGTAAGTGCCTATCCCCTATCCCCCATCCCCCATCCCCCATCCTCCTCCTCCTCCACCCTCCCCGCCCGCTTCCAATTTGGCATTCGTCAAAGATGTAAACGGATTCGAATCTCACTGAGCTCCATCATGCAGTTGGATGTGGCAAATGCGGGCTCATGGGGCACATGCGACGGCGCTGGCTAAATGACATGGCATATTTCAAGGTAAACATTGCGCACGGAAAATACCAGCAAATACCAGAAAATACCAGAGGAGACGAAGAAGACCATGTGGAAGCGGGAGGGAAAACAACTTTTTAACGAATTGCTTTGCACCAGCTGCAAAAATTCAGCTGCCCCTCGCCCTCTCCTTCCCTCTCCTTCCCTCTCCCCCCTCTCCTCTCTCTCTCTCTCTCTCGCTCTCGCTGGCTGTTGGCAAATTCTAATTGTGTAATTAATGAATTGCCTCTCATGCAAGCCAACCACCCAGCCACCCAGACACCCACCCACCCACAGCGAACCACCCTAACCACCACCGGCAGTCGCCTCCCACCTGACCCGCATTTGGCGTAATTTTCATCCACTGGCCAACGAACCACATGGGACGTTAATTGAAATGCTCGTTGGGTGGCTGCGTCCTTGAGATCGCCAGCCCCCAGCCCCCAGCCCCCAGCCTCCAGCCTCCAGCAACGAGAAAAGAGAAAAACAAATACCAAACGAGTCAAGCCCCAGGGAGTGCACGACTACACAAATACCCTATGTAAGTTCACTTTTCGAATTAACAATTTACTTTTATACCCAAGCTATAATTAGTATCAGGCTGTATCAATGTATCGAATTAAATGAATCGATGGGCTGATCGACTAGAGTATACCCTGTATTGACTGAAGTGAACCCCAAGCTGAGTCTAGATATATCCCTTGTCTACATAGAGCATAAGCTTTAGTTATAATACTAGCATATATAAGATTTCTTGGTATCATGCTATACAACAATGACCGACTAGAGTATACCCAGTACTGACTGAAGTATACCCCAGTCCTGAGTCTAGATATATCCCTTGTCTACCAAGAGCATAAACTTTAGTCATTTTATTAGTAAATAGAAGCTTGGTTGGTATCATACTATATCATAACAATGACCGACTAGAGTGTACCCTGTACTGACTGAAGTATACCCCAAGCTGAGTCTATATATATATTCCTTGTCTACCTAGAGCATAAGCTTTAGTTATATTATAAGTAAATAGAAGCTGGGTATGTTTCATACTATATCATAACAATGACCGACTAGAGTATACCCAGTACTGACTGAAGTATACCCCAGTCCTGAGTCTAGATATATCCCTTGTCTACCAAGAGCATAAACTTTAGTCATTTTATTAGTAAATAGAAGCTTGGTTGGTATCATACTATATCATAACAATGACCGACTAGAGTGTACCCTGTACTGACTGAAGTATACCCCAAGCTGAGTCTATATATATATTCCTTGTCTACCTAGAGCATAAGCTTTAGTTATATTATAAGTAAATAGAAGCTGGGTATGTTTCATACTATATCATAACAATGACCGACTAGAGTATACCCAGTACTGACTGAAGTATACCCCAGTCCTGAGTCTAGATATATCCCTTGTCTACCAAGAGCATAAACTTTAGTCATTTTATTAGTAAATAGAAAGTTGGTTGGTATCATACTATATCATAACAATGACCGACTAGAGTATACCCTGTACTGCCTTATGTATACATAAAATTAAGCATAGATATAGCCTAAATTATAGCCCCATCTATATTTTGAATGCATATAAGATTTCTTGGTATCATACTGTATTAATCCAATGACCGACTACAGTATACCCTCTACTCATTGTAATTTCATTATGCACAATTTAGTCTACGCCCACTGTATATAAAAGTTCTATACTAAAGCAATTATTTTATAGAGTATGCTCTCTTGTAGCTCTGACTGACTAGAAGATACCCTATACTACTAGATATCCAACTAGATTACATCTTATGTCTCTATATATGTCTCCATTGAGCGTTTGTCATATCTGTCAAATGTTCAGATATGTACAGCCATTGAGCATGACTGACTAGTGTATACCCTAGACAAATTTGTAGACACAAACTTATCTATAATTCAGATTCAGATTCTACATTCTATAGTTTGTTTGAATTCTATAATTGTTTATCTAGAGTATAAAAATATAATAATTTATATGCTCGACTGGATGATACCTTACAGCAGTTAAGAACTGACCAGCTCAATGCTATTTCATGACAATTTATATGTTCGAAAAAATGACAATTTCGCTGAAGCTTAAGCTTCTGCTATTTGCATCAGTATGCGGGCATTCCCTTTAAATGCTGCCCAATTACAGGGTATACGCGCAAGCCACAAAATCATGGCACATAAAATCTTGTAACTGCTTGCAGCAACAAACGCTGAACTTGCATTTAAGCACGCCGCAGCGAGGGCAGCACCAGAAGTTGTCGCAACAAATTGAACATCGCTAAGAGGGAGAAGGCGACAGAGAGAGTGAGAGAGAGTGAGAGAGAGTGGGAGCGAGAGAAAATAAAAGAGATCAATTGAATGAGAGAGAAGGAACGAGGGAGAGAGAAAGAGAAAGAGAGAGAGATACAGAGATAGCTTTAAGAGCTTACAAAGTGAGTGAAAACATGAATGGCAGATAAAATTCAGGAATTCATCTGCCATTCGTCTACTCATTCACTTCGCAAGCTCTTCAAGATATCTTTTCTCTATATCTTTCTGTCTATCTCTCTCTCCCTCTCTCTCTCTTCCGCTCCCTCTCTCTCTCTCCCTCTAGCTCGCTCATTCCATTGATCTTTCTTATCGCAAGCGCACAAATCTTTCAGTCAATAGCAGAACATTTTTAGTTTTACTTGCGAAAAATCGAAATTTGAAGACAGCTAAATACTACGAATCGTAAAACGAATCATATGGCATGACTTCTGGTATGCCCAAATGGAAAACTGTTTACAAAACATCTTACAACTTGGATGATTTCAGCAACCGACAATGTCTGCAATGTGTTAGCAACTGCATAATATAGTTGAGTTACACTTCGAGTGCCAAAAGTCGATATTTGTGTATCATTTAATTTAGAGAACTATCTTTAAAGCAGCTCAACACTGATCCAACTGGGAAATTTAGTGTTAGTAGCCCTAAAGCAGTCGTAGCTATAGACATCTTCCAATTACCTAGTTTCCCCAAGAGGCGTTTCCCCCAGGAGCTCTACTCAAAGCGTAGTTCAAATGGGGCTTACTAGCTTCAATATCTAACCTGAATCATATCATATAGTAATGCCCCGTTTCCCATGAACTTCTCTGACTTCTCTCTCTCTCTATATATATAAATATATATACGAAATTTCCAGTCTTCTAGCTTCTATAGCCAAATCAATAGACTACAAAATCAATATACTATCTACTCATTTGGTGAACGTTAAGAAACGAATGGAATTGCACAAACCTGTATCCACATAGTAATGCTTCATCAGAGCTATACATCATCTGATCTATATATAGATATATTTCTATATAAATTTTAAATTAGGTTTTAGTTTAGTTTGAAGTTTTAAAACACATTTTTCTCTCTTTTCGAAAGGCGCTTTTGCCATTCAGAACTTTTTGAGTTTGTGAATTGTGGCAAAGGCTTGTGGCAACCCGCGCATAACCAGCTATAACCAGTGCAATGCACTCTCTCTCTCTCTCTCTCTCGCTCTCTCTCTCTCTCTCTCTCGCTCTCTCACTCTCTCACTCTCTCGCTCTCTCGCTCTCTGTGTCTGTTTACAATTGGCTCAGCTAGTTAATTTATTTGAAAATCCATTTGTTACCTTTGGCTCGAGTCTGTTTACAACTACGCCTTGATATCGACATATACGATATATACATAGATGTATATATATATAGAACGATTTTGGCTTTTGTTTTCGTTGTGCGTTTTACATTTACCGTTAATTCAATTTGCCTGCTACAAAATTTAGCTACGCTTGACTCTTCGATATGTGTATACATAGATCCGTATATATGTATCTCTGAATCGATATTTATATATATATATATATATATATATATATATCGATATCTTTAAGTTAATTTAAACAAACAACAACAAGCACAATTGAATTGTTTATGTAAATTTGCCAACCAAATTCAATTTCAAATTCAAATTCAAATTCAATTTCTATAACAATACAATTATTTGTATAAATCGTCTCTCTCTCTCTCTCGCTCTATATATCGATCTATATATATACATATACATATACATATATATGTTTGTGTGTAAATTCCACAAAATTAGTTCATCTTGAGTTTATCAAAGTTCAACTAGATTTGTGCTTTGTCTTGCTCCATCTATATCTACAATATATCTCTGTGTAAGTCAGCTATGCGCTATAAGGAATTTGGTTGCTCAAAGTTGGTTCAGAATATGTTATGGAGTTCGACTTATAGCAGAAATTGTGCAATATATTATGGCTCATAGCCTGTGCACAAAGTATTCAATTGGGTGTTAAGTGGTTCACAATATACAGACATATATAAATAGCTATAAACTATATATATGCTATGTCGATATGTCAACACTGAACTCAATATTGTCTTCATTTGTAGATCAATTGTTAGTCATAATAAGATAAAACTCAAAAATGTTGCTATAAATTTATGGCTATGAAGTTATTGATTCAATTTCAAGTGCAACTCGATATAGATATAGATCAATTTATAGATAGCGCAGCTATAGCCATAGGGAAAGTATTAGCAATTGTTTTTTACTGGATTGACGATATATTTTCGATATAGGCAATCTATGTTATATATATATATATATATCTGTGTAGATATAGATATTGATATTGATATAGATATAGATATAGATATAGATATAGATATAGATATAGATATAGATATAGATATAGATATAGATATAGATATAGATATAGATATAGATATAGATATAGATATAGATATAGATATAGATATAGATATAGATATAGATATAGATATAGATATAGATATAGATATAGATATAGATATAGATATAGATATAGATATAGATATAGATATAGATATAGATATAGATATAGATATAGATATAGATATAGATATAGATATAGATATAGATATAGATATAGATATAGATATAGATATAGATATAGATATAGATATAGATATAGATATAGATATAGATATAGATATAGATATAGATATAGATATAGATATAGATATAGATATAGATATAGATATAGATATAGATATAGATATAGATATAGATATAGATATAGATATAGATATAGATATAGATATAGATATAGATATAGATATAGATATAGATATAGATATAGATATAGATATAGATTAGAGTTTATAGAGTTATGAAAGATTCCAAGATCTATATACAGATATATATATATATATATATATATATATATATATATATATATATATATATATATATATATATAACATTATATACTAGGCATATATATACTCTATTATATAGCAACTATATAGGTTTACTGCTGTATATAGACTGATCTTCCTATATATACTCAATTCTCTTCCCTAACCGAAGATTGCGCTCAGCGATCGTTGCTAATTGAATGAAAAGTTTCAGCGGCACATGGTCGAAATTCACACGTCTTGCCACATATAACTATATATATATATATATATATATCTATATCTATATATATATATATACATATGCATATGTATATCAGCGCGGTAGGCGTTGGCGGAAGAGTGGGCGTGGCAGTTGGCGGGAACAATTGCCCGTTTCGAGTTAATTTAGTGAATTATCGCAAAAATCGAACAAAACGAAATTTTCTTCTTCTTTGTTTGTTTGTTGTTGTTGTTGTTGTTTGTTTGTTATTGTTGCTGTTGTTGTTGTTGTTGTTGTTGTTGTTGTGTTTGTGTTTTGTTTAGCTTTAGTAAATACTTGAAAATTTAATGCCGTTTGGCCAATAATTAAGGCAGCGCGCGTTGTTCGCCTTTTCAATATTTGTGTCTTGCTCTCATTATACCCTAGCGGGCAGTGCGCTCGCCATGGGGTATATTAGCTGAGTCAATTGGAGTTGTGCTTAGAGCATTGAGCAAGTTGCTATCTGGACATATCTCTATAGAAAGTAGGCAACTAGGCAGCTACAGTTTGAGAGTCAATGCGCTTTGAGTTGTGTACAGTTTGAGGGGCATTGTGTGTAGATCGCATAGAGTGCAAGAGGAATAAACACACAGAAACTAAACCGAGCACCAGAAACGCGTATTTTCCAATTATGCTCACAGTTTGACAGCCACTCAGCTTGAGCTGTGCACAGTTTGAGAGTCAGTGTGAATAGGCGAATATCTTAAAGAGAGAAAAAACAATATACAACTAAATATACATAGCTGTATAACTACATATATAATATTTCGTACAGTTTGACAGTCACTCAGCTTGAGCTGTGCACAGTTTGAGAGTCAGTGTGAATAGGCGAATATCTTAAAGAGAGAAAAAACAATATACAACAAAATACACATAGCTGTATAACTACATATATAATATTTCGTACAGTTTGAGAGTCACTCAGCTTGAGCTGTGCACAGTTTGAGAGTCCATGCAGCATGAGACTAAAGAGCGAGCGAGGCACTGATTGATCGGCCAGCCAGCCACACAGTGGGCAATCACAGAGCACAGTTTTAAACTCACAGTTTTGCAGTCACTGCACTAAAAGCAACAGTTTTGCAGTCATTAGAATTCGATTAAACTGCTCAAGCGGAAAGAAAGCTGAAATAAAATGCCACAAAAGTCAAACAAAATGCTCAAAGTGAAAATCACTTGCTTGCGTCACGCCCACTTCTTCAACGCCCATCAAATAATTTCTAACCTTACAGCGTATGCGGCCGTCGAGCACACCCGAACAGCCATATGCTAACTTGCTTTGATTTTTATATGCATTCCCCACCAGCTCTCTCTCTCCCTCTCTCTCTCTGCCTCTCTCTCTCTCTCGCTCTCGCTCTCGCTGTCGCTCTCGCTCTGTCCCGCATATTTGCAAATATTAATCATACGCACAGTTAGCCAAAAATTGATTTGATACGAACGAAACGTACATAAATTATTTGAGAGATTGAGCGCAGGCTGTGCAGCAAAATCAATTGAGAAAGCGCAAGCGAAAGAAAGGGGAGGGGGGGAAAGAGAAACAAAAGCGATTTGATGTTAAATACGAACCAAAAAAAAAAAAAGTGTAAGAAAAATACGAGCAACAGATGGCGCCACCCTGCCCCCCAACCCCCCAACCACCTTCTTCAACTGACCAACAACAAAGTGAAAGAAAAAAGTCGAAAATCTTTCGAATCTGCAATTGAAGCAATGCGAAACAGGAAGTGCCCCAGAAATAAGAAAGGTTAACACAGCAGCAGCAGCAACAACAACAGCAACAAGCGAATAGCCCAATAAACGAAGAGCAGAAAACGAAGGAGAGAAGAAACTAAATAACAAAATAATGTTTGCCCAAATGAGATTACATTAAGCGTAAAATTTCGAGTTTTATGATTCAGTTAACAGGCAAAAAAAAGGAGAAAAAGAAGAAGAAGAAGAAGAAGGGTTGTCGCAGGTAATTGATATATAAAAACTATATGTATATTTGTAAATTATTTTTTATACATCAATTGTACATCAACAGCCTGCGACATTGCTTCCCTTCTTGTTTGGCTGTTAGCTGCGTCATCAATTCATATGTATTCATTAAAATAGTAGTGCGCTACTATTTTCATGAACGCAGCTTCATATATTCATATGGATATCGCTGTCATAATGTAGCGTATAAATATCGTATATATATATATATATATATATATATATATATATATAGTGTGTGTGGCATATATATATCGCGCAGATATCGCACACACATATGATGAATATAATGTATATCGTATCTATGTATCATCGAATATTGAATACTATTGGGTCGTTTTTTTTTTTTATGCAATTGCAACACGATTTGTTAGACGCGAAGTTGGCTGCGAAAAAATTGAATAAGATCAGCTGTTGTCATGGATCGAAATTACTTAGTGAACGACCCAATACAATTTATTTTCATATCTATTTCGCTTCCTTCATGCCTTCAGAGTTATCTTCTGAGTCTTTTGAAATTTCAGCAAAATTCTTTCATTTGCATTCCAAATTATTTGAAATTTAAGTATTTTTATTCGTATTAAAAAAATACCAAAATTTAATATATATATATATATTTTTGATTCTCAGCTGAAATCTTTGAGCTAGAATTTTCTGAACATTTTCATTTCTATACTTCAATGAAAATCTTTTTTCAATTTCCATGCAACATGAAGAAAATTCATATATTTTTTTTGTACTTATCTATTAGAAATATTAGAAATTTCAAAATGTCTTGTAAAATTTCTTATTTAATTATTAATCTAATTATTTATTTAATTATTGTTATTTTTTATTATTATTTTTTGTTTATCATTTTAAATGCAAATATGCATTTATCATTATATTTTTTCTTTTATAGTATTTTTTTTTAGTATTTTTTATGTTTTTTATTTTTTATTATATAAATTTTCTGATATTTGAAACTTTTTTATAATTTTTTATTATTTAAAAATTAAATCTTCAAAATTTTAATTTAATATGACAAAGAAATTGTTTTTTTTTTCTCTTTTATTTGTCTTGTTTTCAGTTAAAATTTTGGATTTGGAAGTTTCTGGAAATTCCCAAAAGTTCCTTAAGTTTTCTCTCAATTTGACTGAAGTTCCAAGGCCCAAATAAATTTGGTGTCCAGAGCCACGTGCAATGCCAGTTGAAGCTGCGAGCAGACTGCCGCATACTCTCACTAATAGATGGTGCATATGGCAGCACGCATCATATCATATATAGCATATCATATTACATCATATCATATCATATCATATCATATCATATCATATTTATCATATATATCATAACATATCATATTATATCATATCACATCATGTCATATCATATCATATCATATCATGTTTATCATATATATCATATCATATCATATCATATCATATCATACTATATCATATCACATCATATCATATCATTTCATATGATATCATATCACATCATATCATATCATGTCATATCATAGCATATCATATCATAAACTATATCATGTCATATCATATCATATCATATATCATATCATATCATATTATATATCATATATCATACATCAAATCATATCATATCATATGATATCATATCACATCATATCATATCATATCATATCATTGCATATCATATCATAAACTATATCATGTCATATCATATCATATCATATATCATATCATATCATATTATACATCATATATCATATATCATACATCATATCATATCATAACATATCATATCATATCATATATCATATTTCATATCATATATCATATATGTGCTGGAGTTATCGCAGCCTCTCAACGCATTGGCATTTCGAATACGCTGTGCCACGCCTCCAGTGGGCGTGGCTATTCAATCGCTAACAATCTAAACACTCACGATCATAGCCAAACCGAATTCGATTCGAATTCGCTTGCCGCAACAATAAAAATATACAAAACTAATACGCCCTCTGTTCACTTTCATTAACAGGGTATACAGCTACATTCTCATTCTCTCTCATTCTCAGAAATCTACATTAGCTTTCAATTTCCGTCGATTGCCCAACTAAATCAGGCTTCGAGCTCGAACCGCATCTTCAAATAGAACAACTCGAATTCATAGCTTAAAAAAGTTTTTGTTCTCCAAGTTTTTTTTTAGTTAAGTTGTTTAAGTTTTCGCATTTGTGGTTTGTTCACATTTTCATGCATTTTCATGCATTTTCATGGCTTTTCATGGCTTTTCATGGCTTTTCTTTTCGTAATAGTTAAAACTGTGCAGATTTTGAGCCAATTCGAACTATTTTCAAGTTTTGTCGCTCAAAGCTTATTGATTCGAGAAGTTCGAAGCGTTTGAGAAAAACTCTTCGCAATTCGCAGAGCAAAACAAACGAAAATCTAGCTCAAGGCCAAAAGCGAATTGAAAACGAGGAGCCAAAAAATATTTCGAATATTTAACACAAATTGTTTTCTAAAGTATTCAAAAAGTTTTGAAATTGTTTTAGCAAAATTAATTTTTTTTTTTCAATTTTACGGCATTTATTTTTATTATTTTTATTTTCTCGACATTTTACATAGGCTCCAAGCTAGGCCCCAACATTTTTGGAATATTTTCAACTATTTTAAAAATTATTTTTTTTTTATTTTTTAAATATTAAAAATTGTAATTATTTTTCAAGTTTTAAATATGTTTATTATTTTTTTTTATTCATATTTTATTCACTTGAATTTCATATAAACTTTTAATTTTTTCCTCAACTTTTAAATATTTTAAAAAACATTTACACAATTTTACATACATTTTTTTTTTTTAATTTTAAATATTTTTAATATTTATTTTACATGTGAAATATTCCCACAAATTTCTCATAAACTTTTATTATTTCACTAAACTCTTCAGACTCTTCGCACCTTTTGCAACACTGAACTTCAGGTCTTTAAGCACAGCCTTTAAATCACATATAGAAGAAGAAGAAGAAGAAGAAGACGAAGAAGAAGAAGAGGAAGCAGCAGAGCTAGAAAACTCAAATCACAAACGCAAAAGCAAACGCAAAGAAAAAATCACTCAAAAATGCAGCTGGAAAATTGTTTAAAAATATAAAATTTTTGTTTCATTTCAAGAATTTACCTTTGTTTCGGCTCTCGTTGCACCTGTGTCTATTGCCTTCTCGCTCGCACGCACCAAAAACAATTGTATATATATATTGCTATGTATATATATATATATATATATATATATATATATATATATATGTATATATGTGTGTATATTTGTTTAATATACAAACAAACTTTTCAACTTTTAGTATTTATTTATTTTATAGCAACAACAACCCAAAAAAAAGACAACAAAAAAAAACGGCAACAATTTTCTTCGAGTTTTTCAATTGGCAAGCAGAGAAAAAAAATTTCCTTATTTTTCGCGCGCCTTTAACGATTTTCGAAAATATTTCCAATATTTTTTTTTTTTTTGCTCTTTCAAACTTTTCCAAATTTTTCAAATTTTTCAAATTTTTCAAATTTTTCTAGAATCTTTGCTACACACACACACATACACACACACACAACACGCACGCTCACACTCACACACACACACACGCCCTCACACACAGAGGAGCGGGCTCAAAAAACGTAATTTCTTGCTTGTGTTTTGAACGCACGACTTCAAGTAACGGAACTCGAAATCGAACTCAATCGTAAGTTGAACGGTACTTTGAGTTAGTTTGAATATTGAGCGCTTCTGATTGGCTGTCTCCAAGAAGTAACAACAACGCAATGTTATCCGCTCGGAGGCTGAACGCCTACTGGTCGAAGGCAGTCGCTGAATGCGACGACGTTGCGCGCCACGCAACGCAACGCGTTAACCATTGGCAGCGACGCCGACAGTGGCAGTGACAGTGGCAGCGACATCGGCAGCGGCAGCGTTAGCCGAAGAGCGCACGATGTGCGTCGCGTTCTCGCTGCAGTCGCTGCTGCTCCGGCTCTGGCTGCCGCTGCTGCCGCTGCTGCCGCTGCTGCCGCTGCCACTGCCACTGCCACTGCTGCTGCTGCTGCTGCTGCGCTTTTTAATTGCATTTCAGTTGGCAAAAAGCGCAGCAGCTTTTTGGTCTGTTGCTGCTTGTCTGCGCTTCATAAAATATTTTCCTGCTGAATAATTTAATGCAAATATAACGCAGTCTACACAACGCATACATATGCACATGTCTCTGGCTCTGCCACTCTGTGTGTGTGTGTGCGTGTGTTTGTGTGTGTCTGCGTGTGTTTATGGCGCCCAAAAACTCTACACAGAACACGCACCGAGCACGACCTTCTGCTTCAGGTGGACGCTCTCCAAAAAATGCCTACTGGAATGCTTTGGCATTCGGCGTTCGGCAATCGGCAATCGGCGCTCGGCATTCGGCGCTCGGCATTTGGCATTCGGCTAGCGCGTCGGCCACCTCGTGCCAGTGCTTTCCAGTCTCATTTGTGCTAACAAGTGGGGAGCAACAGTTGAAATGAATGAAACGTTTTCAACGGCAGCGACGCCAACTGCGACGCTGGCAGCGATGTTCGGCTTCATGTGTTGCGCGCCTCTAATACACCTGCTGTGTGGGTGCTGTTTGTGTGTGTGAGTGTGTGTGTGTGGGTGTCTGCTTTCCAGGCACACGCATAAGCAGTTATTCGCACTGTTGCGCTATCATGCGTAAGTGTGTGTTTGTGTGTGTGTGTGTGTGTGTGTGTGTGTGTTTGCTCGTGTGTGTGTGTGTGTGTGTGTGTGTGTGTGTGTGTGTTAAGCAGCAACTAATTTTTGTTAATCACACCTTAATGACATGAACTTGACACCGTTCTCGATATTGCTGTCGCCTGCGATCTGGCTGCATGCAGTTAACATCAATTGGCCCGTTACCGTTATTTGGCATGTGCATGTTTGTGCTTGCATGCTTTCCTACATGTGTGTGTGTGTGTGTGTGTGTGTGTCACTTAATTACAATTCGCTGCAAGCTTACCAGCAGCAGCAGCAGCAGCAACAACAACAATGGCAAACCGCAGCTTCTTTATATGCACACACACACACTTGCACTCGCACACACATGCAGGCATTGCAGCAGGCTCGACGCCAATGTCGCTTTTAATGAGCTCTGCCAGGCGACAAACCTAACAGCAACGTTTTGGCTCTTGATTTGCACAAAATATGTGCATATTGACACAATGCAGCCTGCCGATATTTAGCACTTTGAACACTTTGTGATGTATTGATATTGCAAGTTTAGTTGAATATAAAGTATATTTTTTAACTAAAAATTTCTATTGAAACAACACAATTTGCTTTCGTCGGGTTGCGAAGCCGAGTCTCCGCGATCACACGCACCGCCTGCCCGTGCAGTGGTCAAGCCGAAACTAAGCTAAGCAGCTGACAATTCCAAGCACAATTCAATCGCTTTTCGCATTCTTTTATAGCATGCAAAAGAGAATGCACGCATTTGAATGTGTGTATGCATGTGTGTACCGTATGTTTGTACCGTATGCTTGTACCGTATGTACATATGTACCGTACGTGTGCATAGAGTAAATGCGCTTAGCGCCGATTGCCGTGTGTTTTTGCCTCACGTTTTCTTTAATAACTTCTGTGTTACTTATTCGATTTCAATGAAATTTGCAGCATATAAACTACACACTCTACGGCAACTTTTGTTTATCACAAAATGTAGAATATAGAGCTGTGATCCAAAATATAACAAAAATCAAAATTAAGCAAGCTAAACATATGTATAAGCAGAGGGTCGGATAAACAGACAGAGAGAAGGACAGGACAGAGTCAATATATGTACGAGTATATGTACATATATAAATCTATATACATACATATATCTATATATACTTTTTGTTGCTTGTCACACCTGCGTTTGGCTGTTACATAACTTTTAACGAAACTTATATACCCTATAATCCCAAAGAAACACAACTAAAATATATTATTTACATGTAATATCATCTGTATATTTGTATAGATCATACTTACACCTAGGATATTATTATTACTAAAAAAAAAAAAAAAAAAACAATTAAACACATATCAAAAGATTCTTCTTGCTCTCTGTTTTCGACACTTTTGTCGCCTGTGGCCGCACTTCCAATTAGAACTAATCAGCAAAGTGTTTGCGTAGCGGTTAGTCCCCGTGATAAGACAGCGGCAGCAGCAGCAACAGCAGCAGCAGCAGCAGCATCAACAGCTGCTGCTCCAGCATGGCCACAGCCACGCCCCTCGCCCCACCACCGCCACCGCCACCGCCCCCCGGTTGGCCATCGTCAGCAAACTCATCAAAGTAGTTGCCATAGATGCCAAAGGTCAGCAGCTGTGCGTGGGTTTTTCTGAGCTTCAGCTCCACGTGTGTCGCGACGCTGTCAGCGCCTTGCCACGCCCACTCGAACTCGGTGGCCTGCAGCGCATAGAGGGCGGCGCTCAGCGTGCTGGGCATGAGCAGTTGTCGCTGGCGTCGCACGAATTCGCCGCGAATACGCAGCCAGCTGAATGCAATGCGGCGAACGTTGTTCGCCGCGGGCTCGCCCTCTGCCGCCAGCTGACCGCAACTGTAAACGCTCGCGTTGCGGCACGCAAATAGACCGCACAGTCTGACCACGCTGTACTGGGCCTCCTCGTAGCGCCGCTGGCCCACAAACACGCCCACTCGATAGCTGTACTCCGGCTGGGTGGCATCGCTGGGCAGCTCCAGCTGCAGCTCAAAGTCGCAGCACAGATCCTGCTGGCAGAGGCGCTGCTGCTGCCGGCTGCCATTGAGCAGCGGCACCTGCCAGCTGGTGAAGTCCTCCAGTTGCGGCTGCTGCAGCATCGGCAGTTGCCTCTGCGCTGGCCCCGCACGCTCCACATCCAGCTCCAGCTCCACCTCCGGCTCCAGCTCCAACTGGGGATAACGCGGCACACGTGCCAGCAATAGCTGCCGCTGGCCAACGTGCGTGTCGCCCACCATGCGACGCACTAGGGCGCCGTGGCGTCCGGCATAGATGCCACTGCCGCTGATGCCGCCGTGGGGCAAGCTCGCGCCAGCCGCCAACAGGTTCACGTTGTTGGCCCACGCCCAGCCCTGTTGGAATTGGCTAGCTGCAACAGAGTTCAAAATGAACAAATGAAAACTTCAATACCAATTGCCAGCTAATAAAGTTACAAGGCACTTACAAGCTAGTTGCAATGAACTTGCCAAGAGCTTTCAATAAAGTTAAGTAGAAACTTATTGGGCATTTGCAAGGAAGTCATATCAAAGATGTGCCTTACAGTTACAATGAACTCGGCCAGCTACTCATGGGTTTACAAGGAAGTTGTAAGTCACTTGCAAGGCAGCTGGAAACTTACAAGGCACCTCGATTGAATATGGGAAAAGACTTTTGCAAGGAAGTCAGGAAGTAGTCAGAAACTTAATTAACCAAGTGCAAGAATAAAGCTCTAAAAGAAGATATAGATTCAAGGCAGTTACAAGGAGGAGCTCATGGCTTCTTTAAGGAACCCAAATCACAGCTGACAACGAATTTGTATTGAAGACAAAGAAAGATGTGATGCAATGTACTTAAAAGTATTTAAATAGCAATAACTTTGCAATCAAGTTTCGAGAAAATCAGGCAGATTTACCAGGTTGTTACAAGTTACTTGTAAGAAAATTGTAAACTTGAAACGAACTGTCAATGAAAATTGGAAAAAAAAACTCGAAATAAATCAGATATTCGACAATTTACAAGGCAGTCAAGGCAACAAGGAAGCATGTACAAGGAACTTACAAGTCACTTACAAGGAAGTTACAAGGAAGTTACAAGGCAGTTACAAGGAAGTTACAAGAAAGTCATAAAGAATACTTCAAATAGTTAAAAGAAGCTTACAAAGAGCTTTCCCTTACAAAAGAAATCATACGTTAAGGAACTTAAAAGGAAGTCAATACAAATGATAAATACCGGGAAAGTAGTCCGGAACCTGAGCTGATAAGAAAGTAATATTTACATAATGGAAGAAGAAGCAGAAGAGGCAGAAAACGTTTCACTCTAAAAAGATAAGAAATTCCAGTGAAAAGCGGAATAGAAATATAAAGCCAGCAGATTAGAGCGAAATAATCCGCAACAATTTAGATACTCTCTTATCAAAGACAATATTTATGAAGTCGACACGTCTAGACGGAATTGCTCTAGTGTATGCCAAGTATACATGAAGTGGCTATCCATAGCTATTGCTCAAATGGAGATGTATATAGGGTATAGTAATTCTCTGTGAAACGAAAATGTAAATTTGATCACTTAGGTGACTGCAGAGGTATAATTACAGGGTATGTCTTAGTCGATTATCTGACAAAGTTACAAATTCATTCGATACAAGTACAGGGCATCTCTTAGTCGACTACCAGACTAAATTACCAACTCTTATCAGAGACTTTAGATATATGTACAGGGTATATGCAAGTCAACCATCTGACTATCTATATATATTATGTAATTTAAACACCTCTACAACATATTTTGCTGTTGATTGAAAGCTGTTTCAGGTCGGAGACTTAAGATTAGATCGTACCTCACTCTCGAATAATGTTAGTACAGGGTATTTGTGAGTCGACTACTTTGACTAATCGATTGCTTTTGCAGCCAGATGCCAAGTTAGCTAATAAGCAGAGACAGCTCCGCTTTGACTACTCAAAACGTGTACAACTACAGGGTATTCCTTAGTCGTGATACACCCCGCTCCTCAACTCCTCACCTGTGAGAAAGGGCAGCTCCGACTTGAACATCTTGGTGACAATCAAATGCTGAATTGAGTAGCGCTCGACGAGCTCCTGAGCGGGCGTGTAGAAGAGCATATCGAAGCATATGAAGTGGCCGAAGGTCACATTGAAGTCCGTCTCGAAGATGGCATATTCCGGCTCGCCGGTGCGATTCAGCTGTGGCTCCAGATACAGATTCCATTTGCGGTAACGCGACACCACCGCACCGCTGCGATCCAGCACCACATTCGTGTTGTACAGTCGATAGCCGCGCGTGGGGCAGTCGGCTTCGCGGTCGCAGCGCTCGCGCTCCTTCACGTTCAGCACCAAATAGCTCTGGGCGGCGACAGCGGCACAGGCCAGGTGTCTCAAGAACGTGGCCACGCCATCGACAGGTGCAACCACAATTTGGCACAGACTGCGACGCGATGGCGCCGGCACCGCCGTCAACTGCAGCTGACTGTTCAGCGTGCCCTCCGGAAAGATCAGAATGTCCGCAGTGCCATTGGCGGCCTCAATCAGCTCCAGATAGGCCGCCTGATTCTGTTCGAGCAGCTGCTCGGAGCTGCCGCCACTGGCCGCCGGACAAAACTCCGCCACGCCCGCCGTATAGTAGGCGCCGCTGGCTGCACCACAGCCCACCACAGCAGCACACAGCAGTTGGAGGAGCAACAAGCACTTGCCACGCATGATGTGCTCGACAGACTGAGCCTCGATACGCCTCATTCACTCTCTCACTCTAGTTCCCCTCTCCCTCTCCCGCTCTCTCTCTCTCTCTCTCTCTCTCTCTTTGTTATTTCTATCTTATCGTTCGTATCGGAGACTGCAGTTTATGGCCGCTGTCCATTGTTATCGTCTCTGACATATGATTTATGAAGCTACTCGGACAAAGCTTCAGGTCTGCATACTTTTAGGCTCTCGAGATAAACTTATGACTTATGATCTATAGAACGCGTTCAGCGATATCAGCTATAGCTGTACTAGTTCTTTCGATTCAATGAACTGAAACAGTTCTATGTATGCCATGAGCTGAGCTAGTTCCATAAGCTATATTAGTTTAATGTATTCCATGAGCTGAACTAGTTCCATGAGCTATGCGTGGCTTATATATTCCATTAATTTTACTTGTTCTACATAATCCATGAGCTGAACTAGTTTAATGTATTCCATGAGCTGAACTAGTTTAATGTATTCCATGAGGTGAACTAGTTTCATAAGCTATACGAGTCTTATATATTCCATAAATTGAACTAGTTCCATATAACCCATGAGCTGAAATAATTTAATGTATTCCATGAGTTGAACTAGTTCCATGAGCTATACATGGCTTATATATTCCATAAGTTGAACTAGTTTTATATAACCCATCAGCTGAACGAGCTCCATAGGCTATACGAGTTTTAGCAGTTCCATAAATTTAACTAGTTCTAAATAATCCGTGAACTGAACTAGTTCCATAGATAAGTTCCATAAGTTGAACTAGTTCTATATAATCTGTGAACAGAACTAGTTTAATGTATTCCATGAACTGAACTAGTTTCATATGTTTCATGAACTAAACTAGCTCTATATATTAAATGAGCTGATCTAGTTCTATATATTTCACGAGCTCAACTATTTAAATATATATTTCAGGAGCTGGTTCAACTGGTACTTATAGATTTAACGAAATCAACAAGATGAGAATCTTATAGGTTTTTAGGTTTTTATATTCCATGAGCTGAACTAGTTCTATGTACTCCACAAGCTGGTTCAGCTGAGAGAAGTACACACCTCTAGGCTCGCCGTTAACAACACTCATGCTCTTAAGATCTTTAAGTTGAAATAGAATAGATGAGTTGAGCTCGATCAATGAACTGGTTCAACAGGAATCCGAATCGGCCGAAAGGTAAATTAAAACCTTAAAAACAAGAAAAGCTCTTTTAAAAGGTAGATTTTATAGAAATATATGAAAAGTATAGATATTTATTTATTACTGAGCTACACAAAGAATATTACCTAAGACCTAATCCACGTCTCAACCGCATATTACGTCTATGCCTTGAGTTCTTCTTAATTTAGTCTAAATATACCTATGACATAAGCGTTTTCATAGCATTAAAATGGCTTTTCTCGATATCTTTTAAGCTCTCTGACGCTTACACTTCTGCTAAAGATCTACCCCACAGTGAAAAAGAAAAGATTCCATCTAATTACTAAAGTGAACTATGAAGACCACAAACAGAAGCAAATGCAACCAGCTGGCAAAGAAATGCAGCTGAGCTGCGCCATCGTCCATGGGCTTAAAGCCACATTGGATATCCTTCTCTGGTGTGCCTCTGCCAAAGGTACAAACATCATCGTAGTAATTACCATAGATTCCGAAGGTCAACAGGTTGGACAATGCCTCGCTCTGAACTAAGGCAAAGCGAACACTCAACATGTGGCTGCAAGGAAGAAGAAAAGAATTGGGTACTTCGCAGAGGTAAGACTTACTTCTCATGGCTTACCTTTTCTCCTCCTCCTGGACAGACCACTCGAACTGCGATGGCTCGAGTGGCAACAGATTGTCCCTCACACTGTTCGGCGACAGAAGAAACTCGCGAGATTTCGGATATTTGGCCTCAATGAGCAAACGGCTAAAATTGTGATTGAACTCTTTCGCATGCAGCAGCAGGCCGCAGTCCTCAATGTTGGGTCCACTGCAGGCGAAGATGCCGCAGTTGCGCATATAGTTATTATCCACATCCTGCTCGTTGCGCCAGCCATCGAAGGCGCCTAGGCGATAGCCAAAAGTGGTTTCATTGCCTGCTGCGGCTTCCAATGGGTTCCACTCCAGCTCAAAGTGACAGCACAGCTTGTCATGGCAAACATCTCTTGTCACATTGCTTTCCTGCTGCAGCCATATGCTCTCGTACAGCTCTAGGGTATCCCGCTTCATCACAAATCCTGATCTGCTTCGGATAGAAGATTCCTGTTCTTGACTCTGCTCAAGTCTCTGCTTTTGGCTCTGCATCTGGGTCTGACTCAAGAAACGTCGACGTGCCTTAACCGTCGAACTCTGAAACTTGGGCACCCGCGCCACATAGAGACGACGCTCGCTTTCGTCCAACTTCATAACGCTAGTGATAGTTCCTTTCCTGCCATTAAAGATTCCTGTGCCAGTACTGCCGTACTCCGTGTGGCTAGAGCCCGCGGCTAACAGATTCACATCGTTGGCATAGGACCAGCCCAGCTGCACTTGAACGGCTGTAGAAGAGGGAAAAAGGGATACTTAATTAAGTCAACCAAGTTATGTTATAATCTAACTCACCTGTGAGAAACGGTAGCTGAGAGAACCACATAGTCGGAAAGACAAAGTCCCGAATGCCCTGCGTCAGGCGCATCTCATGGGCTGGAGCATAGAAGAGGATGTCAAAACAGATGAAGTGTCCAAAGGTCACATTGAAGTCCGTCTCAAAGCTCACTGACTCCGGCACAAAGGTGCTATTCCTTGGCTCGCCGTACAGATGAACCTTGCGATACCTGGAGACAACAGTTCCATTCCGATCGAAGACCACATTCGTATTGAATAGATTGTATCCATTGGACGCACAAGGACGAGTGTCCTCGGCTGTATCGGAGCAGAGTTGTTTCTCATTGATGTTGATCACAATATAACTGCTGACATTACGAGCCGCACAGGAGATAGCAACTAGAAAGGGTTCATAGTAGTTGGCCGAGGGATCGTCCAGGCAGGGTGTTGCCTCCTCAGCGGACGACGGAACAAAACTGGCAGTACTAAGGGCATTGAGAGTCATCTCTGGAAAGACCATGATGTCTACTGCGCTGGCATTTGGGGAGTTGATCAACTCCAAATACCCTGCCAAATTGTCAGCCAGATTCGCATTGGCATCGTTGCCATTGGCGTGACGAAATTCAACGACGCCGGCCGTATAGAAACTCTCGCTGGCCGATTCACCGATCGACGCCTGCGAATACCCAACTTGCGATTAGCCGCTAACGCTTATCGGGGCTGCTAACCCACCTGCTGACTCAGCCTGATTCCCACAGCCAACAGCAGCAGCAGCAACGGCAGCGGCAGCGGCAGCAGCTGCCACAGCCTGTTAACGCTTGTCACATTCTTGGCCATTTGGATTCGCTGTTGCTGCCTCGCGCATCAGCTAATGTTGAACTGAGACACAGTCGGCGATACGAAAACTCTTTTATAACGAAATTCACAACCAAAAATCATCTATCTAATCAGCACTGGCAACAGGTTTGCAATACACTTTTCAATGGGGTATAGATCGCATAGATCGCGAGGAATAGAGCTGAACTAGGCCTAGAAAGTATTTAGATGGATCGAGATCAGGCGGATCATAAGAAGAGCTGAAGAAGAGAAGTTTGCTTATTATTCTTTTCAGTCTGAGATGTCTAGACTCCACTTGCAATACTCCATCTATAAACTGTATACCTTAAATATATCCAAGCTTACAAGTCGGGAAAACCATATAAACTTGGCTCATAAGTCTCTTAAAGATATCTCAGTATCTCATCTAAAGTAATGATATATAAGAGTATTCAAGCTTCGGCTCGTCACATATGATTCTGCTATCTTAATATTTTGCACGCGACAAGAATTTCTGTGCTCATTTTTCAGATGATCGCTGACCCGCGCACAGTGGTTCCCAGCAGTAAGCAAACACCATAAAGCTTACAGCGGCATCAATTAAAGATCTCTTTGGGAAGTACTGTCCTAGCCCTTTGTTTAGCAGCTTTATTTGGCTAAAAATCTTATTTGATTAAGTTGATAGGAGAGATATATGTCTATAGAGTTATCTAAGTTAAGTTTTAATAGTTCTAATTATAGAGTATCAACAAATTCTTGTGTCAATCAAGTTTTTATAATATCGCAGCCTTTTCGATGCTTTCATGCGTATGGCGAATGCATAAGTTGATAACTCAGCTATTTTTTCGGCGCTTGTACATTGGACAGCAGAGCAAACTATTTAAGCAACGATTTCGATTGCCTTCAGCCATATATATATATATATATATATATATATATATATATATATATATATATATACATATATATTTATATATGTGTCAGCTATCAGGCTACAGTCCAATTATCCGATATAATGGATTTATGATCGGTACGGGTGCCGATACTCTCCCTTATCGAAGCTTATTTTTATGGATGTCTATTAACGGCTCTTATCAGTCACGCCCTCTAGGGTAGGCTAGACCCGTGAAACAATTGGATTGCAGCAGCTAAACTTCCAGAATTTGATATTCATAGGGTATTGGCATGATATGCTAATTATTGTATGATAAGGTAACTTTTTTGAAATCCTTGTAATATAAAGGGTATCACTTTTTAGTACAGGGTATTTCTTAGTCGACTATTGACTGTTCACTTCACAGCTTTCTGGTTATTCAACCCTAATACGAACGGCCTGATTAGGAAGGGCAGCTGCTCTTCTAGACTTTCTCTTTTAGCTACAGGGTATTTCATGGTCTACTACTGACATTACTTAGTCTCTGGTTTAGCGAATTAGTTTGTGACAAAGTTCACCTTCCACTTATAGACGTGGGCTCGTGAGAGCAGCCATTAGACCTTATCCATAACTACAGGGTATGACTGAATTGACTACTGTCGTAATCTGTTGACAACTCAAACAGTTTATGAGATACAGCTCATAAGCGGACCTCTCTCTCACTCTCATTCTCCCTTTCTGATTCGCTCTCTTTGTTATTTTCATGTCATCTATCGAATCGTGGACTGACAAGCTGTAGGATTGCATACTTTTAGGCATACCTTCAGCAGCTCTCTAGCTTCTGCTTTAGGAGTGTATCACTTATGACCTTTTGACTTATGACATCCATAAATTGAGCTTTGTATAACTTATTCTTCTCTTATGCAGCATGGGTATAGCTGTAACTAGTTAATCAGTCGTGCACTCCTAGCTGAGCTAGACCGAGATGAAATACATTTCGATTTCAATTAGTTCTTAAGAGCCAAACAAAAACAACAAAAGAAAACAGAAATCAGTATTCATGCCCAGGCACATTTGGCTTACAGTGTATTCAATAAAAGAAACTAAAGCTCAAGTTTGTTATCTTTATTAGTTTGCATACACTTTTAAAGGTACTCTTTAGTTGCTAAGGTAGAATATGAAACCCACAGCCAGAAGCAAGTGAAACCAACTGGCGAAGAAACGCAGCTCGGAGGCGCCATCGTCCTTAGGCTCATAACCACACTGAATATCCTTCTCCGGAGTGCCCGTACCATAGGTACAAACTTCATCGTAGTAATTTCCGAAGATTCCGAAGGTCAATAGGTTCGACAATGCCTCGGTTTTAACTAGGGCAAAGCGCACACTCAGCATGTGGCTGAAAGGAAGAATGAACAATTGGGTACTTCACAGAGGTAAAACTGCTTCTCATGACTTACGTTTTTTCCTCCTCTTGGACAGCCCACTCGAACTGCGATGGCTCTAGGGGCAACAGATTGTGCCTCACACTGTTTGGCATCAGAAGAATCTCCTGAGACTTCGGATACTTCGCCGCAATGAGTATTCGGCTTAAGTTGAGGCGAAATTGTTCTGGGCTCAACATATAGCCGCATTCGTCGATGCTAACTCCGCTGCAGGCGAAGATTCCACAGTTTCGGACATAGTTCGGATCTACATTCGGCTGATTTCTCCACCCATCGTAGGCACCCAGGCGATAGCCAAAAGTGGTTGCATTGCCTGCTGCGGTTTCCAATGGGTTCCACTCCAGCTCGAAGTGGCAGCACAACTTTCCATGGCAAACTTCACCCTTCGCACTACCCGCCAAATCCTGGTCAAGCCACATGGTCTTGTACTGCTCCAGATAGTCCCGAGTCATCACGAAGCCTGAGTTGGTGGTCTGGTTCTTCTGTTCCGGAGTCGACTCGCGGACATGTTTCTGAATCTGACTGACGACTCGTTGCTGTCGCTTTGGCTCTGTTTTCTTGTACTTGGGGACCTGGGCCATATAGATGCGGCGTTCGCCTTCGTCCAGCTTTATCACGCTGGTGAGAGTTCCCTTCTTTCCATGATAGATTCCTGAACCGGTGCTGCCGTACTCTATGCGACTGGCACCCGCCGCCAAAAGATTCACATCGTTGGCATAAGCCCAACCCAACTGAACTTGAAGAGCTAAGGAAGAGAAATGAAACCAGAGATTCAAGAAAACATAAGTATAATAATAATATGAATTTGAAAGGGAGAAACGAAGAAAGTGAGTAAGATCAATAATCAAATAGAAATATTGTCTTACCTGTGTAAAACGGCAGTTGTGAATGCCACTTAAGTGGATAGACAAAATCCCGGATGCCATATTTCTCGACCAATTCAACAGAGGGCAAATAAAACGCGATGTCAAAGCAAATGAAGTGTCCGAATGTCACATTGAAGTCCGTGTCAAAGGTGACGACCTCCGGCACAGCTGTCGTGTTGCGGGGCTCATTCAAATACAGATGAACCTTGCGATACCTGGAGACAACAGTTCCATTGCGATCAAAGACCACATTCGTATTGAAGATATTGTGTCCATTGGACGCACAAAGACGCGTGTCCTCAGGTGTATCGGAGCACAGTTGTTTCTCATTGATGTTGATGACAATATATCTTTTGACTTTACGAGCCGCACAGGAAATCTCCACAAAAAATGGATCATAATATTCGGCCGAGGGATCGTCCAGGCAGGGTGTTGCCTTTTTCTCGGGCGCGGGTATATAAGTGAGCGAATTCACACTATTAAGAGTCATCTCCGGGAAAACCATGATATCCGCTGCAGTGGCATTTGGGGAGTTGATCAGCTCCAAATACCCTGCCAAGTTATCAGCCAGATTCGCCGACAGATCTGTCCCATCGGCCTGGCTAAACTCCACAACGGCGGCAGTATAGAAGTCCTCGCTGGCCGCTGCACGGATGGATGCCTGCAAAAGCCAAACATTCGATCAGAATATTAATCAAAGAAAATTCTCATCAAGGCCCATCAGGGTCACCTGCTGACTGATGCCGGCTACGGCCAAGAGCAGAACCAGGACCACATTCCACTGCGTATTAGTTTTTATCACAGTTTTGGCCATTGTTGCATCAGTTTCCGTTTAATCTCTGTTGCCGCCTCGCTCAGTGGTAAGTATTTAACTGTGATATAGTCGGCGATATGGAATCTCTTTTATAATAACCGAAACTGAAGACCGAAACCCATCAATCTAATCAGCATTAGCAATAATATTATATATTGTGAGTAATCAAACTTATCACGACATGAGTTATTCTTTATTATTCAAGATATATAGACCTATGGCAATTAAAAGTAATATCAAAAAATCGTATCTAAATATTTCGGCTGTGTCATAAAGCCATAACGAAAAGGCGATCGATCCCACGACATAAATATCAAGTGCACAATAGCTAAAGCTTATGGACACATCATTCATACATTGTTCAGTGAAGTCTAAAGAAGTGCGAAGTGCTCTAAGGTGAGGTGTTCGTCTGTGGAACTTGAATTGTGAGGGTAAAACCACATTGTGTGTCAATTGGATACTTATGGCTCTTCGGAAAAATCTTGACACCTTGTCAGATGAGGGTAGCCACTAGGACATATTCCAAATTTCAAATAAATAGAGGCGAAATAGTTTGCGTTCATACGGACAAGCGGATGGACAGCAAGACGAACATTATACAAATCCAATATACTCATTTTATTTCGTATAAAACGCATTAATATCTAAAGTAGAATACGGTGCCCACAGCCAGAACCAAATGAAGCCAACTGGCGAAGAAACGCAGCTCAGCTGCGCCATCGCTCTTAGGCTCATAACCACATTGGATATCCTTCTCCGGAGTGCCCGTGCCATAGGTACAAACTTCATCGTAGTAATTTCCGAAGATTCCGAACGTCAATAGGTTCGACAATGCCTCGGTTTTAACTAGGGCAAAGCGCACACTCAGCATGTGGCTGAAAGGAAGAATGAACAATTGGGTACTTCACAGAGGTAAAACTGCTTCTCATGACTTACGTTTTTTCCTCCTCTTGGACAGACCACTCAAACTGCGATGGCTCTAGGGGCAACAGATTGTGCCTCACACTGTTTGGCATCAGAAGAATCTCCTGAGACTTCGGATACTTCGCCGCAATGAGTATTCGGCTTAAGTTGAGGCGAAATTGTTCTGGGCTCAACATATAGCCGCATTCGTCGATGCTAACTCCGCTGCAGGCGAAGATTCCACAGTTTCGGACATAGTTCGGATCTACATTCGGCTGATTTCTCCACCCATCGTAGGCACCCAGGCGATAGCCAAAAGTGGTTGCATTGCCTGCTGCGGTTTCCAATGGGTTCCACTCCAGCTCGAAGTGGCAGCACAACTTTCCATGGCAAACTTCACCCTTCGCACTACCCGCCAAATCCTGGTCAAGCCACATGGTCTTGTACTGCTCCAGATAGTCCCGAGTCATCACGAAGCCTGAGTTGGTGGTCTGGTTCTTCTGTTCCGGAGTCGACTCGCGGGCATGTTTCTGAATCTGACTGACGACTCGTTGCTGTCGCTTTGGCTCTGTTTTCTTGTACTTGGGGACCTGGGCCATATAGATGCGGCGTTCGCCTTCGTCCAGCTTTATCACGCTGGTGAGAGTTCCCTTCTTTCCATGATAGATTCCTGAACCGGTGCTCCCTTCCTCTATTCGACTGGCACCCGCCGCCAAAAGATTCACATCGTTTGCATAAGCCCAACCCAAGTGCACTTGAAGAGCTTAAGGGGAAAGTAAGGAAGCCGAAGAGAAAATGAAAAGAAAAGCGAGAGATAGTGATATAATCATAATTTGAAAGGGATAAAGTAATGTGTTTACAAGACCATATGGGTTGAAAATGTAAGATATATAAAAGACTTTCGAATTAAACGTTTTAAGAGTATTTGACTACACTAACCTGTGTAAAACGGCAGCTGAGAGAACCACATAGTAGGATGGACAAAGTCCCGAATGCCCTGCTTTAGGCGCATCTCATGGGCTGGAGCATAGAAGAGGATGTCAAAACAAATGAAGTGTCCAAAGGTCACATTGAAGTCCGTGTCAAAGGTCACTGACTCTGGCACAAAAGTGATATTCCTTGATTCGCCATACAGGTGAACCTTGCGATACCTGGAGACAACAGTTCCATTGCGATCAAAGACCACATTCGTATTGAAGATATTGTGTCCATTGGAGGCACAAGGACGTGTGTCCTCAGGTGTATCGGAGCACAGTTGTTTCTCATTGATGTTGATGACAATATATCTTTTGACTTTACGAGCCGCACAGGAGATCTCCACAAAAAATGGATCATAGTATTCGGCCGAGGGATCGTCCAGGCAGGGTGTTACCACATCGTCTGCCGAGGGCACATAAGTAAGTGAATTCACGCTATTTAGAGTCATCTCCGGGAACACCATGATATCCGCTGCAGTGGCATTTGGGGAGTTGATCAGCTCCAAATACCCTGCCAAGTTATCAGCCAGATTCGCCGACAGATCTGTCCCATCGGCCTGGCTAAACTCCACAACGGCGGCAGTATAGAAGTCCGCTTCACGGATAGATGCCTGCAAAAGCCAAGCATTCGATTAAAATATGAGTGAATAGAAAATTCTCATCAAGGCTCATCTGGGTCACCTGCTGACTGATTCCGGCTACAGCGATGAGCAGCAGGATCAGTGTATTAGCATTTGTCACAGTTTTGGCCATTGCTGCCTCGCGCCGTGGTAAAGTTTCTACTGCGGTCTAGCCGACGATGAGAAATAATTTCATAATACCCGAAACTGAAAAACCGAAACTCATCAATCTAATCAGCATTAGCAATAATATTAAATCTTGTGAGTAATCAAACTTATCAGGACTTGAGTTCTTTCTTGTTATTCAAGATATCAAAGCAAATACAACTAATATAAAAAAAATCGTATCTAAATATTTCGGCTGTGTCATAAAGCTATAACGAAAAGACGATCGATCCCACGACATAAATATCAAGTGCACAATAGC
Organism: Drosophila anceps; assembly: GCA_035045945.1. Taxonomy (NCBI): domain Eukaryota; kingdom Metazoa; phylum Arthropoda; class Insecta; order Diptera; family Drosophilidae; genus Drosophila; species Drosophila anceps. The sequence goes on from JAWNON010000063.1 coordinate 1,834,228, forward strand.
TAAAGCTTATGGACACATCATTCATACATTATTCAGTGAAGTCCAAAGAAGTGCAAAGTTTTAAAAGGTGAGCTGCTCGTCTGTGGAACTTCGTTTTTGTGGGGTAAAACCATGGAGAGGTCTTTTGCCAATTGATTTGTAGGCTTTACTAAAGTATTAACGTGACCTTACCGTCTTTAGCCTAAGCGTTAGTACCTGAAAGCTGAGCCTACCTTTGAAAGGGTTTTGCTGTGGTTGAGGATCAGTCCACAGTCAACCAGCTCAATTCGTTTATTTTTTAGCTCATCTCTGTTATAGACCATATACCATGATGTTTCGTTGTTAGCCGTCAGATTAATGTAAGTTCTATTGAAACAACAGTTGGAAAAGCACATAGCTTAAAGGCCTATCTGTTGATAAGGCTAACAGCGTCTCATCTAAGCAATTGGGAAGTCCTAGATCCACATCTGAAGAAGTTGTTACTTTTTATACCCTGAACCCATTGAAAATGGGAAATCAGGGTAAAATGGTTTTGTTAAAATGTATGTAACACGCAGAAGGAGGCGTCGCAAATCTCGTAAAGTATATATATTCTTGATCAGGACGACAAGCTGCGTCGATTTAGCCCTGTCCGCTTGTCTATCCGTCCGTCCGTCTGTCCGTTTGTATGAACGCATCGCCGTTTAGTTGTTATCGCTTCAAACCCTTTTGCATTCTTTATATAATTAGAAATACTTAAAAAAATATATAGATCATGTGCTGAAAATTTTATTGAAATCCATTAAAAACTTCTGTTCAGCAAGGGTATATCCTAGTCGGGCATCCCGACTACTTGTTATCAGTATCTATACTTCTCATGGAGCTTATAAACAAGTATTCAACAATTTCCAAATACTTCTTATTCGAGAGTATTCATAATATCTATTTCCATTCAGCATTAATCATGCTATAGCCCAATTAACCTGATAAAACATTGTATGACCTTTAATTTTTATAGTTGTTCTTATCAGTCACACACCCAAGAGCGAAACACCCATTTCGATATTTTTTATGAATTTCTTGTGCTGACTTATAAAAGAGAACAAAACCTTAATCTATTTCATATTCCATTAGCTCATAGCCAGCACAATACAGTCTTCGTTCGAATCGAGCCAAATTTCTTTTATTAACAGTTATAAAGTATAAAGTTCTGTACGCAAAGATTAACATTTAAGACCTATCCCAAGGCTTAACTTCTTTCCCTTTTCTTGATTCAGTCTGAGCTAGCCTATAATGATATATCCAATTTTAAAACTTTAATAACAATCTTAGGCTTAACCACCTTCCACACTTATCCTCTGAAAGGTTTTGTTATTCAGTTAAGCTAAAAAAAAAACATTAATTTCTAAGGTAGAATACGGTGCCCACAGCTAAAAGCAAGTGAAACCAACTGGCGAAGAAACGCAGCTCGGCAGCGCCATCATCCTTAGGCTCATAACCACATTGGATATCCTTCTCCGGAGTGCCCGTGCCATAGGTACAAACTTCATCGTAGTAATTTCCGAAAATAGCGAAGGACAACAGGTTGGACAACGCCTCGGTTTTAGCTAGGGCAAAGCGCGCAGTCAACATATGGCTAGAAGAAAGAATGAAAGAATAGGCGACTTCACAGAGGTAAGACTGCTTCTCATGACTTACGTTTTTTCCTCCTCTTGGACAGACCACTCAAACTGCGATGGCTCTAGGGGCAACAGATTGTGCCTCACACTGTTTGGCATCAGAAGAATCTCCTGAGACTTCGGATACTTTGCCTCAATGAGTATTCGGCTTAAGTTGAGGCGAAATTGTTCTGGGCTCAACATGTAGCCGCAATCGTCGATGCTAACTCCGCTGCAGGCGAAGATTCCACAGTTTCGGACATAGTTGGGATCTACATTCGGCTGATTTCTCCACCCATCGTAGGCACCCAGGCGATAGCCAAAAGTGGTTGCATTGCCTGCTGCGGTTTCCAATGGGTTCCACTCCAGCTCGAAGTGGCAGCACAACTTTCCATGGCAAACTTCACCCTTCGCACTACCCGCCAAATCCTGGTCAAGCCACATGGTCTTGTACTGCTCCAGATAGTCCCGAGTCATCACGAAGCCTGAGTTGGTGGTCTGGTTCTTCTGTTCCGGAGTCGACTCGCGGACATGTTTCTGAATCTGACTGACGACTCGTTGCTGTCGCTTTGGCTCTGTTTTCTTGTACTTGGGGACCTGGGCCATATAGATGCGGCGTTCGCCTTCGTCCAGCTTTATCACGCTGGTGAGAGTTCCCTTCTTTCCATGATAGATTCCTGAACCGGTGCTGCCGTACTCTATGCGACTGGCACCCGCCGCCAAAAGATTCACATCGTTGGCATAAGCCCAACCCAACTGCACTTGAAGAGCTAAGGAAGCGAAATGAAACCAGGGATTGAAGAAGACAGAAACATAAAAATGAATGAGAGAGGTAGAAACGAATGGAGTGATATCAGATTAATAGACACCTAGTCTTACCTGTGAAAAATGGCAGCTGTGAATGCCACTTAATTGTGTAGACAAAGTCCCGAACGCCATGTTTTTCGACCAACTCAAGGGTTGGCACATAGAACGCGATGTCAAAGCAAATGAAGTGTCCGAATGTCACATTGAAGTCCGTGTCAAAGGTGACGACCTCCGGCACAGCTGTCGTGTTGCGGGGCTCATTCAAATACAGATGAACCTTGCGATACCTGGAGACAACAGTTCCATTGCGATCAAAGACCACATTCGTATTGAAGATATTGTGTCCATTGGACGCACAAGGGCGCGTGTCCTCAGGTGTATCGGAGCACAGTTGTTTCTCATTGATGTTGATCACAATATATCTTTTGACTTTACGAGCCGCACAGGAAATCTCCACAAAAAATGGATCATAGTATTCGGCCGAGGGATCGTCTATACAAGGTGTTGCCTTTTTCTCGGGCGCGGGTATATAAGTGAGTGAATTCATGGTATTTAGAGTCATCTCCGGGAAGACCATGATATCCGCTGCAGTGGCATTTGGGGAGTTGATCAGCTCCAAATACCCTGCCAAGTTGTCAGCCAGATTCGCCGTCAGATCAGTGCCATCGGCCTGACTAAACTCCACAACGGCCGCAGTATAGAAGTCCTCGCTGGCCGCTTCACGAATGGATGCCTGCAAAAGTCAAGCATTAGATTAGAATGTGAGTGAATAGAAAATTGTCATCAGGGCCACCTGCTGACTGATCCCGGCTACAGCCAACAGCAGCAACAGTGCCTGCCACAGCTTGTTATGTCTTGTCACAGTCTTGGCCATTTGAATCCGCTATCTCGATTGCTGTTTACTGTTTCTGTTGCTGCCTTTCGACTGGGACTCAATTGCTGCTGTGGAACCTTTTTTATAAAGTGAAATCCAACAGCCGAAATTAATATATCTAATCGGTCCTAGCAACAATATTGAATACTCTACTCGGGGGTAAAACCAACTTGTGTTGAAATATGTGACGCATAGAATGGTAGATGCCTCGAGTCAAAGGACTTCAAAGAAATTGAATAGAGAATACATAAGTTTATAGAGATATAAAAGATAAAATAATCTAGACTTTTGAAAGATATCTTATATTGACTGCATCTACTTGGAACTGTAGAGTATCAATAACCAATTTGATTAATAAGAATAATTTCTTTATAATTTTAAAATATTTTTTATTGGCTGATATTGATATTATGGCCCCCATTCAAGATTTTATAGTTGCAATTGGACATATCGAAAACATCAAGTTGATATCAAGTGAATACTTTTCGGCTTGTAGATTGGATGGCAGAGCAAACGGTTTACGATTATTCTGTACTCGTGTGAAACACACTTCAAGGTACAGTCCAATTATCCGATATAAGTAAATCATTGCGCCCCCACACCTCCTGCCCAGTCAACACGTTTCGTTATCAAAGCATTCAATTTTATGGATCCATATTTACTGTTTTTTATCTGTGTTCTATTCGTACTCTTTCTACTTATCAAATTTATTTTACTATCCGCATTTATCCATTTTCGTTTGGGCGAAATGTCAAGCAATTGTGGTTACACTTCTAACATATGTTTTTATTTGGATCTATCCGTCTTTATCTGCTTGATCCGCTTTTATCCGGCTGTTAAAATTGTCATTCAAATACTTATCCAATATATTTGATGGCTGTTGTTTAGGAAACCAACTTATCCATTTGTTATATATTAAGTATTACCATGTTATCCGACTCTATCCATTTTTATCCGGCCGATCCGATTTAATTTTAACTAAATCTAGTATTTTCATCACATAAAACAGCTTTTTTGTTATTATATGACACTATCCGTTCTTATCCGACCTTATCCGCTCATTGCGTTTTATCCGTTTTTGATAAAATGCATATTGGTTATCCATTCACAACCTCTCAATGCTTCAGTCCAGGCCGCACCACACACTTAAGCTGTTCATCTGATGCCAGACTGAGTTTCTTGCATTTTCAAAGTGAATAAAAAAAAGCCAACTTAACTGAACTGAACTCTTTTTTAAAGCTGAAAGGGGAAAAAACAATTTCAGTGCTTATATAAAATTAAAAAATAATGTTTTAACATTTCTTGGTCATATATTTTAAATACGAAAATTTACCCAAGGGAGACGAGCCGTGTGCACACAGAGAGGGAGAGGGAGGGGGATTGGGTGGCTGCTCATTTTATGCGAAGGCTGCCATAAAGAAGAAACGAACGGTAAAACACGTTAAAAGGTAAGACGTGAAGGCAACAACAACAGCAGCAGCAGCAGCAACAACAAAAAAGGCAAACGAAGGCAGCTTCATTTAGGCTTTGGCCCCAGCCTAAGTCCCTGCTCCACATATGCATAACCAAATGCTTGAGCTGTGTGTGTGTGTGTGCGTGTGTGTGTGTGTGTGTGGTTGGCAGCCGGGTCAGTCATACGTGTGTGTGTGAGAGAGTGTGTTGCTTGTTGCTACTTATGTTTAAGCTTTGTATTTAAGCTTTTTGCACGATTTCCTCTAACAAATGGATTTTCACTTGTTGCCCCCATCTATACATACATATCTTATATATACATATACATATATTTATATATATATAGAAAGCCTCTGTGTGTGTGTGTGTGTATATATATTTGTTATGTAATCTGTATGTCCTTGTTGTCATGCTCGTTATTTTTTTCTAGATGCCCTTCATCGACTCACTTCAGTCGTCGCCTGCTGCTGCCACACGTTTTGCTGCTAACAAATAATTTAATTTCTTTGGGGCATCTTTGCTAACTCTCTATCTCTCTCTCTCTCTCTCTCTCTCTCTTTATCTTTCTGTCTCTTTCTCTCTGTCTCTGTCTCTGTCTCTGCGTGCGTGAGTGTATGTGTGTCCGCCTTAGAAGTTGGTCAAACAAGCTTAAGCAACCAGCTCGCATTTGTGGCTCGAAAATTGCGCCCATCAACGCTCCACTTGGCAACCTCAACAAATTTCATATTCCTATTTACAGTTAATAATCTTAAGCAAAATATTCAAATGGAATGTCTGATCGACGGCCAAATATGCTGTAAGCAGTGCTCAAGTATCGATTGAACATATGTGCAGTGGCAGTTTTTTTTCATAGCCTAGCCTAAGCTCAAGCGATTTGCACAGTGCCAAATAATTTCACCCGATTCTGAATGCTAGGGCTAGAGTCATGCTCTAAGTATGATTCTTCGGGAGACAGACTGCATGAGGTGGCCATAAAAAATATCTCGAGAGACTAGATGCTCTCAACCTAGTTAGGCGCCCAGGTACTGCAGCCTAAGGTCTCTGCTAGCCCCCGGAGCAGACTCAGACGCCAGCACCCTCAAGTACGGTACGGGTACGGGTCTTGACTTAAAGTCTATCAAATATCGTCTTGAACTTTATCTGTGGTAGTTACTCCCTATAGCACTTTCTGCCCTAAGGCTATGTATTCTGTCTTCATTCTCTTCCTTAGCGTTAAAAAAAATCTATAAAATTTATTTCTGCTTAGATAACGTTGCCTGAAACGCATCAGAACACGAATCTGTAAATATTTTGAGCATGAAATTATGAAATAAATAAGATATATAACTCGCTTTGCTTTGAAGCAAAAATATTTTTCAATATATTCCAATCTCAAAATTAAATTTCTAAACAATTTGGTATTATCAAAATTAGTTGAAAGTACAAAAAGGTTTTTCTAGACAGCAGCTTAGAGTGCATTCTAATTTCAAGCTTCCAGCTTTAACAGATTTGTCAGTGATTCAAATTTCTTAATATCATTTTATACGACGATCAAGTAAAAGCCACGAGTATAACTCTAGAACAAATGGCAAAACTTATTGAATGTGCCAACAGCTAATTGTTATCGACAGCTCAAACAACTGCTGTAATAGAGATATTGCAAATAGTATCAGTCTTGCTTGGTCAGTCTTTTTGCCATTTCTTGTTCCAGAAAAAAGTTTTCGTTCATTGAATGTTGGCAGATTTCAATTGTGAACTAAAATCAATTCACAATGCCATATAAATTGTTGATCCAGCTTTGCCTTAAAGCATTTTGTTTGCCACATTCAGTCGGGTGAAGGCATTGAAATTTGCATTAGCTCGAGTACGAAGTCAACTTAATATGTGGCAATAAACTGTTTTTTTTTTTTCTTGCCTGCAAGCAAAATGGGTTAAGGCAGCTTAACAGGCAGTTGACACACACACACACACACATGCACGCACACACGAGCGCAGCTGAATCACTTGAAGTGACGGCATTTTGCATGTGAGCCAACTTAAGTTGACATAATATGCGCGCACACACACACACACACACACACACACACACACACACACACACACACACACACACACACACACACACACACACACACACACACACACACACACACACATACAAAGTCCCATCTTTGTCATCGTCATCGTCATAATATCGATATACACACCTTATGTGCTGGCTGGGATGTCAACTCTGGCCGCAGGCGCTGCCAGATTTTTGTCTGCTTGATTAATTGCAGCATGCGGCGGAGCTGAAACCATTTGTTAGAGCTACGAGCGAATGCCGCCCATTCACAGCCACGCCCTCGCCTGCGTGCTATGGGCAAACTAAAAATATTATTAATGATGGCAACTCTGGTGGCAGTTCTCAGTCTCTCAGTTAGTCTGCATTTGACATAACTCATACGATGCGTTGTCTTTCCTCAGCCCATACAACTGTCCCTGCCCCCCACCCCTCTCTCTCCCTCTCTATTTCTCTCTCTCTCTCTCGCTTTACCACACAGTGCTGAGATTTATGCGTGTTACCCAAGGGAGTTGGGCATGTTGACTGCGGTATGTGTGTGTGTGTCTGGGCGCTGCGGTGTATTGACTGATTAATTAGCAGCTCTTAATGCCAGCAGCAAACGAATTGCCGAATTATGAAGCTTCACCGTTTAGCAGCCACAACACACAGAGTGTGAGAGACAGAGAGAGAGAGAGAGAGAGAGAGAGAGAGGCAGAAAGAGAGTGCTGTGTGTATGTTTGGCTAATCCATGTTCGTAAGCTCTGCGAACTAGCTTCGAGACAAGACTTTAAGCCACTTGACATGTGTTTACTTCTACGTGTGCTAAGACTCTTCTAAATAGGCAACAGCTAGACGGACGGCAGGACAAACGGTTGGCCGGTCGATCGGACGGACGGACAGACGGACGGACAGTTAGACAGAAAGTTTAATTCTTCATATTTACTTTGACATTCGTTTTAAATGAATATATAGGTAAAGGGTGACCAAATATAAGTGCTACTATTTCCGCTATTTCAGCTGTTAGATTAATCAATTAGATTTGACATTTGATGATAATCATAGTGATAAAGAGCATAATCCAGAGGCCTGTTACCCCTACCAGGCGTGTGCATGTCTTAGCGAAACTCAGTCGTCATCATGACTTTAATGCCCTGGCGGTTCGTACAATAGTTGAAACGTTTCAGCGTGCATTGAATTGAACTCTTAGATTCTTTAGCCAACAACCAGACGAAGATGGGTACGAAGTAAAGAAAATAAAGCTGTCATAGCAAGCAGTGATACTGCTCATCTGGAAAGTCAATGTGGCGCTGAAGGAGTCAACCGAGAACTAGAGCCTTAGCGCAGCTGTGCTACTTTGCTGGATGGGGCATGGCATGTGGGTATAGTATGCTCGGTGTAGAGTCAAGCCTATATATGAACAGATAAATCGTGAAACCAAGTAAACGCGACACACTTCGCTTTGATACTTAGTGCCTTATAGAGCACCCCTGATTCAAGTTTGCTTGAAGTCATCGATAACTTTTCACCCTTCGCCTGAAATCGACATCACTTTTTGCCCACTTCAAAAGCCAAATGTTGCATATGAATTCTTATGTAGACCATAGCTTAAGGGATTCTATATGTTACAGGCTGCAGGAGATCCCATAGTCGAGCACACACTTCGTTTTGCTCTCCTTTATCTTAATGCTCATAAATTGACTAGCTCCACGAGCTCTTTTCACGTTTTCCCATCCTCAGTCTCTGATTATGCCAACTTTTTCCGTCTATAGAGCGTCTCTCTCTCTCTCTCTCTCTATCTTCTATACCCCATATTTCTCTATCTTTCTCTTCTATATTTATTTGTCTCTTTATCTTATTATATTTGATTTAATTAAACTTTGCGCAAATATATTGCTTTTTTTGCAGTCCCGGCCATTATTTAATGTTGATTATCAATTTGCTCCGGCATTTTTAATACACACGCACACACACACACATCTGTTGTCTGTCTATGCTTCACACACACACACACACACACACACACACAGGGGCAAACAGTGATAAATATATACTGGGAAACCAATAAAGCGCTCGAAGCTGAGTTCATAGCTCGCTTGCTGTGCCGCGTCGTGGATGGAGAGACTAGCTGATTTATAGACATATGCCTCGAAGCGCCAACCTGACCTGACCCGACCCAACTCGACGCGACCCAACTGGACATACACCTGCAGCTAGTGCTGTGAACTGGACCTGAACCTGGGACCTGGCACCTGGCACCCGGCACCTGAAGCAGCTGAAACTTTGGCCCCAAACATATGCCTCTGCCGGCGTTGTTTAATAAGTTTCAGCTAAGTGGACAGCGGACGGATGGCCAGGTGGGCGGAGATATTGGAACAAACTACTCGTAAAGCCAAACGATTCGCGCTTGCCTTTTGCTCCCTTTTGAGATTTATTGACATATAAATTTAATACCTAGTCCCAAGCGCCGAACTGCCGAACTACCAAAAGTCCAAACATTGAGCGCTGCCGGATGAGCAAAGTTTAGGAGCAGTTGATTGAATGCGCTTTACTACTTGGATTTCCGTTAGTAAATTGAAAAAAAAAAAAACAGAAACTATACTATATATCGATAAATATATATATATACATATATATATATATACATTTATATATATATATATATATATATATATATATATATATATTAATAGAGAGGAGAAGGCGAAGGAACGCATATTGGCATCAAGTCGACAAATGCACAGATTTCGTATTTAGTTTAGGCAGCTACGGTTTTAATTTTCAATTTCCCTGCATGCCTAGCTGGGCATTATTGAAGGACGCCAACAACAACAGTTGCTACAATTCACCACGGCAATCATACACACACACACACACACACACACACACACACACACACACAGATACGAATATACAAAAAGGAAGCTACGAATGAGAAAATGGGTGTCAACTGAGTGCAGCAGCTGATCGACTTGCATATACCTCGTAATTGTTGGTTGCTGACATGTGGGAAAATCTTTGGTAGCTCTACCTGGAAAGCTAAAGCTTTAGGTCTTTTACGTGGATTTGAACGATTCATTCATAATTGCGTAGTCAATATATAGTCGTAGGGATGGACAGACAGATGAAGAAATGGAAGAACGGATGGATGGAAGGACGAACGGTTGCATGGATGAACAAATGGACGAATAAAAGAAAAGACGGATGGATGGATGGACGAACGGACGGATTGATGGATGGATGGATGTATGGACAGATGCCTGGACGGATCTACGGATGAATGAACGGACGGCTGGAGGGAGAGATCTACAGGTGGGTGGGCAGATGGACAGACGGAAGGATCACCTATCATCTATCATCCATCATGCATAATTCATCATTTGTTATTCATCATCCATCATCAATCATCTATCATCTATCATCAATCATCTATCATCTACCATCTATCCTCCATAACCTATCATCCATCATCCATCATCAATCATCTATCAGCTTTCATCTACCATCTCTCATCAATCATCTATCATCTGTCACCTGTCACCTATCATCTATCATCCATCATGCATAATTCATCATTCGTTATTCATCATCCATCATCTGTCATCTATCTATCGTCTATCATCGATCATCCATTATTCATCATCTATCATCTATCATCCATCATCAATCATCTATCATCTATCATCAATCATCTATAATCTATCATCTACCATCTATCCTCCATAACCTATCATCCATCATCCATCATCAATCATCTATCAGCTTTCATCTACCATCTCTCATCAATCATCTATCATCTGTCACCTGTCATCTATCATTTATCATCTATCATCTATGATCTCGGGTCTAAAATCCCAAAAATTACATTTCAGATACATCATACCCCACTTGATTGCTTGCGTAACTCCAAGGTAAATTCAGCAAAAAAAAAAAAAAAACCAAATTGAATGAAATGACAGCAAAAAACGACTGCAATTTCCTGTGGCGCAGGTTTCACTTTTCTCTATATATAACTATATAAAAATCTTCTATTTCCTACCCTGCCCACTCTCTCTCCCTTTCGCTCAGGCTGTTACCCATACTCTTTGATTAGCATCAAATTATGGGTCATTCATTCATTCGCATATTCGATTTGGCATTGGTTTACAGTACTCGACTCGACTCGATTCGACTCGCCACAACTTCATTATCAATGTGCAGTTCTCATCATCCGCGCCGTCATCATTATTATTGAGCTGATTATGAGCTTAGAACATTTTCAATGTCAAGCGTAATGAAAAGTTTTGCACTTGCAATTTCTTATGGTTGCAAAAAAAAAATAGAAATCGTTTCGTTGCGTTTCGCTTCGCTTTCTTCGTTTCGTCTTCTCCTTTGCCATCGATTTCACCTTGACGCCGTGTCGCCTGTCTGGTTGAATAGAAAGAATCTGGATTTCTTTACGACATTAGTTCGACTCAATTTTGCAGTCGAGTCAGCTGCACAGCCCACACACACACACACACACACACACACACGCTGATATATAGATAGATAGATAGATAGACAGACAGACAGACATCATACCCAAAAGCAATCCAATCGAACCGTATCGTCGTCTCGTAGCATATCGAATGGATTGAAAATTTGGTGCCGAGCACAAAATGCTTTTGCCATAGAACGCATGACAATGTCAACTTCAACTATGAAATGCCTGTCTGCCTGTCTGCCTGCCTGCCTGCCTGCCTGCCTGCCCGCCTGCCTGCCATGTCTACCAAAACAGGAGCGAGTTCTATGCATTTTGGGCAACCAAACTAGAGAAGGAGAGAGGAGGTGGTAAGGAGTCATTCGACAGTTCCATAAGAAAGACTTCTTCCTCAAGCTCTCTTCGGCTTCCGTTTTAATTTTACAGCTTACGTTTGTACTGACCTTCATCTACTTATGCTTCTCTATCAAGAAACTCAACCACCCTAAACACAGGTCGCCCACTCTGAACCGCTCCTGTGCACAGAAGCTGCCAATGCAGAAACCATAAGTCAAGCTGCACGGCGACAGACAACGAGGACAAAATGCGAGGGAAAAAAAAACGACAAACGACAAGTCGACTCGAAATCCAATTCAATTTCTTAGCTCATGAAACGCCGCCAAATGTCGCGACATTACCGAGCAGCCCAAAAACTCAAACCCAGCCCAGGGCCTTCTTAACCCCACCAGACCTACAACCACCCGCCTGCCAACTACAGCCACAATTCAATGCAGTTCAGTTCAGTAAATATTATGCTAAATTGAGATAATTTGTTGCCTGATACTTACCACAGAGAAAGAAGGAGAGCGACGGAAAGAGAGAGAGGAAGAGAGAGAGAGAGAGAGAGGGGTAAAGCGCGGCAGAGGCATCGAAACCCTGGCGAATTGTCGTCCTTCGCATGCTGCTTCCTTTCACACACACACACACACACACACACACACTACTACTACACAGAGTGAGGGAGTCGAAAGGACGGACGGACGGACGGACGGACAGATTTGCATGTAAATTCGTTCGCGTTTTATAGTCGCAAATTTTTGCTCGATTTTGCACATTTTCTAGATTTCTATCGTAATTGGCGGCTTGTTGTGGCCCATTCACAATAATAAAAAGAGAAGAGGGGGGAAAAAAATGGTCCCCATCTCTGCGTCTCTTTCCCTCTGTCAGTCTCCCTGACTCGCTGTCTCGCTGCCGGAAGTACGAGTATCCGTATCCGTATCCGCATGCCCATATGCAACATTTCGCCATGACTATTGCTAGGAGCGCCTGGCGGGGCAGTGGCAAGTGGAGTGGAGCGGAAAGGCCAATGCGTATATACTGTTGCATATTATTGGAGCACGAATTACGTAACATACTTTTAACCGTAGTTGGCTGAAAGGCAAAACAAAAAAAATAGCAAATAGGAGTGCTCTAGCCGGGAGTGCACGACTGGCAAATACCCATTTCATCTGTCAGAACTTGTTGTATGCATAGACTTACAAACGAGGTAATCAAACTCAGAGCCCGTCGCACCCTCAGAACAGCCTCCGATGACACAGCGCTCATAATTGACGGAGTTGTTCCCATTAGATTTCTGGTCATCGAGCCTGAAGAGTGACGTAGGTGCAGCGAGACAGCAAGAGGCAGATGGAATATAAGGAAGAAGAAGCAATATATTCGAGTGTGGATGATACTCGGAAGAGAGCCAAGAACTGGCGAGATTTCAGCTCTACTGCAATAGGTGGAGTTATCTAAAACCTGAAATATACTTAATCCACTGCTTTTTCATAGCAATCTACACACTTGATCTGATAACTCTAGCTTTTAAGTTCTTTACTTGATGACATGCCGACAATATGGAAATTTGATCTGCTATCGATCAGTCAATATGTCGAAACATGTCGATTACTAGAACAGGGGCTCAGTTGTCGATGGTCAAATTCTGCTCCATCAAATGACATACGATTATATAAATGTCAAATGTATTTAGAAACGGCAATGATTGTCTAATACTAATAATCCAACAGATCTATATGAGTCGATAGCTATTGATTTTCGCAAAAATATTACAAACCTATCGAAGCCAATATGTGAAAGTCTCAGCTCAAAGGCAAAAAGCTATGCATATGCAAATGCAGCATATTTCCTCTGCGACACTATCTCTACTTAAATAGTATTTATTGACAGCGCGTACACCTCTCTATGTGATTCTCATAGACAATTTGTTATTTCTCAACCGAATTTGTGTGTTAAACGTTTTAATCCAAATATTTATGAACAACTCAACTGACCAACAGAATTTCAATTAGTACAACAACTTCCAGCTGTTACGCTGATGGGCGTTAGCGGGGGAATGGGCGGAGTGGCGGGTCAGCTTTTTGGGCGCCTGCCGCTGGAAGGGGGGGGGGGGGACAACGTCGTTCGCATACTTTGTGCATGCCATGTAGCATAGTTTGCCAAAGAGATGCAGAGCGACGGGTAGTCGAATGTAAACGTTGCATATTTTGTAGCATACTTTTGTGGGCTTTAGCAGACTGCCAGGCGTTAAATTGTATAAACAAGTTTAACATGAGGGGCAATTGGTGGGCGAGTTGAAGGTGGGGGCCAGGCAGGCGACTACATCTCAAAGTCACTGACCGAAAATTGTGCCAAGCCAAAAAAAAAGAGACAAACAAGCTGGAATGCGGTACGCGACTGCATGACACTCGCTCAAAGTTCGATTTAGCCAAAGTCATTTGTCATGTGGCATAGAGTTTGTGGCTATAACTGTAAAGTAGCTCAACAGTGTTGAGTAACTGCATAATTAAGCAATTTGGTATCCAAAACTGAGATATAAATAGCCAGGCTTAGCAGGATAGCTGCCTCCAGTAAGTTAGCTGCCAAATTTTGAGACTTTAACTCTAAGTCTATGCAAGATATAGCCTAATTACGATATGCCACTCCACTTTAGGCGTGAATCTGGCATTGTTAAGCAATCTTCAGTGAAAGCTACAATAAGTTGGCTATCAGTTGAGATCTAGCTTCAAAACTAGAATACATATAGGGTTATTCTAGATGCCCACGACCCAAGGGGCATATATACATACATAGGTAATTCAATCAACAATACTTATACTATAATTATAGAGTAGCTCAACGAACTTACAGCTGTCACATCCTATTGAGTTTCAAGCTCTCACACTATGGAAGGTAAGGTCTTATCCCATTCGCCACGCACCCAATGACCGTAGACATATCTGCTTTAAGTATATGATCTTGGCTTGCCAACACCAATATAGGTATATGTGTCACACTTCAATTCAGCTTTAGTATATTCCAATTTGCCACGCCCCTAGTGGGCGTATCAGTAAGAAGTCACTTCATAAGAGGAGAAGACTGAGGAGTAAATGAACCAAGTCACTAGCTAGCAAGTCACTAGGTCAAGTCACTAGCTGCAGAAGACAGACAGGTGGACGGATGACATAGCCCAGCATTCTACAAAGCCAATATGCTCTCTTTTCACTTCATGAGCGAGTACAACAACAACAACAACAACAACAGCTTCGCTTGCCCAAGCGTACCCCGCAATCATAATAAATTGTGGGGCAAGCGTCAGTCGTGTGTATAAAATAGTCATTAAAAAGACAAGGCTCCAAAGGGGAGCAAACACACACACACACACATGTGTGTGTATCAGTGTGTGTGTGTGTGTGTGTGTGTGTATGTTTGTGTCTGTGTCATTTTGCACAATGCAATTAATTGTTTTGTTTATCAGGTTTATCAGACGCTTCACGCTTGATTTGGCCAAACAAAAAGGTTCCTTTTGCCCAATGTCCAGGCCGCACTTTTGCCCATTAGTTGTCATTACTTATGACTCCATATACAAATGCTAAGCCAAACTGCCTCTCCCTCCCATCTAGACCACCTAGCCTCCTCACCACAATATGGCCTTATGGGCTTGGGCCTTTTGGGCCTTGGGGCTTATTCGATTAAATTAGTCATCAGCAAAACGCTTCATTGATTATTCGGTTTTTCGATTTTTGATTACGATTTCAAAACCAAAAACAAAATAGATAAAAGAAGAAGAAGAAGAAGTGTAGGAAATAGAGAGCAAATTACAGCTGAAATTGATACGGTTCGTGTGTTAATGGGCAATGAAGAGTTTGCTACGAGAAGCTCCAGCACAAAACTCCGATATCGTGCCGGAAAAACCTTTTCCTATAACAAATTCTGGCTGCTCCATAGACCCAAATGAAGTTTTTACTTTAAGAATAAGACAAATAAGAATCAGGCATTTCTTTTTCTTGTGTATATCGATAAAAAGCTTCACCTAGAGTACGAGCAAATGCCGAGTATCTCACCTTCGCCCAGCAGGTTAGCCAGTTCGCTTTGCCGTATCCCGAGCATCTGCTAGTCAGGCACAACCAGCCCGAGCTCATCTACTTGTTTTTAATAGAGAGTTTGTGGCGAAAGAGTTTTCAATTTTGTGGTAATTCCGACATTTTTGTGGGACGCAAAGTTTCATGCATGCAAATTTTCATGCTGGCTGGCAGCGACTGCCGCTGCCGCTGCGGACAATTGTATGGCCACAATGGCAGGCAATATATGTATATACCCAACACACATTCACACACAGTTGGCTCACACGCGCACGTAATGCGCTTTTCAAAACTAATATCAAAATAAGGCACGTGTGTGTGTGCGGGCGTGTGAGTGTGTGAGTGTGTGAGTGTGTGTGTGTGTGCTTGCAAAGGAATGCAATAATCGAGGCGAGAGATGGCATCAATGCCAACTGCCAGAACAAGGACAACTCACTATAATAATACCCTGCACTCCTAGCAAATGTACGTGGAGTGGGCATGCTGAAATGAAACTGCTCATGAAGCAGTAGTAGAGTAAAAGACTATGTCGCTCTTTATGCTGATGCGATCTACTTATCGATATCTATCGATTATCAATTATATATTTGATATGTGGCTATATGTGTCTAAAAATCATACTTCCTATCTAACAGAAGCAGGCAAATACGTTTATCTGTGTTTAATATACTTCAGTAAATTTATCGATAAATATCGATTTTCAATTATTATATATTTAAGCTACTTCTGTTGCTATACATGTATATGTCTTTGACAATAAAGCGCCTCATGTAGGTCTTATTCGTTTTCCTCTAGATACTTCAGTAAATTTATCGATAAAAATCGATTTTCATATCTCTCACCGATAAATATACATATATAATCGATACATTTTTTGGTCATCAAGACAACTTCAGTTACTATGTGAATTTGACAATAAATCGTGTCATCGATTTGTATCGTAAAATGCGACATATTTTTCGATAAATATCGATTTCAAAGTGGGAATCAACACTTTAAGAGTATTTTAGTTTCTCCCACCCAACAGCATAAGCTAAGCTTAAGCTTGTCTACTTCTTACTTAGCTCGTTTTATTTATCGATATTTATCGATGCACATTCAATACATTGCTGCTCACGTCAACAACTGTTTTTGCATGCATTGAAAAATAAGACTGTCCATATAGCATAAGCAATGAATGTTTCTATCATCTATGCACACTCTCATATTGATCGATAGTTATCGATATTCAATTAAGAGACTGATGCTCAAGGTAACTGCAGTTTCAGTACACAAGTGTTTCCTCTGCAGGCTATTTACAGGTCATCTGCTAGTCGATCGAGTGCATCCTTAGCACATTTACTTGCCGGAATAGTAAACAACTGCAATTGCATTATTTATGAATCGCTGACGTCAGTAAATTCATCAGCCATAATCAATATGCTTAATAAACAGTTAACGCCATTGCGGCTCCGAATGGCCCGAACACTCAGCAGGCATTCACAATAGACACGAACTTCGTCTTTTGCCTGACAAACTCTATTGCAATTTCTGAGAAGCAAATTAAATACAAATGCCAATTGGATTCCAATTAGACATAGATTGCCTATGCTCCGTCATGGGAATTCAGCTAACTTTGACAGCATCAAAAACAGCAACATTTATTCAAATGAGTTACTTTCGAGCTATTCTAAAAGTTCATCGAAAGTTGTCACGCCCATAGAGGGGCGTTGCTAATTGGAAATCGCCTGCCATTGTTTGCTGCATGCACTCAGCTTGACCAAATAAGAGCAATAGCAAAAGAAACTGCAAGCAGACAAAAACTATTCAAGTTGTTATAATAAAGTTAACTTCACTTTAAAGCTACAGCTATGCCATTGTAAACACTTATAATGAATGTAATAGCTTCTGTGATTTAGTTTAAAGTAAATTTATGACTGCAATAGCTTCTCGCACGTTGCCGCCGAATTGAGTTTGCTGTATCTCCCTCAATACTAGCCGCCATGTGCTTTATATATTCTGTACTTTGTACCAAACTCTAACTGTATGATGTCTTTAGATCCAAACAAGTTCGCTCATGTTCAAACTTAATAACTTTGCAACAAGTTAGCCGCGCTTTAAAGCCATGTAGACGACTGACTACAAGACCAAATGCCCATTGCTGACGCACAACTGAGCTGGCATTTAGCCAAGATATTTAATTATTTTTATAAATATAGCAGCCTTAAATTAATTTTTATTAAAATGGCATAGCTTATTAATTAGTTTAAAAGCTTAAGGTTATCTTTATCTTAAAAAGTTACTGAACTACAGCTAACGCAAATACTAATGCTCTAGCTGTGTCACTTGATGTTGTTGTCAAATTTGAACTCGTAGCTTAGTTTCGTGGATGCAAAAGCCAAGTTGAAGTGCTGCAGTGAAATGAAAGCGGACATTTTTATGAGCTGAGCCAAAGGTAATGCATAAGTTGTTAATGTGCTGCAAGTTGTTGTTATTGTTGTTGTTGTTGTTGTCAGTTGTTGCTGCTGCTGCTGCAAGTTGCTGTCAGACGGGCACAAAATTGTCAGAGGCCACACGTAGCGCAAACGTGTTGAAAATGTTTCAAGTGTAGCAGTGTAGGAGTGTGTGCGAGTGTGTGTGTGCGAGTGTGTGTGTGGGTTATTAGGGCAAAGCTGTGGCAGGCAGGCAGGCGGCGAGCTGTGAGCGGGTTGTGCACGTGCGATTATTGCGCTGGCAATAAAATGATTTTCAATTGAATTTTTGCGCAGTTGCCGGACGACAACAGCTGAATTTATGATGAACTTTAATATGAGAAAGAAGGAAAATAACGGTAAATTTATATAAACTTTTGCTTGTCGTTGTTGTTGCTGTTGTTGTTGTTGTTCATCTTGACACACAAATGTTTAAGATTTCTTTGTTGCTGTCGCAGTTGCCGGCGCTGTCGCTGTTGTTGTTGCCTTGGCACCTTGTGCGTGTGCATAAAAATCAAGATTTTGTACGCGACGTTGACTTCATTTGGTTAGCATAAAAAACGCGTAAAAAGGACGAGCAAAAGGAAAAGTGTGGAAGGCATAATGCGAGCGGGAGGTGAGTTCGCTGCGAGTTGGAGGTGATTTTTCTTTTTGCTTTTCGTTTTTTTTCCTTTTTTTTTTTTTGGTCAGCGCCCCAAAAAGTATGCAACATAAAGTTAAAATCTTAAAAGGCGCCCCATATTGTATGCACAATACAAACACAACACACACACACACACACACACACACACACACGCACACACACACACACACACGCACACACAGTCGAGCTGAATGCGGCAAAGGAAATGAAGAAAAACTTGATTTATTTTTATGTGCTCAACGAGCCAAGGCGCGCAGGGGGCGCCTTTCGGGAGGCGTGGTTGAGCCTGGCAGGTGGCCATTCATACAAGTGGTACGTGCGTAATGACCAGGGACACACACACACACACACACACACACACACACACACACACACACACACACACACGCTCACGCACTTTGGTTCACTTGAACTTTGAGAAGTTTTCACATTGCGTATACGCAATCATATTCCCCGACTCGTTGTCTTTGCCTCTCTCTCTCTCTCTCTCTCTGTCTCTCTTTCTCCCTTTCTCTTTATATATCTTTCTTCTTCTGCTGTCTGCTCGTGTTGTTTGTTTGTTTTGTTATACATCTGCATACTATAGCTCACTCCCTCTCTCACTTATACTCTTCCTCTTCTTCTCGCCGTCGCTCTCTTCATCTCTTTCTACTTAAGTCCGTCTATCTTTCTCCCCGTCTACCTCTCTTTCTCTCTCATTCTTTCTTAACTCTTCTTCAACTTTATTGGTTTCTTAATATCTCTCTTTCGCTTTCTCAATCTCAATATCACTCTCTCTGTGTCTCTCACTCTCTCTCTCTCTCTCTCTCCCCCACACTCTATCTGTCTCTCACTTTATTTCGCTTTCACTCTCTCTCTCTCTCTTTCTCTCTCTTGTAACTGTCCCTGTCGCCCTCTGTCTCTGTCATCCTCTATGTATTTCTCTATCTCTCTCGCTCTCTATTTCTCTCTCGCTCTTATTTCTCTCTCCTCCTCTCTCTCTCTCTCTGCTTCTCTCTCTGTCTCTCTCTCTCTCTGTCTCTCTCTCTCTCTCTGTCTCTCTCTCTCTCTCTCTCTCTCTCTCTCTCGCACACATGCAAATGCTGTCTTGGGCTTCCCGGTCATATTTTTCTCTTGGCTCCCACTTTGTGTACGTGGACAAGTGGGCCGCAGGCAATGCGAACAATGCGAACGTTGAACTTGAAAGCAATTGGCAAACGTAATTGATATATCAAGAGCGTAAGGGCAGCGGCATCAAAAGGCAATAAACGAATATACGAAATATTGCAAATAATTACTTAAGAAATAAATTTGAAGCAAGTGAAAGTGCTCAAGCCTTGTGCTCGACTAGCTGCATGCCCTGTAAAGAACCATAGAAACTAGAGCAAGTAAATTTAATGCCTTAAACTATTTCGATAAATGTTTTTTTTTGATATGTTATGATGAGGTTATCCAAAGGGAATGATAGTCTTAAGTTGCAAAATTTATGCGAGAATCCAAACTTGGTAATTTAGCTGCATTAGGCCTAGATATTCGATATCGATATTTATCGAAAAAGTAAAGGAAAGGAATTGAAGCATAGAGAAAAATGTTAAGATGTGTGTGTAAGTGTTACGTTATATAACTAGCTTATATCGCTGCACACACTTGGCCACATCCAAACGTTTTCAAAATCGATATTTATCGATAGTAGACAAATAGAAAAGAAACTAACATCTGGCAGTATTATTAACATTTAATTTGGCAATTTCAGGGCTGCGTGCCCAGCTCAGCTAGGCTGTCATGGCTTAGTCGATAGATTTTTAAAATCGATATTTATCGATATGCAATTTATATATGATACACTCTACCTACATTAACCTACTTCAGAGATATGCAGCAATCGATAACATTGCCCCACACCGATACGTATGCCACATCTTGATATCTTATCAACCTGTTAGTGTCCCATACACTTCCTGCGCTGCAATATGCCCGCTCTCAATTACATTTCTCTCGCAATTTGATTCATCGAAACGCTTCAGGCGTTGCAATTTGAATTTCTCGAATTTACAGCCATTTAGAATTGAGGCACAATTGGGAAACAATTCAAATTATCAAATCAAAAACACTTTCAGCCAACTTTACAATTTGATTCGGACAAAAATGTGACCAACCTTGCAATTCAAGCTAATTGCTCTTGTTATGTGAGATAATGTTCAATTTTATGATCTGAATTAAAGTGAATTTCGTCCAAAAATTTTCAAATTGCGATTAACTCTGCAATTTTTTAGTTTTTGATTAGAATAAGTTGAATCTATGGGAAGTTTGGATGAGTTTTGGGTTAGGTTTATGATAGAGTAGGTCAAGTTAGATTAAAGTGTGCGTAAGTTAGCTTAGTTTATGTTAGGTTAGGTTACAGTCTATGTTAAGTTAGGTTAGGCTAAGTTATATAAGTTAAGGTAAGGTTAGGTTAGGTTAGGCTAGGCAATGCTATGTTATGTTAGGTAGTGTTAAGTTTAGAAACGATAAAGTTATGTTAGACATTACTTAAACTTAGGTAAAGTTATGACACATTTGGATAAAGCTAAGCTTATATGAGAGATAAGCTGTAGTTAGGTCAGGTGAGGTAAGCTTAGGTAAGAAAACATTGGGTTATGTTAAGTTAGTTTAGAAGTGATGGATGTTAAATTAGTGTGAGTGGTCAAAGCGAGATGGGCTTACGTTGGGATATATGAAGTAAGGATCTATGTAGTGTGTTAGGCTAAAACTACTTTCCGTACTTCATTTCTGAAAGATAACAAAACATCTGAGCAAAGCCTTAAGCAATGCCTTTGATAAGACAAGCAAATGTTTGATAGTTCAAAAATTTCTAAGATAAACTTTCATTTAGCCCAAGGAACTCCCAAAGCTCGGAAAACATTTCAAATTATCCTCAAACACTCGCAGTTTTTGACTAGTTAGACATAAAGTCAATCATAACCGAGTCTCGGCGCCTAATGTCGAATTCCTCTTGTGCTACACTGAGCGAAAATTGTAATAGAAAAACAATAACATGACGTGAATGCAAAATTGATTCCTCCAACTCTGAGCGAAGGCAGAAGGAACTGCCTCAGACAGAAGAAATATGACGAAAGGAGTACAAGGATGTGGCGAATGCCTCGCAGCAAAATAATAATAAAAAACGAAAATATGAAAATCAAGTAAAATCATTTCCATTCAAATTCAAATGGCTTGCCAAGGGGGCGGCAGGTGACTGGGGGCGTGTCGCCAGCTGAAAAAGCTGTAAAAAAAAAATAAATAAAACGAGGAAAACGGGAAAACTGAAAGCTGAAAGCTGAAAACTGATATTCAATTCAATCAGTTCTAACCCACACTCAGGGGCGAGAGAGAGAGGGAGAGAGAGGTGGACGCCAACGGGCAACAATGCCCAGCCGTGAATGCCACTGTTTTGGGGAGGGGCGATGGGTAACGGGGCCCGATTTGGGGCGCTGAATGGATTGTCAGACTTTTTGATTTTGTGGTCGCCATCGACGCCGACGACGCCGTCTTTTGCTCTGTTGTTTCTGTGCGCTGGCCGAGTGTTGAGTGCAGAAGCAACAACATATATGTGTATCTGTTGGCTGATATTAAGTCAACCCCAACCCCAACCCCAACTCCACGCCCTAGCCGCTCCGCGCGCGACCCTTGAACCCCGCCAACATTGAAAACATTTCACTTTGGCAACTCGGGGGCAACTTTACAATAAATTTCAGCAAATAAATCAAAATGTAACAGAAGCCGAGCGGAATTTTCAAGCGCCAGGTGCCGCTTGATATAAAAAGAACCCAGCTGTAAGCGAACGGCATGAGGCACTCAGGCATACCCTGGGCAGGATAGTTAAAGCTGACTGCAAGTGAATGGCATGTTTGAGCTATCTGTATCCATACTGTATCCATACTGTATCCATACTCATATCCATACCTTTATCCATATCCATATCTACATTTATCCCTTGTCACTATGTCTGTCTCTATCTTTATACTTATTGTTATTACTTTCCTTAGCTTCATCACTTTTCGCAGCTTTCTCTCTTAAGCTATAATCATCCTTATCTATTTGCGTATCGCTGCCCCCATCCCCATCTCTTTCCTTATTCCTCTGCTTATCCTCATATCTACTCTTATTCCTAACCCTATCCCCATCCATATCTTTATCCCTGTACTTAGCTCTATATCTTATCTTTATCAGTATCCTTCACTCTTAATCTACTCCTACTTCTGTCTCTATCCCTAGTCTTTTATCTATCTCTATCCCTATCCCTTTAGCTACTCCTATACCTATTTCTATCCCTATATCTAACTCCACCCCATTCTTATCCCTATCCCTATTTCTAGCACATATGCTATTTTGAATCGCATCTCGGATAGCTAAAGCCACTAACATCTGGAATTCTTCCATCCATCCTTCCTTCTTTCCTAATCTTATCCCTATCAGTTATCCGCATATGTCAATCCCTATCCCTTTATCTAGCGCATATGCTATCCTTATCCGCGTCTCTCTTAATATCTCTATACCTAACAGAGTTCAAATGGAGCATATAGAGAGGTATCTTCTGTCGAGCACTTGGGCTATTTAACAGGGTATAATCAAGGCAAAAGCTGAGACACCATTGAAGCTGGAAGGCGTGGCCGCAAAACTGAGCCCCGACGACGAGCAAACAAAACGATCCGAGCTCAACAACAACAACAACAACAGCAATAACAACAAAAAAAAGGAGGAATAATAAAAAACAGAACAGAAAAGTTTTTGATTTTTGTGAAAAATGTTTTTCATTTTTCGTTTTTGTTTTCGTTGTGTGAAAAATGAAAATGTGCTGGCAATGCCAATGTTAACCAGGGGGTAACTAAGTAGGGAACGGTCGAGAACGGGCGGGAACGGGCGGTAGCGGGAAGCTGCGTTCAGGTTCACAATGAATGAAATGTGATGGCGACGACAGGCAAGCAGGCAGGCAGGCAGGCAGTCAGTGGTGGGCGTGGCGGACGACTGCCCATGAAGTTTGTTTGCCCGCCAGCTGGCTACAGATGCTGTCGAGGGAGACGAGGCGAGAGCGGCCGGGCAAAGTAGGCCGGAAGGTTGGGCTAAGCGTTGAGGCAATGGGAAGGTGTGTGTTTTGGGGGCTCCTTAGCGCCCATTTTTGGGGCCACACTAATTGACTTTTTATGCGCTGTTTCTCTCTAGCACAGCGCAGCACCACCTCACCTCACCTCACCTCAGCTAGCCACCCACTCGCTGCGCTGCGTGATCTCTGCTGGCCAATGGCTAAAAATGAACTTGGCCCGCAAAAATGTTGGCAAAACTTCAGCTCAAGTAAAACGCACAACAAATGCTGCCTCGAAATGTTTGAAATGCTCCCCAGAGCAAGCCAAACTTTGGGGGCAGGAGACGGTTGGTCGAAGGTAGCGCCCGCAACATTTGTTTGGGGCTGAGCGTGGGGCTTGCAGCGGCGAGTGTGGACAATTACCTTGATGACAATTTAATTAGATACAGCGAGTACACAATGGAAATCATATTAGATGAAGTTCTGTTCGCATTAGCGCAAATAGCACGAAGAAAACAAGTTTGAGCTGTTCATTAAGAGAGCCAAATCGAGGCTCAAACTGTACGTCTCCTATAACTGAAGCAATCAGTAGGCCTATGAAGAGTTGCCTAAAGCAAAGTCTTAAAGCCAGAGAACAAGACTTCCCTCGACTAAGACCAAATATACAGAGTCACCAATTAGGAGCCATAGCAAAAGAAATGTAGATCTAGCAAAAAGCATCACTCTATACACCATATATAACTGAATCTTAACGAGAGTGGAAAGTTTTGCTGTCATCAAATGAACTCAAACTTATAATGGCCAACCAACTGAGCTAAAGTTCTCATTTGGATATCATCAAAAACAGCCGGCAACAGCAACTGAATTCCATCTCAACTTTTTCACTTTCTCTCTCTCATTGAAATTCGCAACAAGTTTTTGCATCGAGGGCTCGGCTAGATTTTGTAGCTAGTTGGCTAGCTGCGCAGACAATTTTCTGACCAATTAGCGTAAATATTTCTCTTCTCTATGAAGTTGATGAACATCTCGTATGATAACAGAAAAGATAAAGAAGAGTTGGGAGTGCATAACTGAAAGATATTCTGTTGAAGGTATTATATCTTCGACTAATTTGAGAAACCCGAAAGGTTAAGTACCCTTATAGCTGTGTATGGTCTAGCAGCATCTAGATAAGCAGCTTGGGTGGGTAGCTCACAAAACGGACAGGCGGACAGACAGACGGACGGACGGACGGACGGATGGACAGGCAGACAGACAGATGAATGGACAGCCTGACAGATGAAAAGACGAACGGACAGACAGACGAACAGACGTATAGACAGACTGCCAGCCAGACGGACGCAGAGCCTGACAGACGAAAAGACGAACGGACAGACATACGGATGGACAGACAGACAGACAGGGAGACGGACAGACATATGATCCTACTGTTGGCTACATCTGACTTAGAATATATACATATATATATATATATTATATATATAAGCTACGAGTCTGGTCACGCGATCTTTTCCCCACTATAAACATTTCGACCAAGCTAATATACCTTGTTCCACAGTACAGGGCATAAACAATGCCTGACATGTGAAAACATCAATTAGGGTACTTTTTATTAGTTGTTGTTCTTTTATAGCTCCGTCACGTAATGAGTTACGCATAGCAAAAAGTAGAGAGAGAGAGAGAAAGAGAGAGAGAGAGAGTAAATGAAGCCATTGACGTCTATCCATCTCTCCGTCTGTTTGTTTGTCTATTTGTATCAGGCCAATCTCAGTGCTGTAGTATCATATATTCTTGTTTGATAAACTCTTCAGTTTTTAACTGTTCATAGCACTGGCTAAACTCTGCTGCTGCTTTCTTTTCAAGATATCTTGACTGAAATAGACCATTAGGTATATGGCCATTATATAGATTATGTTTAAGCTCGACATACATAGCTACATTGCTTTGCCATAGCAGATAGCTGTTATGCTTTGATGCCCTTAGCACATTGTAAAAGAGATTTCAGAGCGTTGCTATGCGGTATATTCTTCATCGGGTTAATGGTATAAGTCGATGTGACCGTCTCTCTGTCTAACTCTCTACCCATTCCTCTGTCTGTCCCATGGATGTCTGTCCTTCCGCCTGTTCGTCCATCCGTCCGATTGATAATTATCAGTATGCAATATGGTATATGTATTATCCAGCATCCATCCATGGATCCGCCTGTCCATCCGTCTGCCTATCCCTCGTGATTTCTTATTGGATATTGGACTTTGGATATTAGTCAATCTATAGCTACACGTGGATGTTGGATAATACATATACGATATTGGACACTGATATATGTCTTTAGCTTACTTTGCTAAGCTCTCAAAATAAATAGTTAGCCCATGTCTACCCCTCTCATATTGAACTTTAGGCACGTCTCATGGCCATGAGTTTTCCTCAAGAAGTTTATCAAGTCTGGAATGACAAACATAATTTGATGTTTATTAGAAGAGCTCTATGGACATACTCAAGATTAGTCAAAGTTCATTTCAATTATGAGAAGCCTAATTGCAGCAAGCTCAAATTGAAGCGAATGAAAGATAATTCACACTGGCTATATCAATAAAAAGTGCGGAAAGTTTGAAGAGCTTAATGCTGGAGCACTTGAGGGCACGACGGGACTGTCGTTTTGGCGATGCCTGGCTGTGGGGTGCGCGCAGGGGTAAGCCTTGACTCGCTTTGCCCCACCTGTCCAATTGCCAATTTTCGACCATTCAGAGGCGTGGCAGAGCAAACAAATGAAGTTAAAGCGCGCAAAGGCGGCTGGCGGGGCTGAGAGATGGGAGGGGGGGAGAGAGACGGCGGGGGGTTAGCTGGCACAGCGTGCGTCCAGCAGGCTACAGCTCCACTGACAGGCGGTGCGCAGCATGTGGCATGTGGCATGCGGCATGTGGCCAGCATCCACAGCACACCTTCAGCCCCAGCCCCAGCCCCAGCCCCAGACCCAGCTCCAGTCTCAGCGCCAACCAGCCCCAAACGTTGCTCGCCTGCCTCGTCCACCCTCTGGCCTTGTGCAACAGCCTCATTATAAATAGCGGCGACTGTTGCACGGCAGCGACGCCGACAGCGACGTCGTCGTCGACGCTCTGGCTACCTGTTGGAAATGCAAACACGCGGCTTTGCCAACAGCAGCGACGCTGGCAGCGACGCCAAGGCGCACGCGCTGGAACCAACTCTACACACGCAACAAAACATTTCGTGTCGTTTCGTTTCGTTTCGTTTCGTTTCAGCTCCTCTCGCCGACGCCCCCGTCAAACTCCACACACGGCCCGCCCCTTGGCTGCCTCTACGCCTCCACACTTTGGTCGACTTCCAAGCAGAAACGACGCTTGGCGCAATTTTTGAATATTCTGGAAGCCGTTAGATGCAGTTGATGCTACGAAAGAAACTTTCGCACAACAACTTTTCGCCTGCAGAAAATTTAAACTCTTAACAAGAATTAACGAAAAGTTGAGCCGAAGCCCTAGCGAAAATAATGCGAATAACTTATTTAGTATGATTTATAGAGTTTGAATAAGACCAAAGTTTGCCTTTGTAGAGTTTCCTTGGCTTATTGCCAAGCGTCTCCAGGCTCACAATCGAAGCAAGAAAATACTTGCATGTCTATATCAATGAACCATTGCGACTATCAATCAAGTAAATGCTTACTTGGCCAGATGTACATATTGGATAATATATATATAACTGGGAATACCAACCGGATAACCAATCAGAAGACACAAGCTAGATTAACAGTCGCATAATACTAGCCGGATAACCGTATCAGCTGAATAATATTTGCCGGATGATATGAATAATGCCTGTCGGATAACACTGGTTGAAAATTGCTATTGTACACTATAACAATAACAGTAAAAACCCACCCGGATAATATTAGATAATATATTCCTGATGAATAATGCCAAAAAAAACTTACCAGAAGGAAAATACCAGTCGAACAAGACTGATCGAACTATATAAATCGGATAATCTCAGTCGAATAACACCATTTCAGGTTTACAATACACGCCGGATAAAACCGTCCGGTTGGTAATGTCCAAATATAATCTAAAAATATTTTTAGTATAAACTAAAGAGCAATACCAGTCGAAGAGCACGACTCGGATAACACTCATGGTATTGTGCCAGTCGATTAATACCGCTAGAAGAATATAGGATAAAACGATCTGGATAATATACACAGAATAATACCCACCGAAGCTAATAGTCACACCAATATTAGCAATTGGATAATATCTGTTGGATTATTATTACTGCCGGATTGTATGAAAACTTGGTTTTTAAACAAATATTTTTAGACGGATAAGATCTAAAGAGTAAAACTAGTTTGATAGCACCAGTGGAGTAGTAACAGCCAAATATTATGAGTCAGATGGTATTTCTTGAATAACAACTGTCAGATAATATCAGCTGGATGGTAGATTAATTGCTCTACTTAATTTTTATGGCAAAGTCAAACAATATTCATCTTATCCGCGTCATATCAAATTGACGTTTATGGAGCTTTTTCATTTTAATTCGAAATTTGATAGAGATACGTAAAGACTTATCTTATCCGCAAGTGAGCAAGAGGTCATCTTATCTTGAACTAAGCGAAAGACTCGTACGAAAAGACTGTAAGAAAATATATATAATTTTTAATATATTTGGCACATTATATTTGCGCTCAGTGTAGCTGGAGCATGAGTGCCAAGAGCAGAAGGCCCAAGCATGAGATGGACCCAATGGCAACAGCTGAGTCGCGAGCATTGGCCACAATCGGCTGTAGATGGTCCAGATTGTGCGTGGTGGGCACTTGGCTAAAGTAGTTGGCCCAAATGCCGAAGGTCAAGAGGTCATTCTTTGGCTGCAGCAACTCCAGCTGCACCTGTGTCTCGGATAACAGCTGAGCCGACGGCTCTTCGGTCCAGTTGAACTGCGACACATGCAGCGGCATCATCGAGCCGTCCAATGTGCTGGGCATGATCAGGCGACGTTGAGCAGCTGGAAACAGAGCCTCGATGCGAATGCGCTGGAAATAGTACAGATTGGCCACCTCGACGAGGCTGGGAAAGATGCGTCCACAGCTGGCGAGCTCGTCGTCCACGCAGGCGAAGAGCGCACAGACCGCCTGCTCGCTGCGATCCACCAGTATCAGGGTCGTCTCATTGCCATAATAGGCGCCCAGGCGATATCGATAGGCGGCATAGTCTACGGCGCTAGCGATGGGCCGACGCTCCACCTGGAAGCTGCAGCAGAAGTCACCGTGGCAGATCCGCTGCGACACATTGACAAAGTCCGACGGCAGCAGCTGTGTGCTGAAGATGTCCAAATTGTAATCCCTATAGGTGGCCAGCTCGGTGTGTCGGGCTGTGATCAGTTGGGGCTGGAATGCGGGCAATACTTCCGGCTCAGCGACCGCGCCCAGCGAACGCTTGGGCAGATGCGCCTTGAGCAGCTTCACCGTTGGCTGCTGGTAGATGGCAGCGATTTGGCGACCGGAGCGACCGGCATAGATGCCGGAGCCACTTGTCCGTCCGCTGGGCTGGCTGCCATCGGCGGCCAGTAGATTCACATTGTTGGCAAACGCCCAGCCCTCCTGCAGCTGCAGTGCGCCCAGAAACGGCAGCTCCGAGAACCAATAGGTCGGATAGACAATGTCCGTGATATTCCGCTCCAATATTAGCCGCATCGCCGGCTCATAGAACAGCATATCGAAGCATATGAAATGGCCGAAGGTCACGCCAAAATCTGTCTCGAATGTGGATAAGTCGGCCTGTCGCTGCACAGCCGTCGAGTAGTATTCGCGTCTCCACAAATGGGATTTCCTGTAGCGCGATATGACGCGTCCACGTCGATCCAGGACAATGTTCGTATTGAATTGGCGGTAGCCGGAGGCGGGACACGGATTGAACGTATCCGAGCCGTAGCCCTTGCCGCACAGCTCCTTCTCCACCACATTGATGACGACATAGATGTTGCGGGCGCGCGTCGCACAGGAGATCTCGACAAGGAAGAGCTCGTAGTCGGGCGAAAAGCACGGCGCAATCTTCTTATCCGGATCTGGCACAAATGTCGCATAGTCCCTATTATTCAATACATATTCGGGAAAGACAAGAATGTCCAGCTCCGAGGTGTCGTTCGACTCGAGCAGCGCCACAAAGCCAGCTGTTGCCTTGTCCACACTCTCCCTGCTGGTGCCAGGCTCATCCGGATACTCGACAACTCCAGCATAATAGGTTTTATCCGTAGGCAGCGAGAGCTGCAAAGGCACCAAACATGACATATACACACACACATAGATATCCTATATACGGCCAAAAATACCTGTTTAGTGCTGGCCACGCATATGGCCAGGCAGAGCAGGCGTACAACTTGCGCGCACATCTCAAGGCAATGGCCAAGCTAAGACTGAAATTTCGCCTCATTCCCTAGGCAAAACGAAGGCTAACCAAATTAGTGTGTACTTGTAAGACAAAGATCAGGGACTTCTAAGCCATAAAAAAAACGCTGTTACAGTCTACTTTTAATGGCGCGTTTTCAACTGATGTCAGTCACATTTTGTTATCTGCTGACTTATAAACAAAATTATCGCTTGCCGATATGCGCCTTAAGATTTGAATTCCTCATATTCTTTATAATTATTATGGTCGAAAATTGTTTTTTTATTATTATTATTTTCTTTGTTAGCTATGAGTACAACAAATATTGTTTTAAGAAACAGCTCATACATCAAGTGAACATGATTTTTTTGAATATCTTTAGCCGTTATATTTTCATTTCAACTAAATACAATGTGAATAATATGCTTAAAATACTATAGCGTTATCTTAACATAAAATATATTTACTTTTATAAAAATTTGCTTAATTTTCAGTTTTAAACTAAGCAAATACAATAATTTGCTTATTTATTTCATTTAAATTACGTCTTTCATTTCGTTTTCATATATTTTTAAGCTGTTAAATTTGACATTCAAACTAAATACAACCTGGCAATGCTGCAAGGTACATTTATTTTTTGGTATTTATTAGTAGCACCTCGTCAGCTGTAATTGAAAGTCGTTAAATGTTCGTTGCATGGCCTGCAGCTTTTTTCTTGCAGCTGGCAACGCTGCGCTTGGTATTTTTTAGCCACACCTTGCCTGCTGTGCGATAACATAATTTAAAAATATTGTTATCGAGCCAACGATAGCTGCGCGTTTATTTCAGCTGTTCAACAACCAAAACAACAACACCCAGCTATAAACACATTTGCATTAGCAGCTACATTAGCGGCGGCCATAACAAACATCCAGTTAACAATCCAAAGTTAAAAGCAACAATTAAACATCCGACGCGCAAGTGCAATAAATTCGCAACACACTTGCAAGCATACAAAGTGTGAAGGTCATTCCATGCAAATGCACTAACCAGGACAGAGCGAGAAAGGGATAGAGAGAGAGAGAGAGAGTGAGAGGGAAACAAAAACAATAACTATATAAAGGCAGGTTTGTGTTCTGAGCACGTGTGTGCGTGTCTGTGTGTGCCCATTGTTTGACTATTAATTAATAATTTATTCCATTAAAAAACTAAAACCCAAACGCGGCATGACACAACAGAATTGATACACTGCCAAGTATCCAACAACAACAACAACAGCAACAACAACTCTAAACTAACTAAACGGTAAGTAGTTGCCGTCCTTGGCGCACACACACGTGCGTAAGTGTGTGCGTGTGTGTGCGTGTGTCTTTCTGGTTCAAGCGCGTCTTATCAGCGACGTGCTAATGCCGGCGTCTGTTGATAAGATGCCGAACAAAGCAGCTCATCATTAGACAACAGTTTTTTAGGCAATCAGCGCACTAACTTCAGCCCTTCATCTCTCTCTGTCTTTCTCTTTGGCTCTTACAGGACCCGCCATGGCACTAAATATGAAGGCTCTGCTGGCCATGATCTTTGTCTTTGTCGGCTGCTGCAGCAACGTCGTCTTCTTGGAGCTAATCATACAAATCGATCCGGGCGCTGGCAATCTGATCACATTCCTGCAGTTCCTATTCATTGCGCTCGAAGGCCTCATCTTCACCTCGAAGTTCTTCACGGTCAAAACGAATATTGCCTTCAAGGACTACCTAATGCTCGTGGTGCTGTTCTTCGGGGCGAACGTGTGCAACAACTATGCGTTCAACTTCAATATACCGATGCCATTGCACATGATCTTTCGCAGCGGGTCGCTGATGGCCAACATGATCATGGGCATTATATTGCTGAAGAAGCGCTACAATCTGAGGCAGTACAGCTCCGTGGCGATGATCACGGCGGGCATTATTTTGTGCACGCTCGTGTCGAGCGGCGATGTCAAGGACAACACGCATCCCACTCTCAAAGTGGACACCTCCTTCTCGGACTTCTTCTGGTGGAGCGTGGGCATTGCTCTGCTCACGATCGCCCTGCTGGTCACGGCCTACATGGGCATCTACCAGGAGGTGATCTACAAGCGCTACGGCAAGCATCCGAACGAGGCGCTCTTCTACACACACATGCTGCCCCTGCCCGGGTTCCTCATCATGGCCAGCAACATCGCCCAGCACTGGAATATCGCCTTTGCCTCCGAGACGGTGGCTGTCGCCCTGCCCGTGCCCGGAGTGAGCTGGACGCTCAGCTTTCCGTTGATGCTCTTCTATCTGCTGTGCAACGTGGTCACCCAGTACATCTGCATCAGCTCCGTCTATGTGCTGACCACGGAGTGCGCCTCCCTCACAGTTACCCTCGTCGTGACGCTGCGCAAGTTCGTCTCGCTCCTCTTCTCCATCATCTACTTCCGCAATCCGTTCACCATCGCCCACTGGCTGGGCACCATACTCGTCTTTCTGGGCACCGTGCTCTTTGCGAATGTGATCAACCAGGTGATGGAGGCGTACCAGGCGCGCCAAGCCAGACAGGCCAAGCTGAAGACCGGCTAATCCAGACACGCCCCCCTCTAGTATAGCGCCCATCCCTTCAGTTAGAGGCCATCGCGTGCCCTTGCCATTGATATTGCTGTCCCGCTCGCATTCGTGTGTTGGCTACGCTCGTCTTCTTCTTTATTTGTATTTTAGTCTCAGTTCCCGTGCTTCAGAATCTATTGTACATAAATGTTGTATATAGATAGTTAGTTAAGCCTAATCCCGACTATTTGATACCCTGTAAGCCAAGCACTTGACGCTGTACGTGCCCCTGCCTCGTACTCATGTAACCCATGTCCCGCTCTGTGTAAAATTTCTGTTGTTTTTTTTACTATAAAGTGTAAAGGTAATATTAGCAAAATTTTAAAATAATAAATAAACAAACTAAAAACTATCCGAGAACTTTCGGTTATCCATCTCAACTCTGTTAAACTCTTGATACATTGATTTGTTATCAAAGCTCCTCTATGTCTATTATATCTTTCATCAATTTATGCTTCTCTCTCTCTCTCACACACACACACACACACACACACAGACTATTAACTATCATATAACTCTCTCACTCATGTATCCTCTCAATTCCTTCCAACATAACTCATATGACATCTCTTATCCCGTTCATCTCACTCATTTAAACTACTTCTTTCTCTCTCTCTCTCTCTCTCTCTCTAGCCCTTTCTCTATTCACTGTTTTCCACTTTGGGCCTTCTCTCTCTCTCTTTCTCTCTCTCTCTCTCTCTCTCTCTATACATCTCATTCATGCAATACATCGTAACCCTTTCTCTGACTTTATCATAGTTCCTCTTCTACATTTTGTTATACTCTAAGAGGGAGTTCTCTCTCTCTCTCGCTCTCACTCACTGTCTACTGCTTCTTTTATAATCATATGCATTCTCTGCATCGCCCACTTTCTGTGCTTCTCTCCCACATACTCTATCTCTCTCACTCTCTCTCTCTCTCTCTCTCTCTCTCTTTCTGATTCTCTCTCTCCCTCTTTCTCTGCCTCTCTTTATCTCCAGCTTCCTCTCTCGATCCTTCTCACTCATTCACTTTCGTTAACCCATCTTCAGCCTCTTCTCCCGCTCCCTTCGCCTATTTCTATCTCTCTATTTTCCTTCCTTCTCTCTCTCTCTTTCTTCTGCTCATATTATATTCTCTTCTCTGTCTCTCTCTCTCCCTCGATCCTTCTCTGTCATACTCTTCCTTTCCCATTTCAAGTCTCTTCTCTCTCTCTCTCTCTCTCTCTCTTTCTATCTCTCCTTCTACATCGCTTATTTCGCATCCCTCTCTTGCTTTCTCTCTCTCTCTCTCTTCCTCTCAGTATCTCATATCACTTCATCACATTCACCTTCTTTCTGCTCTTTCATTTCCTACATTGCTTCGCATTACTTCTTTTTCTCCTTCTTCGCTCTTCTTCCTCTTGTTCTTAGAGAACAAATAGTATTGTTTCTCTCTCTCTCGCTCTCGCTCTCTCTCTCTCTCTCTCTCTCTCTCTCTTTCTTTTCACCTGGCTGCTGCTGTTGTCTATTGTCTTTTACCACAGCTGTTGAAACACAAACATTACGTGTATTACGTGAACCCGAGCAATGCAGTGACTGCTCGACGCAGCAAATACCCTATCCTTAAAAAAAAAAACAAACAATCAAATATAAAATGAAACTAATTTATAAAAGTTATATATGAAATGTAATATTATGGGTCCACATGCCTAGTTAAACCTACATATCAAACAGTTTCTGTATAGTAAGAGGAAGAGTAAAAGTTTTGAGCTTTTGCCAAATGTTTAGTATACCCTTTGAGGCTGCTCACAGAGCATGTGTTACATAGTGTCTAAGACCTGGCTATGCTATGTGTGCAGGCCTTTGGCTCTGCTCTCCCTTGGGGCTATCATTGGTCTAAGTTTTTCAGTATCCAATTGGGCCTCGAAAGCGCCGCAGATGTTACGACTCTAAAATTGTGCCCTACTTAAGCAAGTGTGTTCCAAGCTCAAAGTAAATAATGGAAAGCAAATTTTTTTCATAACTTTTTTTAAGTGAATATCTCTATGGATATAGATATTATCTAGAGAGAAATTTGGCATTTTTTTTTGAAAATTTCTTTTGATAGAGTTTTCGAACCGAAACTGGAAGCTGAAAGAAAAGAAATCGTTATTCTAATTTTAGCTAACTAAGCTATTTTATAGGGTATTAAAGCTGAAGCTGTGAGCTTTTTTCATATCTTTCGAGATTTTATGTTCCAGGGTATACCCTGGGCTCTGTGAAACTGTATGTAACAGGCAGAAGAAGGCGTGGCAGACGCCATCTTGATCAATACGACGAGCTGAGTCGATCTAGCGAACTCCGTCCGTCCGTCCGTCAGAGTGTCTGTCCGTCCGTCCGTCCGTCAGAGTGTCTGTCCGTCCGTCCGTCTGAGTGTCTGTCCGTCCGTCCGTCAGAGTGTCCGTCCGTCCGTCCGTCAGAGTGTCTGTCCGTCCGTCCGTCCGTCAGAGTGTCTGTCCGTCCGTCCGTCAGAGTGTCTGTCCGCCCGTATGAACGCAGCGATCTCGTATGCAACCAGAGCTAGAGCTTTGAGCCTAGAGCCATATATGGCGCTAGCTTATCAGTGTGACTATCGATAACTTAACCGATTGTCTCATAATCGATCAAAGTTGATAGGTTGATTTTGCTTTTGAATGCCATGAAAGCTACAGCTTTCAAATTCACTGTGTGAGTTTCTGTGATGAATACGACGATTTGCCAAATGTCACCTTTTGAGTACCTCCCCTACTTGCCCATAAATAGAGATTTGAAGAGCGTATTTCATATAGTAGAGACTTGTGCTTTAGTAATTACACATATCTAGATGTCATTATCGAGCACTGAAAGTTTCATTACAAAACTCCATTTAGAACAAAAGTTATTCAACAATTAGTTTACCCTAGTAAAGCCCTTGTAAAGCGCAGTCCGAGCGCTGTCGCTGCGCAGTAAGCAGAGCGTGTGCTTATGTGTATGTGTGTGTGTGTGTGTGTGTGTGTGTCCGTGCGTGTAATGCTTGTCTATGTACGTATGAAAGAAGCGTCGAATGATTGAAATAGCAGCTTTACGCAGGGTTCAGGATATCTGCAAGTCGGACACTCCCGCCTAGTACTTGCTTCAAATATATGAAAATGATTTGGGGAACCAAAAATTTGGCAACTGAAAACTGAAAAATCCAAATAAAGAAACATAAAGATCTTCAACCTGAATGAAAGCTGAAGCAAAAGAATAACGAATGGAACCAGTGTGCCGGAATGATAGATATAGTATCTTCTCCAGCTACTTGGGTAGTACGTGCCCGTACGGCTAGTCGGTATTTTTATAACTTTCATTGATTGTCTGCGCACTTTAAGTCACATAGAGTATTTACGCTTGGGGCAAAAAACTCCCGAGCTGAGAGAAGTCAGTCAGATCAGTTGGTCTTACGATTGCAGAGCTTTGAGTACGTAACTTTCCCGAAACTGAGTTCATTGTGACTCTGTACGAAGTTAAAACTTTAAGAAATTAAATGTTAATAATAAAATCACAAAAAAATGTCAACAGTAAAGCAAAATCTTAAAGAATCTATGAAATGTGCTATGTGAACTCGGCATCTAGTGAACGAATTAAGCTGAAATTTGGTACACAGATGACTTTTAATGACAGCTGTGATATATAACAGAATTAGTTGGATCGGTTAACTTTAACCTATAATTCTGTTATGATATAGTACAAGACACGAGATACCAAGCAAGCACTATTATCAATTACAGTCATTATATAAAGTTCAGGCCCAAACATAGTTTACATCGTGCAAAACATTAAGAATTTGTGAAATGTTCTATGTGAACTCAGCTAACAGTGTGACAATCGAGCTGAAATTTGGTATAGAGTTTAGTACTAGCTACAGCTCTAACATAAAATAAACTTGCGCAAATCGGATTACTATAATCCATAATACTCAAAGATGTTAGTCAAAAAAGTGCAGAAAACAAATGGAAACTCCAGTTTGAGGGGACTTTTCGCAACATTTACTCACTAAAAAGTTGTAATAAAGGGTATATTGCTTATGTATAAAGAAAAAAAAAACAATTTAAGCAGTCATAAGCTTTAGATCATACATAGTATTGATATAGCAGAAACAGTCAAGGCTGTGTAGTGCTGGGTATCTGCAAGTCAGTCAGGTCAGTAGTGCAGAGTATGTGCAAGTCAGTCAAGTCAGTAGTGCAGGGTATCTGCAAGTCATTCAAGTCAGTAGTGCAGGGTATCTGCAAGTCAGTCAATCTTGCCTTAAGAAAGATAAACAATCTCCACTTCTTATGAACGACCCAAACCTGCGAAACTATGCCAACATTATATCAGATCTAACTCGCATATCTATATAGCTCAAATGTCAACAGCTCGTAAAGCTAATTCCTGAAATGGGGCTCAAATCTGAGCTGAAAATGTGATTTATTGTAGTTGAAATCACATTTTATATAGTTCGACAACTTGTTTATAGAGCATCTATATATAGATATATATATCTGCCTCTCTCTCTCTCTCTCTCTCGTTAGACACCTTCAAGAACTAGCCGAAAGATAGCTGTGAGTTGTCTCTGGAGTACCTTGATCTTTTATCGCATCGCCCATTTTATCAGTTCCATCAAAAATTACGATAGTTGCGTCTTCTTGCAACAGTTAAAATGATTTTCTTTT
Source organism: Drosophila anceps (assembly GCA_035045945.1). Classification (NCBI taxonomy): domain Eukaryota; kingdom Metazoa; phylum Arthropoda; class Insecta; order Diptera; family Drosophilidae; genus Drosophila; species Drosophila anceps. Next base: position 1,871,588 of record JAWNON010000063.1, read on the forward strand.
TGGTAGTTCGGTGAGAGTTCTTGGCGAGCAGGTGAGAAATTGATGAAGTGCTCAAACTCTTTGAATTTAGAGAACAATCTATAGAGTTTCATGTTTAACTCGATACGATCTTCGGTTGTCTGCTTCTTCTACTACCTCAGCTACTTCCTCAACCTCAACATGGCGATCAATATGAAGGCTCTGCTGGCCATGATCTTTGTCTTTGTGGGCTGCTGCAGCAACGTCGTCTTCTTGGAGCTAATCATCAAAATCGATCCGGGCGCTGGCAATCTGATCACGTTCCTACAGTTCCTATTCATTGCGCTCGAAGGCCTCATCTTCACCTCGAAGTTCTTTACGGTGCGGCCGAAGATCGGACTGCGCGACTATGTGAAGCTGGTGGTGCTGTTCTTCGGGGCGAACGTGTGCAACAACTATGCGTTCAACTTCAATATACCGATGCCATTGCACATGATCTTTCGCAGCGGGTCGCTGATGGCCAACATGATCATGGGCATTATATTGCTGAAGAAGCGCTACAATCTGAGGCAGTACAGCTCCGTGGGGATGATCACGGCGGGCATTATTTTGTGCACGCTTGTGTCGAGCGGCGATGTCAAGGACAACACGCATCCCACTCTCAAAGTGGACACCTCCTTCTCGGACTTCTTCTGGTGGAGCGTGGGCATTGCTCTGCTCACGATCGCCCTGCTGGTCACGGCCTACATGGGCATCTACCAGGAGGTGATCTACAAGCGCTACGGCAAGCATCCGAACGAGGCGCTCTTCTACACACACATGCTGCCCCTGCCCGGGTTCCTCATCATGGCCAGCAACATCGCCCAGCACTGGAATATCGCCTTTGCCTCCGAGACGGTGGCTGTCGCCCTGCCCATGCCCGGAGTGAGCTGGACGCTCAGCTTTCCGTTGATGCTCTTCTATCTGCTGTGCAACGTGGTCACCCAGTACATCTGCATCAGCTCCGTCTATGTGCTGACCACGGAGTGCGCCTCCCTCACAGTTACCCTCGTCGTGACGCTGCGCAAGTTCGTCTCGCTCCTCTTCTCCATCATCTACTTCCGCAATCCGTTCACCATCGCCCACTGGCTGGGCACCATACTCGTCTTTCTGGGCACCGTGCTCTTTGCCGACGTGCTCAATCAGCTGTGGACGGCCTACGTGCAGCGGGCGGAGCGACGCCGCGAGGCAACGCCAAAGACCATCGAATACAGTCGGATATAGATAGAGCTAAGAGCTGGCCAAATACAATTCAAGTTATTAAAACGATTCAGTTAGGATAAGAAAACAAACTGTTGTTTTTTTTTTTTAATGGGACTCACTCAGCAAATAGTACGTGTGTGTGTGTGTGTGTGTGTGTGTTGGTGTGTGTGTGTGTGTATATATGAGTTAATACTTATGGAAATCGGAAAAGTCGTGTTATCAGTTCACACATTCGCAATAAATCGCACATAAATGTTAAAATGTAAATTTCAAAAGAACGGAACAGGTAAAAAAATGTATATATATATATAAGAAAAGAATATATGTAAGATATGAACATAAAGGTTATCATATAGTTGCTATATAGGCCATATAAAGTACACGATTCGTATGACAGTTGGACATGTAGCCGGAATACACATATACGCAAATATATATATATATATATATATATATATACACATAGATGGAGAATATATATATATATATATATATATATATATATAGGTGGTAGGTATATATATGGCAGCCGATTAACGGTTGGCAATGAATCAAGCAGAACTGGCCTATTGCTCATCCTTGTCCTTGGCACCATGCTTCAGGATGCGCGTGAATTCCAGATAGTCGAATAGGCCATTCTTGATGGGCGCCTCCCGATACATCTCGTCCACCTGCACAAGACACAGATTATAGATTACAGATTATATATACATATATATATATATATATGCCATATATATATACATATATATGCCATTGCCATTGCCATTGCCGCACTCACGTCTTCATCTGTGAAACGATCGCCCATTGTGGTGAGCAGCTCGCGCAATCGATCCTCGGGCAGCACGCCCATGTTCTCCTCGTCGAAGCAGCCAAAGGCGTTCTTGATCACATCCTCCGGATCGGTGCCCTGCAGCCGTTCGCCAAACAGTGTCAGGAACATGGTGAAATTGATTGGGCCGGGCGCCTCGTTCATCATCCCATCCAGATAATCATCGGTGGGATTTTTGCCCAGCGAGGCGAGCATATCGTGCAGATCCTCCTTCTCCACAAAGCCATCGCGATTCTGGTCGATCATGTTGAACGCCTCCTTAAACTCGGCAATCTGTGCCTGATCGAACATGGCGAACACATTCGATGTGGCGCGCTGGGCGCGCTTCTTAGTCGTTGCACGACGTCCGGCCGTTTTGCGTGAGGACATCTTCTAGCTGTGTGTGTGTGTGTGTATTGGTGATGTGTGTGAGTGTTAGCTAGAAGATATATAGAGAATATATAAATATTGGCTGCAATCGAGTCAATCTATGTCTATATATAGCCAAAACGTTGCAGCTGCGGCGCCAGTTCCAAAGCCAAAGCCAAACCAAACTGTGTCAACAGCCACAAAATTATGAATTGAACGACTGCTGCATACGCTGTAAACAGCCGAATGAGACTTTAAGCTAACTACATTTTTTTATTTTATATTTATAAACTTTAAAAATATGAAATTTCAGCTTAACTGTGCAAAACAAGTGACAAAAACAATATGCCCCAGTTTGCTGTGTGTACAGGGTATAGAAAGCACACACACACACGCAGACACACACATGCATGTATGAGCGTGTTATGTGTGTGAGTCATGCAACCAAAATGGCAAAAATGACAACGTCAACGGCTGACTCCAAATATCTGTGTGTGTGTGTGTGTGTGTGTGTGTCGACATATGTATGTGTGTGTATGTGTGCTTATCAATGCTTCCAATGAATAACAAAAAGCAGTAGCAGCGCAGCCTCGCTTAATTGAAAGCCCATAAAAGGAATAAAAACAGCAGTCAAAAAGCGCGACTTCTGTATGTGTCTGTGTGTGTGTGTGTGTATGAGTGTTATTTACACAGACAGTCAGCTGCCGCGCCCCATTTCGGTGCCCAAGAAATGCTTCGCTTTAACGAATTCCACGTAAAACACTTACAAAGCGCAAAACTTTGCTGCTGCTTCTTTCTTTTTTGTTGTTTTCTTTTATATATATATATATAGAGAGAGAGAGAGAGGGCAGCGACGCTGACTCATACACGCACAAACGCACACCAACACACGCACACATATTGGCAGAGCAGAGCGCAGTAACTGTAGCCGCTTTGTATTTGTTAGTTTCCTTCTTTTTTTTTTTGTTAAATAAATAAATTGGTAACTTACCAGCTGCCGGAACGTACGAACGTCTTGTTTTTTAATACTTGTAAATGGAAACTGTTGCCGCTGCAGCCCTTATGTTGTTGTGTTGTTCGCTGTTTGCACAGATGACAAATGCTTGTGCTATCGATACGGACGATAGCTTTTATATTCGATACGTGAATGAATGCACGGCCAGGCCAAATGCAGCGCTGTGCAGTATAATAGTATTTTTCTACATTTGGTATTTTATCGTTAATTGTAAGCAAATTTAGCAAGAGCAACCGCAAAATGTTAAAATGTTTCTTAAGCAAACATTAAAGTCTGAGAAGCTTAACTTGCTTTATGGCAAAATCAATGTATTTATTTACGTTGAGATTATTCAAAATGTTAGCCAGTGCTGTTATCGATTTGCATGTAATTCAATAAGACAACATCAACTTGAAGCGGCACTTTTAAATATAAAAAATAACTTTAATTTGTTGTGGCATTGCATAATTGATGCACTTTAAAAAAAAGAAATGTTAACAAATAAAACTTGACCCACATATTTTAGTGGCAATGCTGCAACTTCACTTCTATTTGGGCACACTTGTTTGAAGTTGTTTTAGCTTGCAGTGTGACCAGTTGCCAGCTAGTGGAAAACGCCACAGTTTTACTACTTGCCAATTTTGGGTATTATTTGTCATATTGCGCTCAGCCACACTGACTCGACAGTGGCTGAAATTCGAAGCGCAGCAAATACACACGGCAACGCAAGAAGGGCCAAAATAAACAGCAACAGCAACAGGGGCAGTCGACAAAACGGATTTATTAAATGCACATGCATATTTATTTATAAACTTTGTTAGCGTACGCAAAACGTGCAGTCGGTACGCCGCCGCCGTCGCTGTAGCCGCCGCTGCCGCTGCATCTGCTCGTCCCGTGTTAAGTGTGCCCAAGTGCAATTATCGAGCGCAGCCCGCCCGCCCGCCTACTACGTTTGTTGTTGTTGTCGCTGCTGCTGCTGTTGTTATTTGAATTTTGTTGTTTTTGGGTGCTAATTTGTATCTGTGTGTGTGTGTGTGTGTGTGTGTGTGTTTGTGCCAGTGGAAATTCTATTCAATTCTGTTGCGGAAATTAAGTCGCGTATCGCTGTCTCTCTCTCTTTCTCTCTGTGTGTGAAAAGGTGAAACAAAAAAAAAAAAGGCGCAGTTGCGGCTGCCGTTGCCGTCGCCGCAGCCGCAGTGTGTGTGTAGCATTCGTATGCAAGAATTGTCGCTGTCGTCATTATTGTTGAGCGTCGGCGTCGACGTTGACGTTGCCGCGTCCGGTTTAAATTCAATCAAGCGGCAAGCGAAATAAAAAGCAAACGGATAAATTCAATCAAACATTGCCAACGACGCATTGTTGTTGCTTCTTCTGCTTCTTCTGCTTGTTCGGCTTTTGCTCCTCTAACTGCTGCAGCTTTTTACCGCCCAGCTAGCTACCTCGCGCGCCGTTAGCTTAACGAAACGCGTGCGAGTGCATTCAACTCACGCACGCACTGAGCAACAACAGCAACATGCTACAAAGTCTATTGTGAATTAGCATACAAAACTGAACGAAACTTTTGTTAAGCCGACTGCGCCGCCACAGCCGCCGCCACCGCCGCCAACCGCAATGCTTGCTAACGTGCCGTCAACGTCGAGTGCTGTCCCTGCCTCTGCCTCAGTCACAGTCGCTGTCACAGCGGATAACTGTGATGAGCGCACACGTCTATTGGGCAGCACATCGACGCCAACGCCGCCGCCGCTGCCGCCGTCGCCGTCGCCGCCAAAAACATTGACGCTGCCGCTAATCCATGCAGCGACGCATCCGTCCCGCAGCAACAGCAGCAGCAGCAACAACAACAACCACAGCGGCGGCAGCAATAGCAATAACAACGACAACGATCTGGAGGCCAGCAACAATAATTACAACAACAACGACAACAATCGCAGCGACGTGGACGATCTGTCCGAGGAGACGGCCACAACGGCCGGTGCGGCCGACTCGAGCGATCAAAGCGATCAATTCAACCGACCGCCCACCACCCACAATCAGAAAAAGCCAAAACTCAGCAAACTGGGCACCAAAAGCGTCGGACTCAAACGGTGCGTAAAGCTTGCCCTGCCTTCCAATAAGATTCCCACTCAACGTATGCCCTATAATCATTCTCTGTCTCTTTCGCTCTTCTTCTTTGTGCTGTGCAGCGTGTCGTTTGGCTCTTCGAAAGGCTCCATGGTTGAGACTTTGGTGTTTGAGACGCCGACGCCGCTCTCTGAGCACGTGGAGCCGAGCTTTGGTTTCGATGCGGCCGATGCTGCTGCCGCTGCCGCTGCCGGCGCTGCTGCTGCTGGTCAGCCGCTGCAGGCAGCGACAGCAACAGCGGCGGCTACGCATTTACCGCTAGTCGGCAGCAATTACGCCACTTACGGTGACTATGCAAAACTCAACATGGACGACAGCGGCATCGAGGTGCAGGAAGAGTGAGTACAAAAAAAAATAATAATGATAATAACAATAATAAAGAAGAGGAGGATAAAGAGAGCGCTAAGTAAGCAATTAGTGCAAGCGCGCTGCGGATCGCCAGTGCGCAGTGACTGCGCGTGACGTCAGAGCTTTTGTTTTGTTTGTTTGTTTGTTTGTTGTTTTTTTTCTCACAATGATGGGAATTTTAAGACTTGACGAAGATGAAAGAGAGTTTGAGGTGAACGAGATTTAATTAGCAAGTTTATGATGGGAACCAAAAACTTAACGATGCTGGTAAAGAGTTGAGTGGAAAAGGAAACGGAAATGAAGACTCGATCAGTGATAAGTGAATGGAAGTTGATCGTTGAAAGTGTTGAGTTGAAAGAAAAACTTAACGAAATGATGTTTGCAGTTTCGTTAAGATTAAAGAGTTGGCCATTTCCGATGAATGATGCGAAACGACAACGTAACGAAGCTGGAAAAGAGAAATGAAGATTCGATCAATGCTTGATGAATGGGAGTTGGTTGTTTCGTTAAGATGAAAGAGAGTTTGACGAAAGACTTGAAAGAAAAACTTAACGGAGTGAAGATTGTAGTTTCGTTAAAATGATGAAAGAAAGAGAAAGGGAAAAGCGGGCAGTTACTTATCGATGATTACTTAACGAAGCTGTAATGAACGTAAGCCAAAACATAACGAAATGAAACTTCGACCAGTGCAGTAGTTGATGGTTTCGTTAAGTGCACAGAGCAAGCTAAACCGTTATGCAAAGTGCACAGAACGGAAACTTGACTCACGCGCTCATCTCTGGCGCGCAGCAGCTGAAGTAAAGTTAATGAACCCATTTTTATTTATTTATTTTTTTTTTGTTTTGTTATGCAGCTCGTAATTTACAGTGCACTTTTTACCATGTGTATATACATGTATGTGTACACACATGTGTATGTATGTGTGTCTATGTATGTGTATGTATCTATATACAAAAGAACGTGCTCTTTTGTTTAATGGCTTGTGCTGGAAATTGGGCCTCCGCTTTTATGGCGCATTCGAAAAGACAAAAGATCATTTGCGAGAGTTGCTTAAGCTGCAGCTAAGCCTAAGCCACACACAGACACACACACACACAGAGAGAGAGACAGAGTCCAATTGGCATGCAATGAACTCTGTGCATAAAAAGAAAAACAACCCCGCCAAAAGGAGTGAAACAGATAAAAACAATTGCCAAACTTTTTTTAATCGATAATTACGTTGGCAGTTTAAAAGCAGCAAATGAACTACATCTGATAAGAACACACACACACACACACACACACACACTCGCGGGATGCTTCGCTCTGTTTACTTAAGCTGCTCTCTTACGTTTCGATTCGTTCTGTTCTGCTCTCCCTCTCTCGCCCATGCCCATTGGCTTTGCCACCACCAACTCCAATTGGAGTTATAACAACTGCGCCGGCGCTGCAGCAGCGACAGTCGCAGTCGTTGAATACCGTTAAACTGCGCTGCTGTTGTCGTTTCATTGCTTACATAATGCTGCGCTATGTGCGCGCGTGTGTGTGTGTGTCTCTTTCTCTCTCTCTCTCTCTGTGTGTGTGTGTTTGCATTTTAAAGCCTGATGATGTAGGTCAACTTCATTTGGTGGTTGTTGACCCACATCTGTTCTTTTGGGCGCTGCTTAGAGGTGCCTGACTGTCTGTCTGTCTGTCTCTGTGTGCGCCACGCCCACACGCAACGCCTTTTGTAATTGAAGCTCGCCCATGCTAAGCTGTTTATCGATAACTCGAAGTGCCCACGCAGTTTTTTTTTTTTCAATTTTTGATTATTGCGTCGATAGCGCGTTGGCGTTGCGAGTGCTTGGCGTTGCCAGAGCTCGCATTTATGTGTATGACCTTTGCCGCTATCCCGCATCTCTCTCTCTCTCTCTCTCTGTCTGTCTGTGTGTTCGCTTCAATTTGCCGGTTCAAGCGCGACCGCGTGATGTCATCAAGCGCCACTTGCTGCATGGAAACATTCGTTAGTTGGCGAGCGAGCAACAACAGCTACTTCAGTTGCCGTTAACTCTCTTTGGAATGCCCGAATTGAAATACCCTGTAAAAGCGGGACAGTGAGCAAGAGAGAGAGAGAGAGATCGTTTGCTTGAGTTGAATGAGTTGAAATGATAGAGAGAGAGAGAGAGAGGAACAGGAAGAGGGGAGAAAGAGAGAGACAGAGAAGGGAGAATAGAGAGATACATATAAAGAAGAAGGGACAGAGAATACAAGATAGACAGAAAGAGAGACGGAGAAAGAAAGAAACAAAGAGAGAGAGAGAGAGAGAGAGAAGCAACGCGGTAGATAGAGAAAGAACCAAAGAGAGATATAAAAAGGGAGAGAGATGAAAGATAGACAGGACTAGATAAAAGAGAAAGATTGAAAGGCAAAAAGGGAAAGAGAGAAAGAAACAACGAGAAAGATAGAGAAAGAGAGCAAAGCGAAGAGAGAGAGAAAACAAAGGAAAAGCAGCAAAATCTATTCAAAGATCTATTTTCTCTCTCTCTCTCTTCCTCTTCAACATGCTACAAAGTAGCTAAGGAAACGTATATACCTCACAGCATAACATAGCATAGCACAGGGTATAGAACAGGCGAAGCATAAGCATAGACAACAAACACACAATTTGCTGTTATTATTGATTATGTTTATGAGATCGAAGATTGAAGAATGACGAATGAGGTTGGGGAATGTGTGAGAGAAAGAGATGGAGAATGTGAATGTGTGAGAAAACGAGATGGAGAATGAAAGATGAAATACAAATGAGTTGATTTGGCTTGTATGTGAGGTTGCGGTGAGGTGGGGTGGGGTGAGGTGAGTTGAGGCTGCGGCCCGGATGCTGTGCGAACTGACCCCGACCACTGCTTGGCCAGCCCCTGCACCTCCGCCAGCTGCTTCTTCTACTTTATCTTGATCTGGCAGCGCTCGCCTTGGTAATTTTCAAGTGAATGTCTTGAAATTCGAGCACCTTGCGCATGTGTGCGTGTGTGTGTGTGTGTGTGTGTAAGCTTTAGCTATTATGAAAGTACATCTCTAACTGTACGTGTGTGTGTGAGCTGTCAGTCCGTCGATTGATTTTCCGGTCGCCCCACACACATGTCAGCAGGAAGAAGAAGCAGCGCAAAAAGGGCAGCCATTGTCACATATTGCCCGTGTGTGTGTGTGTGTGTGTGTAATGTTAACGGTAATTGTGCCGCTGGTCAGTCGCTCAGTCAGTCAGTCAGCCCTATTACCTACATACACACACACACACACACACGCACGCATGCTGTACGTGCGCTCTGAATAGTTTTTGTGGCGGCGGCGACAACAATAGAAACACACACACACACACACACGCACACACACATAAAGAGTGAGCGAGTGCGAGACAATGTGCCCAATTGCCAGCATCAGCGCGTCCGCCCGTCTGGCAACACTGTTTATTAACTGTCAAGCACAATATGAAAAAAAAAATGAAAAAAAAAAACAACACAAAACAGACGCGCGCTGCTGCGCTCGTAACAATACTTCCCACACCCCACAGCAGCCAACACACCACACCGCCCATGTGCCACCCCTTGGCTTGGCACCATTTCCATTTGGCAGCCAGCTTCCCCAATGGCCATCCAGCTTACCTTTTCCATAGAGTTACGTGTTTATGTTTCTTATGTTATTATTTTTATATTCGTTCGCGCTGTGTATAACAGCAGCAGCGGCAGAGAGCGTCGGCAGAGGCGGCGGCAGCGTGCTTAGCAGCAGAGCGCGCGAGCGCAAAAGTGAGCAGCTCTCTTGCGTGCGCGCGCTCTCGCTTGCTCGCTCGTTCGCTCTCTCTTCGCATTACTTTGCATTTCAGTGAGTGCGCAAAAAAAGAAGCAGGAAAAAAGTGATGTCATGTTTGTTGGCTTAGCAGCGTTGCCAGATGTGGCGCGTTGGCATTATTTGTTTGTTTGTTTGTTTTTCTTATTACAATGTGCGTTAATGTTGCTGCTGCCATTGTTGTTGCTGCTGTTGCTGTTGTTCATCTTATTGCGCATCTGCGACAACAACAAAAGCGGCCAAATTGGCGCAGTTCGTTCGATTCTATTGTTGTTGTAAAACGGTAAAACAGCTGCCAAATCTCCGCAATTGCCGCCTTTTTCGCTCTGTTTGTTTTTGTTTGGCCAAAGGTTTATACTGCGCGCCATTTCCAATTGGATTTTTGCTTTTGTTTACGTTTACTGCGTAGCGGGCAACATTTATTGAAGTAAGTACAGCAATTGCTTCATGAACATATTTTTAGCACTTTTTTTTTTTTTGGTAAAAAATATAGACGAAATTGAAGAAAAAATTAGAAAAATATTATCAAAATTAAAATTTATTAAATTAAATTCAGATAGAACATAAAGATACTTTGTACTAAATTTGGAAAAAATGTCGAATTTTTGTTGCTAAAATAGAATAAAAATTAAAAAATAAAATATTAAATATAATAAATTTTGTTTGAATATAGTAACAAAATTAAAATATTTGTTTTTTTTAATTATTTCAATTATTTTGTAGACAGTACATACAATTTGTATATTCTTTATTAAATTTGAAATAATTTTGCATTTTTTGTTGTTTGTCTAGAGAAAAAATTAAAAAAAAAAAGGAAAAAAAAATAATTTAAATATTGAATATATTAAATTAAATACTTTATAAAATTAATTGAAACATTTGCTGCATGTGACATACAATTTTAATATTTTTTACTACATTTGTTGTTTTGTATTTGTATTTTACTTATTTAGTTAATTTTTCTTTTCAAAAATGCATCGCAGTTAATTTCCAGTTGGCAAAGGCACAGTTTTTGCTGCTAGGTGGCAACCTTGCGTCTATGAACTTCACAGTTGGAGAGCGCACGCTCTCTCTCTCTCTCTTTTGCGTGCACTCTCTTAGTTAGTGGCGGCTCAGCAACGCGCGCTCCTGCAAACATTGTATACGTCTCTGTGTGTGTGTGTGTGTGTGTGTGTTTTTGTATCTTTTACTTTTTAGCAGCAAGCTTGCAAGTTTAGCTAGGCAAACGCAGCGACAACGCCAAACAGCCAACAACAAACGAGAATTACGTGCGGGGCGCTCGTACGCTCAATGCTTGGAATTTCGCCGTTATACTTCAGCCACACGTTGTTGTTATTGTAAATCTTATTTTGTTACGTTTTTTTTTAAACTGTTGTTTGTTTTTTTTTTTGTGTTGTCAAATCCGTGCGCCGTACCGTGTGTTTGGGTGAGTTTCTTCTGTTAACAACCCCAAGAAGCCCAGCAGCCGAGCGCGCAGCCAGCCGAGTCGCGAGAGTCGCGCGTACGACGACGAGTAAAGTAAAGGGCAGCAGAGACAGCCACAGCCAACACAGTTCGTACGGACGACGGACGGACAGTGGTTCGCAAAAGTAAAACGCGCGTAGAAAGAGGAAGCAGCAGCAGAAGCAGTAGCAGCAGCAGCAGCAGCTGCCGAGAGTCAAATTGTCAAGTGCGTGAAATTAGTTGTTAACAAATGAAATGCAAAGTGACAGCAACAACAAAAGCAAAAGCAGCCAAACGAAAGAAAAAAAACCGAAACGAAACGAAAAGAAAAACAACAATTGCAAAAGTCAATCGTGCGTGCCAAAAAGGGACACAAACACACACACACACACACACGCCTACACAGCAGTCAGTGCAAGTGGTTGTGGTGTATTAAGTTAGCGTAAGAGAGTGGGAGAGAGAGAGAGAGCGAGAGTGGGAGAGTGGGAGTAAGGTGCACACAGGCGCATCAGTGTTAGTAAATGCTCAAAACACAATGACAAAAAAAATAAATATAGAAAAGCCAAAATAACTAATAAAACAATGTGAAAGTAATTTGCGCCATTGTTGTACAGTGTAATTCGCCTCATACACACACACACACACATACACATACACACACAAGCTGTTACGCTTAGCCAGTTGCTGCTGCTGTTGTTGTCCATGGTGGGATGCGCACAGTGAGTTCATCGCAAAAAATAATACACACTAGCGCCCCCTTCAGTTCGCCTCGCTCAACAGCCAGGCCCACGTTTGCCCGCCAACGCCACTTCACCACCCCATTTGCCACTCCCCACGCTCTCTCTCTCTCACTTGCGCGCGCTCTCGCACACAGCTCTGCTAATGCTCTGTGAACGCAATTAAAATACACTGGCCCGCCGACTAGCGCATATTAGTGTGCGTGCGTGTGTGTGCGTGCGTGTGCTGCCTTTAACAGTGTGCGTTAAAATATTGTGCCTTGTTTGTACATAAATTAGACATAGCTTTAAGTTTGAACGGTGTTCGTGCCCGTTGCGACGTTGTTATTTCTATATATACACATACATATATCTATATATATATATATATTTATATATGTATGTGCATGTTTGTGTGCGCTTATAATATAAATTCTATAATATGGCCATGTGATCGCATCTCTGTGTGTTTTACACAATTTTTGTTGAAAATAAAATGCCGACAGCGGCCGCAGCAGCACCGCTATGCAGCGCTGCAATACAGTTAAACAAAAACAATTCTCTTTTTTTCCAATTGGCATGCAAATAAATTGCCGTTGCTGCTGCTGCTGCTGCTGCTGCTGCTGCTGCTGCGGCTGCTGACGCTGCTGCTGTCGTTTGACGTCAAGTGCAAAAATGTTCAATTAACATTTCGTTCAACTGTTAATTTCATTTTGGCTTTTGCTACGCGCGGGTGGGGCTCATGCACTGACATAAATCTAACACACACACACAGTTCTGTGCATATGTATGTGGCACAGTAATTTGTTAAATTAATTTACGCTGCTCTCAATGCTAGCTGGCGTGCGTGCGTGCGTGCGTGCGTATGCGTATGCATGTGTGCGTGTGTGTGTGTGCTGTGACGTCGTTCCAGCACTAATTGAAAGCTCTGCTGCGCTGCGCTGCGTCGCTTGCTCGCCTCAACTTGATGCGCTCATCGCTGTGCAAGAACTAAACAACAACAACGTCAGCGCAGCGCGTCTGGAAAGGGGCAGCAGTCAGTGTTGCCAAGCCAGATCAACTAGTCAAAAAAAAAGAGCCAGAAATATGCTAAAAAAAAAAAAGAAGCCATTCAATAATACAAAATAGCTATAACATTCCGCCAGTCGCTATGTGGTTTGTAAAGAGCCAGAACTGCCGCGTGAAAATAGCTAAATTGACAGCACTGGAAGCAGCAGAGGAGCAGCGTTGCAGCAGCGCAGCGGCGCTCAAGTTCGCTGCATTTGCTTTCCAACACCTTGCACTTAGTTGCTGTCTATCTCACTCTCACCCACACTCACACTCCCACTCGCGCGAGAGCAACAAGTTTTTAGTTTTATTTCTGCTTTGCTTTGCTTTAAAGGAAGTTTATGATGAGCAGACAGACAACTATTGTGCAGACCTCTCCCACCCCTCTCTATGTCTCTCGCTCGCTCGTACAGCAGCCTGGCACTTGAAAAATGAGTAAAAAAAAACTTGTTTTTCGTTGCTTGTAACTTTGCTTGTTACAGTTGTTACTGTACATATTGTTGTTGTTGTTGTTGTTTTTGTTGTCGCATTCGCATATCAATTTCGGCACATGACGTAAGCTTCACATGTTCAATGAGCCGACAACAACAACAACAACAACAACAACAACGACAACAGCAAGAACATTAGTTCGTACTACGTTGAATTTATGAAGTGTATTTGAAAAGTAAACAGATAAAACAACTTGGCGCTGGCTGATGAAATCGTTTTAGATTCAATTCGTTTCGATTTCCATTCCAGCTCGTTGCGCTATGATTGCTCTGACGTATACCCTGTAATTAATATGAATTGTCTATAAATAAACATTGAGCTAAAGTAGAAGCTAATCGAATTGATAAGTGGAATTGATAGTGGTGTCTAGCACTCGCGTATACCCTGTAATTTTTGAAATGAGGCACTTTGCATGTTATATGTATGTGATACAAAAGTGTTTGCAATTGATGATAACTTAAAGAATTGACTTATTTGCATATAGGGCGTCATGTAGAGCACTAGAAATACCCTGTAATTGTTGAAATGTGACACTTTAAAGGTTGTATACACAACGAAAGTGTCTGCAATTGATGACAACTGAAGGAGCTAAAATATTTCTATATAGAAAGTAATATATAACACTAGCAAATACCCTGTAATTGTTGAAATATGTGACTATGAATGTTATATGTGGTACAGTAGCTTTTTAAAGTGACGACAACTTAGAGTGTTGAAATATTTTCACATAGAGCGGTATATATAGCACTAGAAATACCCTGTACTTGGTTAAATATGCTACTTTGAATGTTATTTGTTGCACAAATTCATCTGCAGTTAATCACAACTCAAACAGTTGGCTTATTTTCATAAAGAGATACCTATAGATCACTACAAATACCCTGTAATTATGAGAATTTTCTAAAACAAAAGCCTATATTATCTACTCAAAATATGCAAAAATTGTTAGTAACTTAAAGAGTATTCCAGTGGTAGCTGGTTCCAATTTAATACCCTGTAATTTGTATATATAGCAGTAAAAGTAAAAACTGCAAATGCTAACAAGCGGCATCTGCGACCTTATCGGGCGTACATATGTATAAAATTTCTAATCAGTGTCTGTACTCCGGGCGCTGACTAAAAATTGCTTCAATTGACTTACGCAACTTGAGTATATCGAAGCGTTAATACCCTGTTAGTAGAGAGCTAAATGCTAAGTGATGGATTAAGTAATTCCATTTGGTTTAGTTGAGCCGCAAATAGTTAAGATGATTTGTTTTATACATAAAGTTCCATAGTGATACCCTGTAAAAATGTGTATTACATCGAATATGAGTACCGACCTCGTAGCATATGAAAGAATTCCAATCTATTTCCATACATGATAGAAAATTGAGCAGCTCTATAAATAGCTTTTGCTTATCACAAACTCACAGCGGGAATTATCATGCGTAGACAGTTTATAGAATAAGTCCCTCAAGTCTCGCAAGAGTCTATAGAGCGTATAGAAATCGAGGCAAAGCTTGTGTCGAGTGAAACCCAAGATATATATCAAATATTTGGACTGTTTAAAGTTATGCAACTCAGCTGTAGGCTTTGGAAGTCTAGTGTGTAGGGTAGCTGCTAGTCTATCAAGCAGCCTAGAGCTCTAACCTTCAACTGCGTAACTTGTTTGGAAACAACTTTTGAGCTGCTTTTCGTTGAACAAAAGACCCAAATGACTGGCAAAAAAAAAAAGAAGAAAAGAAACAGAAGTAGAAGAGGAAGAGCAAGAGCAAGAAGTTGATGGACAGCAGCACATAAAGAAGTCCAAAACGTAGAACGTAGATGGCTAGAGCGTAGATCTTAGATCACATCTGGCCAAAAAAGAAAAGAAAAACAAGTCCGCAACAGCGTTAAATAGAGCTAAGAATATTGCTTTGCGGCTCGTTTCGAGTTTCCTGGAATCCAACTGGCAGCATAAACGAAACGAACTAGAAAAGAACAAGAAGAAGAAGAAGCAGCAGCAGCAGCAGCAGATGAAACAGCTAAAAATAGTAACGAGAGAAAGAACAAAAAAAAAAAAAAAGAAAAAAGAAAAGAAAAAGCTTAGAAAGTAGCAAAGTTGCTGGGAAGTTTTTACGACCTGAACTAGTTGCGAATTGTATTATGATTATTATCCAAATATGGCGTCGCCTCGGCAGTTCCAGCTCAGCTAATTTGCATGCATGTCAGCATGGGAGCTTCACTCGGCGCTTTAATGGGGTCGTCCATCTCGCTCGTAACATTATGCAATTGCATTGGCGAAGGGGGCGACGCCTTTGTTTCAGCTTCAGCTCGGCCATGACTCATAACTTAGCTTGTTTAGTGTCCTTTTTGCCTGACTTTCTCCCTCACTCTCTCTCTCTCTCTCTCTCTCTGCTCTCTGCTCTCTCTCTGTTGCCTTTTCTCGAAATGAGGTCACATATCAATTAGTTGCGGTCGCGGGCTTGTTAGCTCTGATATCATTCAAGAATACGTTCGATAATATGATTACGACTAATCGAATTCATTAGCTGAATGCAAAGTGTTTGTTCTTCTTCTTGTTTCAATGTCAAATCAGAGTCAGCCTTAGCAAAGGTTGTCAGATCAACGTCGATTTCTATGCCCAAGTGGAAATATTCAATATCAAATTGTATAACATACACACACAGATATATATATACATATACATATATATATTTTTTATATTGTAGAGCGTCTAATTTGTCTAAAGTCGTGAATCATAAGCTGTTTAGTACTCGCATATTCAGATTTGTTTATCTGAGAGCTTTGTGCCTCTCAATTCATAACTAACCCAAGCGAATTGCCTTTGAAGTGCTGGTAAATATACATTGCTTATAGATCCTAAACGATTCACGTACGTCATAAGCTGTCGGACAAGATATATGATAGAAGATACAACTGTCATATGCTATGAACAACTAACTATCATATATCTTACGTTCTCGCTTCGTGAATCATTTGTTATCTCTTATCGATTTAATGTTTGTCATCTATCATCTTTCCTCTATAATCTGTATCCTTTATTCCTTATTCTATATCCTCCATCTTCCATCATCTTATCCACTATACTCTACACTCGATTCTTCTCTATTCTCTATCATCTATCCTCCATTCTCTATCCACTTATCTCCTATATTCTCCGTCCTTTATACTCTACACTCTATACTCCATCCCCTATCTTCTATCCCAACTCATCTATTATCTATCTTCCATCCTCTGTTTCTCTATTTTCTATATTATATCCTCCATTCTCTGTCCTCTATCCTCTTATCTCCTATTCTATATCCTCTATCCATCCTCTATACTCCATCCCCTATCTTCTATCCCAACTCATCTAGTATCTATCTTCCATCCTCTGTTTCTCTATTTTCTATATTATATCCTCCATTCTCTGTCCTCTATCCTCTTATCTCCTATTCTATATACTCTATCCATCCTCTATACTCTATCCTCCATCCTCTATCCCACCTCATCTATTATCTATCTTCTATCCTCTATTTTCTATATTCTACCGTCCATTCTAATCCTCTTATCTCGTATTCTATATCCTCTATCCTCCTATTTCCTATTCTATATACTCTATCCATCCTCTATACTCTATCCTCCATCCCCTATCTTCTATCCCACCTCATCTAGTATCTATCTTCTATCCTCTGTTTCTCTAGTTTCTATCTTCCATCCTCCATCCTCTGTCCTCTCTCCCACATCAGCTATTCACTATCTTCTATCCTCTATTTCTATCTTCTATCCTCCATCCATTATCTTTTATCCTCTATCTTCTATACTCAGTTCATTGTCTACTATACTTTGTCTGCTATCTGTCTTCAGTTTGCCTTCTTCAATCTGCCTTCCGCTGTCTTTCTTTCTCACTCCATCTTCTCACTCCAACACATACACATTACATCTTCCATCCTCCATCATCTATCATATTTCACCTTCTATTACCATTTATCACTCATCTAACTTCAAACTACGATCTTCTCCGATCGGCTCATACTTTTCTTTTTCTATTACAATTCCCAACTGGTTTTGGGCCCTTTTCGTGTTCGAATGTAAATGAAAAGTTGTCGCTGTTGGGCATGTTGGGCATTCTAAGCCAAGAGCAACAGCTTTTAAACGAGTTGTAATTCGCAACTGGTTTAAGCCGCGACTTGCCTTAAATTAACTTTTGAGAGTTGGTTAACCTCGCCGCTGTCGGTCGGTTGGCTCAGGCTCGAAGTCACGTTCGAGTTGCGCTCGCTGATAAAATCGTGAAATAATGAAACACGTTGAGATACCCTAGGGATTGCTGTGTTTCCCGGAAAGGTAGCTCAGTTTGAACGACTCTCTCTCTCTCTCTCTCTCGCCGTCTCATTGTATAATGACTGCGACAATTTGTGGCACGCGCTCAAATTGTAAAACTAGTTGAAGCTGTGGCGAGGTTTTGTTTCATTTTTTTTTAATTTGTTTCTATTTTCAAGAGCTTGTCGAGATTTTTGCGGTCTTGCCATGTCAATTTCCATTTGTGGACGAAATTCAATTGGAAAAAATTTAATTGAAAAGTTCAAATCGCTGACGCGATGCGTTGCGTCGCGTCGCGTCGCGTCGCGTCTCTTTGCGCTGCGACACAAATTGGCAAATGACTTAATTCAATTGACATTGAATTTAATTGGTGGACAGCCGGCAATGGAATTTATGCGATTGCCCAACCAAAACCCAACATATTTCGATTTCTAACTTGTAATACATATTTCTGGGGCTCCGAGCCCCCACAGAGCAGAAAGTGTTTGCCGACCTATTCGAAACTACAACTTAATTGATATAAGATTACAATGATATCGAAATGATATCGATGACTAATGGTAAAGAATATGAAAAAGGATAATGACAATGATAATGAGACAACTAATGAGTAGTATAATGACAATGATGAGGATAGTGAATACGATAATAATAGAAAGATAATGAGAAGTTTAATGAATATGATAATGAATATGATAATGATAGTGACAATGATAATGATAAGAAAAGGGATAATGATAATGAGAAGGATAATGAAAAGTGTAATAACAGCGATAATGATAATGACAATGACAATGATAACGAATGACGAATGTTTCTGATAATAACAATGGCAATGACAATGACAATGACAATGACAATGACAATGACAATGACAATGGCAATGACAATGACAATGACAATGACAATGACAATGACAATGACAATGACAATGACAATGACAATGACAATGACAATGACAATGACAATGACAATGCCAATGACAATGACAATGACAATGACAATGACAATGACAATGACAATGACAATGACAATGACAATGACAATGACAATGACAATGACAATGACAATGACAATGACGATGATGATGATGATGATGATGATGATGATGATGATGATGATGATGATGATGATATTGATATTGATATTGATATTGATATTGATATTGATAATGATATTGACAAAGACAAAGACAATGATATTGAAATGATAATGATAATGATAATGATAATGTTACAATACGAATATCATTGCTGATGACACATCAATGATAATGACAATGACAGTGATAGTAATAACGAACATAGCAACAATGTGAATGTCACTTACAATTCCATATTATTAATAGTAATGATAATAATAATGTTTAATGATTTATTAAATTCTCTGTTTCTCTCTTTCTCTCTTTGTTATCTCCAATTGCAGATCGGAGCGCTCGATAGTGCGCGTTTCAATTTACCAAAGCAGTCAACCGCAACAGATTTGTCCGCCAGCCGAATATACATTAACGAGTTTTTCAGATAATTTAGATAATACGTTTAGTAGCTACAATTGTAACATAGACTTTACGCAAATGGCGACGGCAACGATGCAGCCAACCGTTGGCCTGGGACCAGCCTACGATAGACAGCAGAGGTGAATAAACTAGAATCGCTTTAAATCGTTTTGCAACACTATTTTAAATTGATTGTTTACAGCACTGATTCCGGCTGGGATAATCCGTTTCGTCCCGGCGGCGATCTGTCCAGAGAGGCTGATGAAATTGTTAGCATGATACGTGGTAAGATCTATACACTGTGCTCTTCTCTGCAATTCTCAGTGCGACTAACATTGATTTCATCCCATCGGCAGGCGGCAAGCCCATCACGCCCACAGAGGATCGTACAATAGGCAACGGCAACGCACAGCATGGCGACGATAACTGTAATGGCGCTACTGCAATAGGCGAGACAGTTACCAAAACAAATGTAAGCGCAACCAGAGAGAGAGAGAGAGAGAGAGACTGAGCTTTAGAGAATGAGAAAGAGAGAGAGAGAGATCTACAGAAGCAGAGAGAGGGAAAGAGAGAGAGATCTACTAAAGGAGAGAGACAGAGCTGAAGAGGGCAGGAGCTACAGAGTGAGGGAAAGAGAGCTGCTGATACATAGAGAGAAAGAGCTAATGAGAACAGGAGCAACAGCGAAAGAGATAGTAAAACGGAGAGCTATGGAGAGTGAGGGAGAGACTTATAGGTCTCTAGTGAGAGCTACAAAGAGATTGCTATACATAGTAACACAGAGAGATAGAGAGAGAGAGACAGAGCAATCGAAAGAAAGCGGGAGATAGAGAGTAACAGAGAGAAAGAGAAAGTGCTTGGCGAAGCATAGATACCCTTCATATAGCAGACGATTGAAATGTATCCAATGCTCAGTCCGATTTGATTCGATAACTTTAAATAGATCTACTCAGAATGACGCTAAAATTCCCTAGCTACACCAATTTCATACATTTCTATATCTATGTCAAGCAAATATACTTGGTTAAGGTCTAGAGTAGATAACTGTGATATAGACGTTACGTGTATTGACCCTATAGATGATATCATTCTCGATATTTGCAATACATGAATAGATATAAAGACGTTGTAACTGCAAGGCAGATAAAGATCTTACAATTGCCTGTAAGTAAATATAGATATAGATATAGTTATAGCCGGATGTGAAAGAGATAAGGAAATACCCTATCATAGATTTATCCAAAGACTCTCGACAGAGTGCACTCACTGAAGTAGATTCGCTGTACAACACTCGCTGAGCAGCAGAAAACTGATCAGCATCAGTCTGTGATCCGATCTATACTCGTTACTCTCTGCCAAGTGTACAGTCTCTGTTACATGTTATACTCGCTACTTTGTCAGATGTGTATAGTCTCAGATATCTAGTCGTTACTCTCTCATAAGTATCTAGTCTCTGATAGCGTATATCAAGTCACTCTTTCAAATGTGCTTGGACTTATATTCGTTACTTGATCTCTCTACTCGTTACTTTGTCAGATGTGCATAGTCTCTGCTATATACTCGTCAGTCTTTCAGCAAGTCTCTTGATATGTAGTCGTCAAGATAGACTCGCTGAAGAGAAAACTCTTTCTCTCTCTCTCTCTCTCTATCTATCTTCTAAACTCTCATTCTATCTCGAGAATAGATGTTCTCGTCAGTTGGCTCTCGCTCAAAGACAAACTACTCGCTATGTTAACTAATCTTGAGTCTCTTTTGCAATTGTGTTGCAGCTCTCGCAGAATCAGGCGACAGCACAAAACGGTACAAATTCCCACGGCAACAAGGGGGCCAGCTCGACAGGTGCCGGCGGCCCAGGTGGCAATGGGGTGGCAAGCGGAACGGCAGCTGGCAAAGCGGAGAGCAATAATGGCGTCACTTCACTGGCTCAAGTCTCAAAGCAGGTGGTGCCGGGACCAACTTCGGCTAGTCACGTGGTCATCGACGAGAAGAAGAACAAGAAAAAGGGCTGCTGTGTGGTGCAATAATCAACGAGAAACGATAAAACGAGGAACGAGGAACAGCAAAACAGCGAGCGAAAGCCGAAAGCAGAAAGAGAAAGAGAAACACAAACACACACAGACACAGAGACGAAACGCCAGAGAGAGAGAGAGAGAGTAGGAGCCCAGCTAGGACATATGGGCATATGGGGGATACTAGGGATACTGTATGGGGCGTATCATATTTAATGTTAATGTTAAAATGCTAATTTTTTGAAGGGGGGAAAAGTAAAAAGAAAACGAAGCTGTTGATATTTTGAATGCTGCTGCATTGAGAGAAATTTGCTTTGCTTCTACAACACACACACACACATATACACACGAACAACTAAATAAGAGAACAGTAAACGAAACACACAGACACACACACACACAAACACATAACGAGACGAAAGCTCTCTGAACGGAACAGAACAGAATGGAACAGAACTTAACAGAACCAAGAACAGAATGTCATGTTAATGGCAATGTTAACAGCAGTTGCAGCGACGCTGGCGACAGCTGTTAGCTGCGCTATTGCTGTCTCACTCTCGTACACACTCAATGTCCGCTAGTGCTGTCGCTGTCTAAGCCACGTGCAGTTGCAGCTTCAATTTAATTTCATAACAAAAGAAGAAATGAAACAACTATGATATATGCCTATAATATATCATATATATATATATTTATATATTTGTTAGTCTGGATATGTATATATATATGTGTGTGTATTTAAAGCCGATGCTACAGCAATTTAACAGAGCAAATGATGCTGATTCTATATATAGATATATATACATATATATATTTTCCTTTATTAATTTTTTTTTTTTTTAATGTGACTCGACTTTATATACATACATACATAATATATATATATATGTATATTTTTTTTCGTATTTGTAAAATTAAAACAGCTTTTTAAAGGGTATTTAAAAAGTCGATAACAAAGAAAAGTAAACAAGAACAGAAACAGTTTTTGCCTGCATGCGCATAATGAGAAGAGAACAGAAAAGAAAACAAAAGAAAAACAAAAAAAATGTATTTATTTTTTATTTATATGACGATGAAAATAATGAAATTAAATTAAATGTTAAAACCTTAAACAAAATATACAACAACAAAACAAAACAACAAATAAAATAAAAAGAAAACAAATATACACGCATACATACATACAAATATACTATACATATATACAAAACACTCAATAATACACACACACTCACACAGATATACACTCTGTAAGAGAGAGAGCAAGAGAACGCGCGCGTTAAAGCGCTGCTTGCAAAAGTCAAACGGCACTTTTTCTGCAGTTAGCCCAGTTGAACTGACACGCATGAATTACGCACAGAGAACAGCATGCGGTGTAATGTCGCGCACTTCAAACTTTCTTTCGTTATATTGGGTGCGCTTGAGCTCTCATTATAAGTATATGCTTACGAAGGCTAGGCTTTAGATGCCACACAGAGAGTGCAGAGAGAGAGAGAGAGAGAGAGTTTCCTTGTGAGCAAGCGAGCGAGCGAGCGAGCTGAAACAAAAATAGATGCATATGTGTGTGCATGTATATCACACACAATCCACCCACCCAAACACACACACATACGCACTGCAGCCTAGTGATATTTGTGCTTATGTAGCGGGACTTTTTGTCGCTAGCCAAATAGAAAGCTAAACCAAATAGTAAAACAGAAACACCGATGAGGACCGCCAGCCACACACACACACCACACCAACACCAACACACACACACAGCGTAAGCATTAATGTGCTGCATTTGATAAATGTAATAATATTATTAAAAAAGAGAATAAAATTAATAAAAAAAATTAAAATTAAAAAAAAAAATAATAAAAAATTATATGTTATAGCGAGCCCCGAAATATGTGCTAATTCAAATTTCCAATAAACAAAATCAACAAACAAAAAAATCAAAACAAAAACTTTAAGAAAATCAGAAATAACACTAAAAAACAAAAACAAAATAAACAATGCAAAAACATGAAATCAATATTTAATATTGTATATTTCCGATTCCAAAACGCAAACAAATGTTAAGTTATTGTATAAATCCTAAATAAAAAGCAAAAAACGAAGAAAAAAACATGAAAAAAACGAGCAAAGAAAAATAACAAAAGCGAAATTTTTATTTGTGTAGCGTGCGCTTGGGCGATAGCAGAAACTCGTGCGCGCAGCCGACTTCCAGGCGCAGCTAAAAATAGAAAGCCGAATGCGTAGCCTGAGGGCGCGCAGCCGAATGCCAGGCGCAGCTAAAAATAGAAAACCGAATGCGTAGCTGAGCGCATTCCAGGCGCGCCTGCAGCACGCAAGCTACTCACATTGCACTGCAAGTGCGAGCGGGCGCATCGAGTGTAGATAGAAGAGGAAGAAGTAAGAGACGGCCAGCAACGGCAATGCAGAATGACTACGCAATAACCTTTCACCTTTAGCGCAATCAAGTCAATTAGGCAAACAAATGCACATAAAAAATATCGTGCTAAGCGGCAGTTTCAAAAAAACATAAATAACGTTCATTTTAATTAATCTTTAGTGGCGAAAAAGAGAGAGAAACAGAAGAACGTAGTTTTTAATGCTCTACCAAATCTAATTGGAAATGTTAAATACAAAGATAAACCTGTGCATTTACGCTTTTGCTCTTTAGTGTGCGACTGTTAAGGGAGGGAAATTTACAATTGTGCACTTAGAGTTTAGTTTACATTGGTAATTTCGCGGGCAATTTCGCGTTTGAGCTTCAAAGCTGGAATGGTAAGCAGGGAAATTCCCATGCTAATGATATTGTGTGTATAGAGTCATGGGAATTTTCAGATTTCGTCTCCCCCGCTCTCTCTCTCTCTCTTTCTTATAATAGCATTTGGGCATTTACCAATAAGAAATTAAAGTCAAAAAAAAGAAAAAAAACCAAAACTGGAAATGAGTGTTTAAATAAGAATGTATATGTTGTAAAGAAGGAAATAAAAGAGGGATATATAACAAATTAAGACACTTGGGCAATTTAACCATACCAAAGGGGAAATATACAAAATTAAACAATTTGCCAAAGGGAAAATGAACAAAATGGGTATTTTTATTCACTTTTCTTAGGGAAATTATGCAAATTTACAGCTAAAGCAGTTACATGCGCTGCAAAAAGTATGCACACGCATCAAACTGGTGTGCACAGTTTTTATCACACGAAATATACCCTACAGCTAAATGTGTGGTGAGGGGAGGGGTGACTAAAGAACAAAAGGCAGCTTATTGTTGCGATTTCGATTTCGATTCGAATTCGTTTTCGTTTTCGATATCGACACGAGCCGTCCATGTGGGTAATTTCCTGATGCCAAAACCTCTTGGCACAACTTTCAACAGTTCGATACGAGAATTTATGGCTGACATTATTTTTTTAATTTTTTTTTCGTTTTTTTTTTTTTTTTTGGTTTAATTTATGAACTTAATTCGAAAAGACATTTATAACAATTTATCTGGATTTGCGTTTGTTTTAGACATTTATATTTATTTGTTGTTGTTGTTGTTGTTGTTGTCGTTGATGTTTTAGTGTTTTTCATTAGGATTTTTTATGCTAGATTAATTGGCAGAGCAGCTGTCAATTTTTTAATTGCTGCGCCTAAGCAGCAGGCGGAAATATCGAATCGAATCGAATCGAATCGATGCGAAGCGAAGCGAATTGTTCGTGTTTCCATTAAAAAGTGCCTGACGATAGTAAACGCACACGCACATGCACACGCACACGCAAATGATGTATTACTCATAGAAGAAGAAGAAGCTGTGTCTCTACATTCAAATAGATGTGTATCTAGCTAGCTATCTACATATACTTCTATCTCGCTTCTAATGACCAAAACTTGTTTTGGCCATAATCCACATGTTGTGTCATACACAACAGACAGTGGGTGCCGCCAGTTGAGCGACCAAAGGTGAAAATATATTCAAAACATAAATCAAAATACATAGAAATATATATAAAAAAAATAAATTTAAATAAAATGTATATATACACAATGAAACTAGTTCACAAATCAAGCAGAATAACGAAAAATCGACTCAAATCGCTTAAGTTTTAACAGAGTTACGAACACTTTTACACTTTGTTAGGGTATCTCACAGTCGCGCGCAAAACTTGCTCAATTATGCAAGCAACTCATAGTTACAGGGTATTTGCGGCCACACCCAAACGCACGCAAATCACGATAAATGCAGCCATTTACTTCTGTCAGTCACTGTGCCGCACCCTAATGAACCTAATTGCCGATGGCGATTTTTCGTGCGGCTGCAAATTATGGCAGCGACTGCGGCGCCAACAGCGTCAAGCACAATAGCGTGCACAAAGAGTGAAGAGCAAAGCAGCGCAGCAGAGCAGCGAGCGGCTATCAAGTGCGACATGTGTAAACAAGAACAGAAATAGAAAACAACAATAACAACTGCAGCAGTGTGTGTGTAAGCATCACACCAACACACGCGCACACATGCATATGTAAATGAGCGCGAAAAGCAGTTTAATTTATGTGTAAAAAGAAAAAAAAAACAATTGACTGGAAGCTGCGCATGCGAGGCACACGCACACACACACACACACACACACACACACACTGGCGCATGTATGTAAATGCACACGCGCACGTCGCGAGCGAGCTAATTAATATGTGCGCATGTCTGCCTAACTAACTGTAAGCAACGGCTCATTGGAAAAGGGAGAGCGGAGCATCAGTTGTCGCGCTGTTGTCAACGACGCACGCGCCAGCTGCCGTTGCTCTCAATGTGTGCGTGTGTGTGTGTGTGAGAGTGTGAGAATGTATGCGTGCGCTTGGAGTCGCGCTGTCTGGCAGTGTAAAACCTTTTGGAAGTGGAGCAAGTGTCTTCCATTGACGGTGATTTGTGTGAGCTAGCCTTACACAAGGTCGCGGAACTGTTAAGCATATGCAGTGTGAGCTGCTTACAGCTGCCAATGGCGTGCGTGCAATAGTCTGTTAAGCTGGCCGCATGTTAATTAACAGCGCAATTGCATGCCATTAGCTGTTAAGCGTTGATTGAGTGTTGATTGGGGCCATTTAACAGCTAGAAACCAGCTTTTGTTCGGCTGTTCACTTTTATTGAATCTGCTGATTTGTGTTTTAAGTGCCGCAACTTAAATCTCAAATCAGCTATTTTTAGAAACACCGAAACTCGCTTGCTTTTTTATGCCTTCGTTTTTTTTTTTTTTTTTTTTTTGGGGAGGGAGAGAGGAGAAGGGCGAATTCTGTTAGTTTCGCGGAAAACTCAAATAAATTTATGCTTCATTTAATAAATAACTCTTCAAATGCGAATCGTGCTTGATTATGGCATTAGCTATTTAAATTATTCTCAGTTTGGGGCTCTGGGAACCGGCAGTCAGCGTTCGCCTTTATTTATATATGATTGAATATAGTGAAGTTCATTCTTCTTCTGCTGCCTCTTCTTCTTCTTCTTCGTCATTTTTAATATAATTAGTATTCAAATTATAATTAAAACTTAAAACAACCAGAAACAAGAAATCCATTTTGATGGCGTTTCTCTAGCCTTTTTCTTTAGCTGTGTGCGTGTGTGTGTGTGTGTGTGTGTGTGTGTGAATGCCCAATAGCCATAAAATGGCTAAAAACTAGAGAGTTTATTAAAGCCAAACGTATTCAACGACGATTTCGCTAGGCTTCAGTTCATTCGTCATCTCGCATTTAATAGACTCTCAGCTCGTAAAACATCGCATTTTCATTGTTCTACAACTTTTGGCCAGCTTCAGTATTATTTGCCTCGATTCTGCTCACCTGGCGGATCGTGGACTCGACTTGATTTACAGCTAAGATTGATGCTTCTTACTGAACATTTACGACAAGCGGATAGCGAATGCTTTTTACTTATGCAATTTAGACAAATATATTTAAATAGATGTTCTTCGGACTATCAATCACTTGGTTGGACAGGCATTCAGTCAGTGAGTCAGTCAAGTGGGCAATCCATCAATCAATCACTGAGTTGGTTACACTCTCATTCAGTCAGTCAATTAGACAATCAATCAATCAATTAATTAGTTCTATCTATCACCTATCAGCTGGTGAATCAGTCAATCAGATAGTTCATATGCTATTCAGTTTATCAATCAATCCATCATATTCCATGTCAATCAAATTTCTATCAGTCAATCAATCAACCATGCTATTGCTATCAAGCACTTGGTTACACTCTCATTCTTTCAGTCAATTATACAATCAATCAATCAGTCAGATAGTTCATATGTCATTCGTTAATCAATCAATCAATCATATTAAACTAGTGCTATCAATCAGTTGTTTAGAAAATCATATAGTCAGTCAATCAGTTATTCAGTCAATCAATCAATCAGTCAGATAGTTCACATGCCATTCGTCAGTCAATCAATCATATCATCTAGCATCACAGTCAACCAATCAATCTATTGGTCAAGCTCTCAGATGCTCTGATCGACAGCTGTCAGCTGCTCTATCAGTCAATCAATCAGTACATTTCATATACCTTTCAGTCAATCAATCAGCATGCAGTACAATGAATCATTCAATCTATTGATCTAACATTCAATCAGTCTATCTCTCAGTTGATCAATCAATCTACCAATCATTCATATAAACCATACTAAATGTCAATCAGATAGTTAGTCACTAGCTGAGTCAATCAAACAATCAATCAATCAATCAGGCAAACTGAATGCTTCATCTGTAAGTGAATCAGCCAGTCAGTAGTAAGTCAGTCTGTCAATCAAGCAGGCAGTCCATATTCGTTTGGTCAGTCAATCAATCAATCAGTTAGTCAGCCACTCTAAC
This sequence comes from Drosophila anceps, assembly GCA_035045945.1. Taxonomy (NCBI): domain Eukaryota; kingdom Metazoa; phylum Arthropoda; class Insecta; order Diptera; family Drosophilidae; genus Drosophila; species Drosophila anceps. The sequence continues at coordinate 1,899,542 of JAWNON010000063.1, forward strand.
TATAAGTTACTCAAACTACAAGTCAAGCAGTCTATCAGGCCGTCTGCCAGTTACTCAATCAATCAATCAGCCAGTTTAAGTAGTCAGTCAGTCTATCACTCAGTCAAATTAGCCTGTTATTCAATCAATCAGTCAAAACTTAAGCAATCATTGAGTTATTTGACAGTTAGTTAAGCAATCAATCAATCAATCAATCAGTCAATCACAACAAACTCTCTTGCATCGATTGATATGGATTTGATCTACTTTGCATCATCAAAATCAGAACTAAATACGTGGTATGTCTTAGTCGGGCTCGATATTTCGTTGTCAGTTCGAATTTTTATGTTATATTAATATGAATTTATCGATTAACGCCGAGCGGGAAGACAAATTGATGTTGTTTTCCAGATGCCGAGTTCAGCTATGAAAATGTGGAAAGCGGGTATATTGATTGTGTGGCAATGTATGTGACAGAGCGACTAAAAGTTGACATTTAAATGAGATATTGTTGTGCATGCAAAGAAAACCAAGTTGAGTGTATTTGTGTTTCGATAACTATCGATAAGAATCGATTTGGTCAGTTTTTGGGGCATAGCTCGAGAAGCATAAGAGCTAGAATTATGAAAATTTGTATATAACTTCTACTAAGGTATACACAGATTAGGTATACTTTACTTTTTCAATAGCTGTGTTTAAAGTGGTAGAAAGATACCCTGTAAGAGGGTAGCGACTTGCCAGGCAATCCTAACTGAGATGCTCGAGAAGTAAAAGAGCTAGAGCTATCTAAATTGGCATGTGACTTCCGGCAGAGTATGCACAGCTTAAGAAAACTTAGCTTCTCACATAAGCTTACATTGACAAGTAGATAGATACCCTGTAATAGGGTGACTACTACTTAGTTAGTCTCAGCTGAGATACTCGAGTAGTAGAATCGGTTATGTGACTTCTGGCAGGGCATACAGAGTTTAAGTATACCTCACTTTTAAGTTAACTTTACATGAAATGGCAGAAAGATACCCTGTAATAGGTTACCTACTTGTCTGGCAATCCAAACTGCGATAGTCGAGAGCTATCAAACTTAGTCTATAGCTGCTAGTAGGGTATACACAGCTTAAGTATAGTCCACTCATCAGTTAAACATCACATGAATGTAATGATAGATAGATGCCCTGTTATAGGGTATCGACTAGTCAGGCCAGCTGCCAGCTGCCAGCTGCGCTAAGCATGTGGCTGCACCTGCTGCTGTCACCGCGCCCCAAACTCAGCAGCTGAGATCATTGATGAACTGAATGGATGTGACCATACGTCGTCAATCGTTATATTTTATGAACTGGTTGCCCACTAACTGAATTATGATATGGCCAAGATATGTGTGAATAGAGCTGAGCATGGCAGATGCCTGCCTGCCTGGCTGCCTACCTGCCTGGCTGCCTACACGCGATTATATGGGGGATACACCTACCCGCAACATTTGTGAAAATACTAAATAAATAAATGAAAAATATATACAAAAAAAAAAAAAAAAAAATACGAATACTATAAACAAGCTAGAAGAAGAAGAAGAAAAAACTTTACGTTTCGGGGTAAAAGCAAAACGTGTTTAGCTTTCTATTTAGCTTATGCAAATCGCGACTTTTGGTTATTTATTTGTAAGCCATTATAAATATATGCAAAAAAAAAACAAAAAATAGAAATAGAAATACAAAAACAAAAACAATTTGCGTAGAAAAAAAACACACACACGGCTCACATAAAAACACCATAAAAAGGAGCAAAAAAATAGAATTTGTTGAATATGCATAACCGGTCAAAGAACCAGAACCACAATCAGAACCAGAAACCTGATTCCGACTCGCACTCGGACTCGAACTCGAACTCGAACTCGCACTCGCACTCGAGCTTAGATACAGATACAGCTACAGATACAGCTACAGATACAGATACATCTAAAGATATAGATACAGCTACAGCTATAGCTACAGAGACAGAGACAGAGACAGATCCACGGACTCGTCGATACACGGATTCTGTTTCCAATCGAGCTGTTTGCCCAAAAATTCAATAAGATCTGTCTCCCGCTCTGCCTGTATTTGTATTTCCTTATGCTCGACTTAGGCTGTGTTGGCCGGCCGCCGCTATGAATGGACGACTTGAATATACCCGCACCTGACTAAACTAGCCAAGTAGAGTAGAGCGTTTTGCTCTCGCTTTCTCCTTACGAAAGCTTTTTGCCTAAAGTTTAATTAAAAAGAAAGGTAAAGAGGGGAAGGGAGAAACAGAGAGAGAGAGAGACGGATAGAAAAAGATAGACACAAAGATAGGGATAGAGAGACAGAGAGAGAGAGAGAGAGAGAGAGAGAGAGAGAGAGAGAGAGAGAGAGAGAGAGTTGAGAGACAGATACGCACAAGGCTCTTTCTCTAAAAGCTTTCACATGAAACTTATGAGATCTTAGTTGAAGATGGCAGAGAAAGAGAGAGAAAGACAGAGAGCAATAGGTATACAAAGCTATACATTCTTCCCAAGCTGATATACCCTGTGAGCCTCAGCAGTCGAAGGGGTATACAAATTATATGCCCTGTTAGATATTATTTATGGCCTAAGACCCATTTGACAAAGGCGAAAGAAACGACAACATCGCGCAGAATAACAAGTTATCCAGTTATCGAATTTCATCTGGCTGGATCTGCTTGTCCCATTGTGAATAGAGTGCGAGGGCGAAGGCGAGGGCGAGGGCGAGGGAGGGGAAAAAATGATAAAAAGAATTCATATAAAATATCAATTATAATAATTTAAATTAATAAGCCAGCGAATGCTCCAAATGTGACAGCTAAAGCCAAATTCGAAAGCTCGACTCGGGGGGAATTGGCAACTGGAGACGCGCGCGAGACGCATGCGAAGCATCCAAAGTCGCATCAATAGAATAGCCAAGCTCCAGTTGCGATTTGCATGCATTGATGATTTGTTAGACAATTTCAAGCAAGTATGAATGTTAGTCAATTATAATAGAGGGCGGGAGCGAGAAGCAACGGAAATAAGAAAAGTTGAACTTGACTTTAGATGTTGTTGTATGGTAATGAGGGAGATATAGAGTTGTTAAGGCTATATGTATACGTATTACATATAAGAAAGGGAGGGAGAGAGAGAGAGAAGGAGGGAGAGAGAGAGCGGGCGCAACTTAGTAAAGAACTAAGCACCATTGAAGCTCATCTTATGCCTATGTGCAGCTGTGTTCACAGAAATAGTAGTGCGATATTGGATATCCAAATGAACACAATTTATTGAAATCAATTTGAATACATCTTCGTTTAAGATTAACATATTTTTTTTTTTTGATTATTTTGGAGGTTTTAAGCCTAGAAACTTGGGGCTTTGGAAAGAAAAATTAACAAAATTTAGTTGTTCATAGAAATAGTAGTTTTTTCTTTTTTGATTATTTTTTATTTATTTTAACAATACGAGTAGTGAATAAATAACAATATAAAAAACACTATATAGCACAAGTCTAGCTTCATGTATTATTCATATATATTTTACATATATTTTTTGGTCTGATACTTGTAGCTGTAAATCCATTATTTATGATTACAAAGGAATTCTTAAAGATAACTGCGCTAAAAAACTAGCAAAGAGAAGCGTAGTAAGTTCGCTTAAGGCTTTAGAGTGCTTGCTGAAGCAGTTAGATTTGCAGCTGCAGTCTCAGCTCATCTTATGGCTCCCGACTCGAGCTTGAACTGTTAACATATCTTATATATCTGATATCTATCTCTATCTCTATGCCTATCAATATCTTTCATGCACTCGAATTCTCTTTGATAACTCACATCCAACTGAATTGCTCAACTCTTTTCCACTCAGCTCACACAAGTTCTTAGAAATCCATTGAAATTCCGAATTCTCTCGGAAATTCCCTCAAAATTCCACAACTTCCCTGCAGCCATCTGTCACAGCAAATTGTCACGAATTGAATTGAAATCTCAACGTAGATTCCCCATTCTCCAATCAAAGCTCACTTTGGTATTATCATATCAGCCTGAGCTGGAAATGAAATCGTCTCATATGCAAATTTCGATAAGTTATCGATAGCATTTAACAATTATTGCTCTGTTTTCGCAGCGATTTGCATTGTTAATTTCGCATGTGTGTGTGTGTGTGTGTGTGTGTGTGTGTTGAGAGCGAAAAGAAAGTGTTTCTTATTTCCCTATTAATTCCTTTAGCAAATTAACAGATCTTCAAAGCGACACAAAGAAGACACCAAAGCAACAACAGCAACAGCAACTCGTCTTGACTCGACTTGTTACGCATCGCCTTTGATATGCGCCGAATGCGAAGCTTTTTTTTGTTTCTTCATCTGCTTCTTCTTCTTCGTCTTCTTCTGCTTTTATGTTCGTCTGTCGATAGATAATAAAGAAGGCAATTAAAACGCGCGGATCGATAAATTAACAATTATGCAGAAAAACACTAACGAAATGGAACGAAACGGGACGGAACGGGACGGGATGGGACGGGACGGGAGGAAGCGAAACGGTACGGAACGAAACGAAACGTAGCGCCGAAACGAGATTTCCAAGAAATTGACTTTTTTTTAGCCAAGCTTCTTAATTCATCTTGAGATCTATGTAAAATTATGTAAAGTTCAAGGCGTCGATGAGTTGTGGGCAACGATCGAATCATCCGCTAAATTTGTTGGAGATGACTAAGGCGAGGAGAATTGGGCAAGAAGAAGAAGAAGAAGAAGAAGAAGAAACAAATATTTTGAAAGGGGGGAAACAAGTGGAAGCTATGAGAGGGAGAGAGGGAGAGAAATAGTGGGAGAGATGGGATTGAAAGATAAAGAGAGAGAGAGAGAGAGAGATGAGAAAGGGAAATAGTGTGAGAGATGGAAATATCGAGAGAGAGAGAATGAGAGAGATGCTAAATAGAATGAGAAAAAGGGAAATGGGGGATACAGAGAAAGAGAGGGGCTGAGATAGAGGAGAAAATAGCGAGATAGTGAGGTAAGGGGAGAAAGAAACAGAAAGAGAGAGAGAGAGAGAGAGAGAGAGAGAGAGAACAGGGTGACAGAGATATTGAGAGAGCGACAGATAGCGAATGAGAGAGAGAGAGAGAGAGAGAGAGAGAGAGAGAGAGAGAGAGAGAATAGGGAAAAAGTTAAAAAGAAGTAAGGCTCACCCTAGGGAGAGAAATAGAGATAAGGAGAGTTAGGAACGGAGACAGGGGAAATACAGCGAGAGATGGAAAAAGAAGTGGAAGAAAGAGTGCGAGAGGAAGAAAGCGAGGAAAAAAAGAGAGAATGAACAATAAAATTAGAGAGAAAAGCAGATAGCGAGAAATAGAAAGCGAGAGAGAGAGAGAGAGAGATAAAAAGAAGTAGTGACAAAGAAATTAGAATGAGATAATAGGAAAACAAGCGATACAGATAGACACAGAGATAGAGAGAAAGAGAGGGAGAGGGAGACAGAGACAGAGAGAGAGAGAGAGAGAGAGAGAGTGAGAAAATATTAAAGAAAAGGAGGGCGAGAGATAGAGATACAGCAAGAGAGAAGTGTAGAGGCAAGTAGAGACGATTCGAGAGAATCGTAGAGACAGTGACTGAAAAAAAGCGACCGATGATAGGAGAAAGGACAAGTTAGAGTAAGATAATAAGAGGGGAGAGAGAGAGAGGGAGAGCATGAGAAAGAAAACTAAACATATAGAAAGACAGAGCGACATAGAGATGGAGAGAGAGAGAGAGAGAGAGAGAGACAGAGAGAGAGAGTGAGATGTTATTTAGAGATAATCCCCTAAAAGTCGAAAGACTTCCACAACACTCAGAGGTCGGAAATAGCGTGAGACTTGCAGTCGCCATCATCATTGAGCGACTTCTCGCTGTAACTCTCGACGTTGGCTTGTGGGAAAAATGCCGAAGAACACGTTACAGGTATGACAGGTGAGCCGGACAGTCCTTGAGCTGTGCCATAAATTAGCTTCAGCCAACGGCAAACAATTCGAAAGATCTATTTGATGAAGACGAGCTGAAGAATGGTTCCGACCACAGCAATTTGTTGATGTTGATGTTGTTTTTGCTTATGCGTTTGCTTTTTCTTTCGAGTTTCCCAATAACTCGTTTGCATAGAGCACATAGAGATATGAGAGATAATGGATACATTTATCTATATAGAGACAGAGACAGAAAGAGAGGCAGGGGGAGGGGGAGGGGGAGGAGAAGATCGATTGAGATATTTAGTGAAGACATCAGTCGGCAACTGTCAGTGGGGCGTGTCGCATGAATTTGTTTAATCTTTAAGGTCTAAATGAAGAAGAGCTAGACGAAGCAGAGGCAGAGATAGAGGTGGCCGAGGTAGAGGTAGAGGTAGAAAAATGAAACCAAGGCAAAAGCCATCAACGTAATCGCCTTTGAAGAGCGTGAAGAATGGCCGAGCGTCCGAACGCGCGGCTCAAATCGCTCTGATAAGCTGCTGAAAACGCTTAACGTTTTCATTAATTCTGAATGAAAAAAGCAACAACAGAAAACATTTGATTTTGAGCTACGATTAAAGCTCGATTCCGAATATATATGTATATATATATATATATATATACTTATGTCTTTATAGATAGATTTGAATACCAAATGGCATTCATTCAGCTCGTTTCTTTTTGGGCAATAACATTTAAGTGTCGCTCGAAGCAGATTGCGGTGTATCCATCCGATCCGATCCGATTTGCTCTAAGTACAGTTGATAATTTGCTTGGCTGTGAAATTTGGCAACAGCGCATGGACTTTAAGGTCTTCTCGATTGAAGTTTGGCAACAACTGCTACGATTTGCTCTGCGGATTTGTTCTATTTTGACGAAAATGCCTAAGTCTAAGCATTTCATTGTCTCTTTGTGTGAAATTTGGCAACAGCGCATGAGTCTTAAATTATTCTCCATTGAAGTTTGGCAACAGCTGCTGACGTTTTTTCTATTGGAATTTGATTTTGATGTTGATAAAATTGCCGCAGTGTTTGGCATCGAGTATAAGCCAACGTTTGCTGTGAAATTTGGCAACAGCGCATTGATAAATCTGTCCAAAACTCAAATATTTTAGTGTTATTTGAACCGCATTTATAAGATTAGTGACATAATTTACATTTAAGCCCTAATGTAATTTGACAACAAGGCTCTCCGAGTCTATTTCTGTGTCTCTCTGCCTATATGAAACTTGGCAACAGCGCAAAAGCTTTGTCAAGCAATTTCAACATGGGTAGCTCGAAGGAGTTCGAAAGTTTCCCACAATTTTTGTGCTCTGTTGATTCCTATAGTGAAATTTGGCAACAGCTTTGAAGAAAGCTGGCAACAGCGCCAGATCATTGAAGTTTGGCAACAGCGCCGCATGAAAGCTCGAACCAAAGTTCTTGGTGCTTGATCATTGAAGCTGAAAGGCGCTGAAGTTTGGCAACAACGCTTGTTCATTGAAGCTGAAAGGCGCTGAAGCAAAGCAAATGAAACCTTCCCAGTGAAAACTGACAGCCAAAGAGCATAGGCAACAGCGCTGCAACGCAGTGTCCAATGCAGTCCACTGAAAACCGACAACAGTGCACTCTGGAGTCCACACTAGATGAGCCATCTCGCAGTGAAAACTGGCAACAGCGCACGCGCGCTGCCACCCATTGGCATGTGACAGAACAAGGAAAATAGACGACGAATATTGAATATGTTTTTAAAGCGTTTCATAATAGTAATAAAAAATATACTAGACTTGATCAAAAACAGATAAAAACAGAAGACGAAGAAGAAGAAGCAGATAAAGAAGAAGGAGAATGGAACAAACAGTTGAGCGGTGAGATCTGCATCGGAAATGAGGCGCAGGTTGATAAATGTGATAAATGTGATAAGAGGCCGAGAAAACGGAACGGCTAATTGAGCGAAGGTTAGCCAAAAAGCGAGGCATGCATAAGCAGTGAGCTTAAGAAAGAGTGAAGAGAGCGAGGAAGAGAGAGAGAGAGAGAGAGCAGTGAAGCAGGCGACGCAGAGAGAGGGGAAGTAGAAAGAAGAGAACTCTGCTAAAATTTGATGGGAGTGAATGTGCCCTTTACACTGTAATACAGGGTATATAAGGGCTGGTGTGGGCGTGGTGCTGAGGCTGAGGCTGAGGCTGAGGCTGTTGTGTGTATGACTTGGCTTCAGTTAGTACGGAATCCATTCTTAAAAAAAAAAAAATAAAAAAAAAAAAACGCTTCAAACTGGTCTTCGAAATGGACTCCCAAATCGAACGAATGTCGCGCGCATATATTAGCGCATGTTTTCCAATCAAATATAAAAACAACAATATTTTGTACGCTTTATAAAAACGAAGAAAAAATGAATGTTAGGCAGATATATATAGACATACATACATACATATATACAGATATAGAGGTATATATGTATATGGATACTCAATAAAAATCATTAAACTTAAACGCGTATGCTAATTCGTTGATGGCGGTTTTCTAATTTGTTGTCATCTAAACACACACACACACACACACACACGCACACACACACACACACACACACACACACACATGCACACACATGCACACACTCATCTCTGTATACGTTACAAAAACCAGCTTTTTTAATGGCCCCTTCAATGTGCCAAAGTCTGCCCAAATACAGTTACATCTCAGCAGATGAGAATATGCTTTTGGGGCTGTAGGGGCGGCTGCCCCAACAACCCAACAACCCAACAACCCAGCAACCCAATGGCAAATTCAAAACAAGTCAATAGTGCGTATAGCACTGACTGACTGATGCACGGCGTGGATACCCTGTAAGAGATATAGAAACTATCTATTCTATGCAGCTCTGGTCATTAAAATAGTAGTGCAAACTTTTGTGATAAACACAACATTTTGAAATAATAGATAATGAAGCCATCATAGATGCTAGCAGCATTCCATATACCAACTTCATTTTGATCACGTATAGTAACATATATACTAGAGTTATTATCAAAACTGAACAAAATATCATTTACCTCAACCCACACAAGTTCACATGCGCAATTTCATGTAGCCAGCTTTACTAGTTACTAGTTACTGAGTGCACATAGATATCAAGCAGGTCTCTCATGAATTTCTGCAGTATTCGAGCAGCTATCTTAAAGAACCAAATAAATACTTGATATAAGCAATATAATGCAGCGACATGACAAATTTCAGCCCCCTAGCTCTGTCAGCAGCTGAGTTCCTATGGATAGTTTGGCGATTTTTAGCATTTTTGGGCATTCATTGCGAAGGGAACTCAAAATGTGCATAGATATAAGCTTTATACGATGTAAGTCAATCACATACCAAATTTCAGCTCTCTAGCTCAGCCTGCAGGTGAGTTTCTATAGACTCTGGTGTAAGATACTATGAATTGTTAAGAAGAGTGAAGTAATTTTTGCTGTGTGCGTCATATGTAAGCTCTATCATCAAATGTGATTGAAATAGCGGTGCTAGTCACAGAGTTCCTATAGTTAAATAGGCATTATTTAGCACTTTAGGGCATTCATTGTGAATCAAACGAAAAATGTGCATAGAAATACGCTATATATGATATAAAGTGGTCACATACCAAGTTTCAGCACTATAACTTCTCTAGAAGCTGGGTTCCTTTGGGTTGTTTGACAAAAAATCACAAATTGCAGCGACTCTAGGGAGTTTTCCAAGTGATTATGATGAATTAACACATTATCAATCATATTATATCATATTATAATATGTTATTTATCAGATTATCATACCCCATCTGCTACATTTACAGGGTATTGCCGCACGCAACGCGTTGACAACTGTCGACGTTCTCGCCATGTCCGCATCGGATTGGGCGCTGCGGTTCGTTGTCCGGTTCGGTTGGGTCTTCTGTTTTTTTTCTTCTTTTTTTCGTCTTCATCTTCATTCTGTTTTTTTTTTTGTGTTTTTTTGCGAGCTGCGACGCCGACGGCGCTTGGCTGGGGCTCTAGCCAAAGACCATATATAAGGAAACAAGAAGTGGAAGCGTTTGTATTTATTTGTTAGAACCTGTGCGCAACGCACCTCTCGCTGCGAGTCTCACAGTTTTCAATTTGCAGTTCGACTTAGGATACCCTCTAAAATATCAAAAAAAAACACACACACACACAAAATTTAACATGAAGAGTTTTGTAAGTTTCCAAATATTATAAAAAAGTTTCAAATAAAATAAAAAAAAAATATTTTTACAAGTGTTGAAAGTGACAAAAAAAGTTAAAACTAAAAATAAAAAAACTTTGGTGATTTTTTTTAAAGTGTTTTAAAAAAAAATAAATAGCAGTAAAATGCTATAATGTGTCTGAAACTATTTTTTTCACTAAGCATTGCAAAAAAAAAGAAAATGTTTAAAAAACTCTAAAAATTGTGTCCCAAACTAGCTAAAAGTCCTTTAAAAAAGGCTACATTTATAGCTAAATTTAATTATAAAAATCAAAGTGTTTTTAATTGTTTACTTCTTAAAAAAAATACGCTAAGTATTTTTATTAATTTTTTTGAATATGTATTTGTTCAGCTTTTTTTTTTTTGCTGTTTTTGGCTTTTATTTCTACACGTTTTTTCCACTTTTTTTTTGGCCGGCATGCTAATTGACATGTTCAGCCAGTTGGTAGCGCTTCCTAAAAAAAATTCCAGTTGTACGAGCTCTTTAATCTGCAATCTAAACTTTGGCCTTTTTTTGTTGTTAGTTTATTTGCTTTGCATGCGTTCACTTTGCTAATTGATTTCATTCAAAGTGTGTCGTGTGTGGGACACGCGCAGCCAATGCGAGCGAGCGTCCATGCTTAATTAATGGCAGGCGCTTGCCTTCGCCCTCACACACACACACGCATTCACAAGCAAAGATTGTCCCATGCTCAATTCCAGGCGCTTGCCTGCTCACTTACACACACCCACAAGCAAAGAGCGTCCAGGCGCTTGCTTTCGCACTCACACACACATGCAAAGAGTGTCCCATGCTGAATTCCAGGCGCTTGCCTTCGCCCTCACACACACACACGCATTCACAAGCAAAGATTGTCCCATGCTCAATTCCAGGCGCTTGCCTGCTCATTTACACACACCCACGAGCAAAGAGCGTCCAGGCGCTTGCTTTCGCACTCACACACACATGCAAAGAGTGACCCATGCTCCATTCCAGGCGCTTGCTTTCGCACTCACACACACAAGCAAAGAGTGACCCATGCTCCATTCCAGGCGCTTGCTTTCGCACTCACACACACGCGCTCAAACACAGAGTGCTCATTTCGTACTCCAGGCGCCTGCTGGCTCACTCACACAGACACGCACACACGCACGCATAAGCTGGAAGACAGTGAATCGTGTTGGGCGAAGCTTAGTCAAAGCAATGAGCCGCAAACATTGGAAACGATTTAAGCTCAAGTCAAATAAATCAAAACGCATTAGCAGCAACAACAACAACAACCACAACGACAGCGACAACAACAGCGCAATGTGCGAGACAAAGCGACGGCGCGCCAAGACAAGCGTTTAAAGACGCCAACAAAACGCCAGAAAAAGGCGCGCGCGCACTGGCAATTTGATTAATTGCTGCGACTTTAAACGCCCGTTGATCGCTTTTCTCGCTCTTTTTATCTGAATAAAAAAAAAACAAAAAACTTTGAAATGCATAAAACAAGTTGTGTGACACTTGGCACAGACCACAAGTCACTTTGCCCGTGATTTATGCAGCGCTCGTTAAAATAATATTAAGAAAAAATCACCAAAAAAAACAAAGACGACACAGATTTCCATATTCCGTTTTATATCTATTTTTATTTGCTGTGCTATCTGCTACGCTCCTAAGTGACAGCTCGTACAAAACGTGAACACACACAAATCAAGCAATCAACTAATCGCAACCATTCCCCTCCTCCTCTCTCCCTCTCTCTCTCTCTCTCTCTTCCACTTGGCAGCTGGTTTTGTGCTTTGTGGCGTTGGCCGTCGCCGACGTGAAACATCTGACAGATCGCAATCTGGATCTATTCAAGTATAATCCGGGCGATATCTACACCCTGCCCGAGGACATCGACGATGACAAGCCCGCCGTCCATTTCAGCGGCGACGTGATGAAGGCCAAAACCGAGAAGCTGCAGAACTACAATGCGGGCAAAAAGTTCAAACTCGAGTAAGTCGCATGCCGCAATAAATCGATATACATTCAGATCGCGTGATCGATAACAGCGCGAGTCAGCGAACAACAAGCTGAGTTAGTTTTAAATTAGCTAAAAATTTCATTTTATTGAAACCTAACATATTTCGGGTGTGATCGATAACAGGTATATGCCATTTATTTGGGTTATTCCCACAATCGATAACAATCAGCCGGTGATATATTGAGAAAACTTTTGATGCAAATACGAATCTTTATAAATACAAAACATTTTTTTATTTTTCTTTTAATGAACAACATTCAGTAGGGTAACTCCCTATATATATATATAATGATGTGTGTGATCGATAAACACGAAAAATAGCTTCAATATCAATTTTAGCTTAAATTATGGATGACTTAAAAACAAAAAATTTAAACGACAATAGGGGTATTACCTGAGTAAATTGTTTCAAGAGTTATTTCTCTAGCTGTAGCAAATATTGAGGGCATTCCCTTAATATGATATGCCAGTTTTTTAGTCAGTCTGAAGACTAGCTCAACTCAATGATAATTTATAAAATATATTTTCTTGAATTTAGCATAGCTACACTTCGATTGCAATTAATCGATAACATTGGTTAATCATAAAGTTAGCATTATGTTAGATATACTAGTAAATAATACGTCTTATACATAATACATCATCCCTTAGCATCTAGTAAGATCAAAGCAGGCTTAACTGCCATTTCGATAACACTAATCGATAGCATGCGTTAACTCTGACAGACTCTACGTATATAAATTACTCAGCTATGTTTCATGATGCCACATTATGCAACATTTCCTGAAGCAAGCACCACAATTTACATAAATCGATAAGTAATCGATAACAGGCAATTGCAGTTAGCCTTGATATAGCTTAAATAGCTGAAAGTTCTGTTTAATTGGCTTCATTCGCAGTTTACTTCACTATTTTTATACAATTTATCGATAAATAATCGATAACATGCTGAAGCGAAATTTGATAGTTTCATTTCATGATTGATAAATTGGCAGCATTTCGACTGCTTTCATTTGAATTGAATATGCAATCGATAACTAATCGATAACTTCTTTTAGATTGAAGACCCAGAACGGCATTGAGGTCAGCAGCGTGGGCAAACTGAAGGACGACAAGACCTTCGTGGTTAGCGGCTCGTACTCGTTCACCGGTGCCGATGGCAAGCGCTACAAGACCCGTTATACGGCCGATGAGTTCGGCTATCATCCAATCACCGAGCTGGATCTGGACTTGCCTGAGTAAGTAGACGCGTAGACCCGATCGATAGAACTGCTCAGCTACAATGCCATGTCCTCTCTCTCTCTCTTTGTCTCTCTCTCTCTCTCTCTCTCTCTCTCACTCTCTCTGTGTGCAGTCCACAGCCCTTGGCTTCTGCGGGCCAGAAGCCAGCCGCCGACCTGAGCAGCCTGCTGGGCAACAAGAATCGCTTCCAGTTCCTGCAGCAGAATCTGAACAACGAGCAGGGACCACTGCGCGGCAGCGGCCAGAGCGGCGATGACTACAGCTACAGAGCACCCGGCAATGGCAATGGCAACGGCAACGGCAACGGCAACGGCAACGGCAACTATGGACCTGGCTCAGATAGCGTCTACGCCGTTGGCTCCGGCAATCCCTTTGGCCCCGGCAATCCGTACGGCAGCAATGCCAACGGCAACGGCTACAACTATCAGCCGCCCGCAGTGCCCTCGCGTCTCTACTTGCCCACGGCATAAGCAAGTCCTGCCGCAAAGAAAAAAGAAAAAAACAAAATTAAACCCCCCTCCCTCGACCCTAAGCCCAAGTATTTAGTTTTAAGCGCCAAACTCCCCGCAATCAACAATTAACAAATAGCAAAATTATATATAGATCTATATATATATATATATATATATATATACGTTATATATTATATTTTTTTTATCATCTTTTAGTGTTATATGTATACAATATATCCTTTGCAATCCCGATTTCCCTGATCCCCCGTAACCCCCGCGCCCCCGCCCCACCCAAGCCAACCTCCAGAAAACAAAACAAAATATGAGACGATGCGATGTGAACATGACAATGAATCTATATATGAATATATATATATGTATATACACTGAGTGATATTAGTAGTAAATAAAATGGCTAAACTAAACCTTTGGATATGAAGTATTGTTGGGGAAAGCTGAATGGGGCTTGGGTCTAGTAGAATACATCTGACTGACTATATTGAGATCACTTTTGATAGTTGGCTGCTCTAGCTTTACTAGCTGCTTGTAAAGTTCATTGCAAGTGGCTGAATCTACTCAGATTTCGATAGATTTAAGTGTTATGACATTTGTAGCTCTATTTGTAGAGCTGGTACTTGCGCCAAAGATCAACAAGCTTAAGGTTAACTGGGGCTCTAGAAAATATGCAAGAGATTAGCTTACCTCTCCCAGCCCCGTTTGCCACGCCCACAAAGGGGCTAATTTACTTGTAAATCTATAAATATCTACCTCTAGGTCTATAGATATCTATCTATAGATCTATCTGTAGATCAGTTCACCAGTTCAGCAAATCATATTGCTGTACTCACAGTTCTATAAGCAGATGGTAAAGTGCCTTGTAAGTATGCAATGAGTATTACTTAGTAATAGTTAACTCACTCTTCCATTCTAATATTGTTAAAGAAGCAATATGCAAGCTACTTTTTGGCTCAGATGAAAAGCTTAACAAGCTAGCAAGAGTCCATGCTGAGTTAACTGGGTTTACAAACTGCTTGCAAAGCATCTTATAGATATGTTTCGAGCATTTAGATACTCTTTATATATTACTATTAAACAAAAGTCTTGCTTTTCCTAGGTAAACGTCATCCAGTAATCTAAAAGCTACTTGTAAAGTGCCTTGTAAGTATGCAATGAGTATGAAATGCTTAGGCAGTCGCCTCTAAGCTACTTGTAAAGTGCCTTGTAAGTATGCAATGAGTATGAAATGCTTAGGCAGTCGCCTTTAAGCAGACTTGTTTATTAATACATTTTGAGTTGTTTCTTAGTTCTATGAGAAAAAGTTTTTACAAAGTAAAAGTTAGGATTTAGCAAGAGCTTAGCAGGTATAAGGCAGCTGGTAATACTTTTTTGATGGAGAGCGGAAGGGATTTTCTTTAAAATTTAATGGAGAACTTAAGATTACAATTCAGTTAGGATTCTTATCTGAGATAATTTTATATAGAAAGTGATTTCTATTTATGATTCTAAATAATGATAACTGGAGTGTGTAGGCAGGTAAGTTTCTGATCATATTTATGTATAAATCTATATGAATATTGAATTATATATCTATATCTATGTATGTACTCTATATACAGCTGAGATTATCTATTTTCTTTTACGGATTAGATTCCTCACTTTAGCAGCTATATAAAATTTGCATGAAGTTCAACTCTGAGCCAGATCTGAATTGCTTTAATGTTAACCCTACTTAATACCTTTATAGAATCTAGCTCTATGGCTTCTATATACATATCAGCAGTGTTCATAAAAATAGTAGTGAACACAACTATATGTATCTTGCATCTAGAGCTTATATCTATCTTACTCCTATATAAAATCTAGTTGAAGTTTTGCATAAGGCCACAACTGGCTTACCAAGTGGAGCTTACGCAAGCACATATACAATGCATTAGAATATACCTTGCAAAAGATCTTGTTTCTATATGAATCGAATCTTGATACAGCTATAGCTGATCTGCATAGAATCTATGTAGAATTTACATTTAGAATGTGTCAGCTCTGCCTCACTATATGCAGACGGGACTGTTGTATGCAATCTATATAGAATCTATATTGTATTGTATTGAATATATAAACTAGATTCCATATACCGATACGATATTTGGAAAGCTATACATACAAAGTTCATATCAATGCTAAGACATAGAAACTGAGTTCCATAGACAAAATTGAGATACATTTGATGGGGTGAGTGTTGGCTATATAGAGCCTACATAGAATCCTTATGTAAGCTTGCTTGCTATGCCACAGTTGTGCTGGGTAGCAGCGCTTGGATGCGCTCCCGGGCCTCCACATAGGCAGTCATCACCTCCTGCAGCGTGGCCGTGACACTCGACTTGGCTGTGTGATCGAGCTGGCCGTAGCCAGCGGCAGCGTCAGCAACATCGCTGTCATCGTCGTCATCTGTGCTGTCCTCCCGGATCAGATGGTAGCCGAGCTGCTGATGGCGCTGCTGCAGCTTCTGCATGCTGAAGAGTAGCGTGCCCGTGCTGCGCATCACATGCTGCCTGCCCAGCTCCATGCGGCTGAGCAGGAGATTGTCGCAGGCTCGGCCCTTGAAGTAGCCGACGAAGTCGAACAGCGAACG
Source organism: Drosophila anceps (assembly GCA_035045945.1). NCBI lineage: Eukaryota > Metazoa > Arthropoda > Insecta > Diptera > Drosophilidae > Drosophila > Drosophila anceps. The sequence goes on from JAWNON010000063.1 coordinate 1,915,999, forward strand.
GCCGCCAATGAAGTAGCGATTGAGCGCGTCCAGCCAGGTGCCCATGGGACGGATGCACTGCAGCTGCACTCCGGCCGTGACGCTAGCGGGCAGCGGCGTTAGTAGCGAGCACGAGAAATGGGCGTAGCCCTCACAGCGCTCACGCTGCCAGCCGTCGACGCTGATCACCTCGAAGTAGATGTGCAGCAGCTGGTGCGGCTGATGCGTCTCCTCGCACAGCAGCGTCAGCTGCCAGCAGTGCGCGAACTGGGCCAAACGCTCAGCTCCACCCGCCACACTGGTGGCTGTGGCCCCACGCAATGGGAACGGATCGTGCGCATTGGCTGGCTCCAGTATTGTGTGCGACGGCGGATTGACGTAGTAGCGCACATGGATGTTCGGATACTCGAAGTGCTGTGCCTCATGCAGCTGCAGCAGCAGAACGACGCGTCGCATGCGCTTGGGCGGCAGCTGGAACTGCAGCAGGCGACGGTGCACCGATTCGTTGTGCCGCTGCTGCTGATAGTAGTTGACCAGCTGCTCGGCGCTGGCCTCCGAGCCGGGCAGCGTGTCCAAATTGAGCTCCAGCTCTAGCTGCGGCTGCAGCTGCTCCTGCTCGAGCACATTCACCACGGTCACATTCTCGAAGCCATACGCATAGAGCTGCCGGCAATCATTGTCAATCTTCAGCACATACTCCATATCTTCCACACTCAAGCTGAAGTCGGGATAGACGTAGAGCAGCCCGTGGGCCGGCTCATAGCGCAGGCTAAGCAGCAGCATATCCTTCTGCAAATGGGCATAGATGTACATGAGCTGGGAGCCCTGCTGCTGCAGCTCGTGTGCCTCGGCTGGCAGCTGTGGATCGCCGGCGGCCAGCTCTCGCAGATCCGCATCGATGAGCGTGTGTATGAGGCAGGTGCGCGTGGCAAAGTTCGGGTCATCGGTTAGGGACGATAGGCCATCCTCGGTGAGCTCGAAGAACGGCGACGCCTTCGACTTTCCTTTTAGGCGACGGCGACGTCGCACGCGCTGCCTCTGCTCGGCGTGCAGCAGTCGCTGCTGGTGGCGTCGCTGCAGTTCTACAATTTCGCGCGCCCAGCGTTGGTAGCGGCGCTGCAGCGGCGTCTGACAGTTGTTCGAGTCGCTATAATGCTGCACCTCCTCGCGACTGAAGCACTTCTGTTGCCAGCTAATGCACACGTTGGCCGTTGCCCCATTGCACAGTTCCGGATTGTCCACTTGAAATCCTAACTCTCCTGTCAGCTGCTGCTGCTGTTGTTGCTGCTGGCCGTTGAGCTCTGACTGGCTATTGCTGTTCAGGCTGCTGTGGAAGCTGAGGGTGCTGCTGCTGCTGCGGCTGCGGCCGGTGCCGTGGCTGCTGCTGCCCGGATAATCGCTGCCAGGATTATAGTAGTTGTAGTAGGTGTAATAGTTATTACCGTACTGATCCTCGTACGGCACATAGATGAAACAGTCCGCCCAGCCGCTGCTGCTCGCACTCTCTGGATAATGATCGCCGTAGTTGACTTTGGCGCCCGTATATTCAAATTTCGGCACGGGCAGCCATTCGCTAACGTGCCGCAATTTCAGCTCCAGCTGGAAATCGTTGATGTTGCCCTTGACACGATAAATGCCCGTGCGTTTCGGTGCACTGCTTCTGTACATTTTGGCAAGTCAACAAATATCTGAGAAATTGCTTTTCTATTATTGTTTGCAATTGGATATTTTCATTTTAGTCGTTATGACAACGATAACAGTAACACATCTATCGGTTGCGAACTGCTTGAAATACTAAAAAATATGGCATTTATTTGGTATTTTCATAGATGGCAACGCTGCGCGCGCGTGCTTAAATTTAAATTTTTGTTTTATGTTAGCAGGCAATTGCAGTGCACGCAAATGTCTTTTTACTGTTTTTTTTTTATATTTGCGCCAGAGTCTTATTCAAGTGCAGTTCAGTGTAGTTAATTGTAATTAACTTTTATTTTAGTTGTTATGACAACCGAACTACCAACTGCGATGAACTTGTGGATAGTTGGTATTTTTATAGTTTCAAATGCTGCGCGCGCAAGCATATATTTGAAAATAATAAGTTAATTGATAATAGCGTATGTATTAGCGTATACATTAGTAGGCAGCTTTCAGTTAATTTAATGAAAATGCTTATTCATGTACAAGCGCCGATTATGCACTAAAAAATACCATAAGCTGAAGTTTTACAGCGCTGCCAGCTAGTTTCATAGTGAGCGCGCGCGCGCTCCCACTTATTGAACTCCAAACGTTGTGCATATGGTTTGTTGTGGAGAGCGCGCAAGTGTATGAGTGCTGGCTGAGTGTGTGTGAGTGTTGAGCTTTTCCACTGCGCTTGCCTGCAGTGTTTATCGTCAGTTGCTTTCGGTGCCGTCAGTCAGTTGTTATTTTGTAGCGCTGCGTGCTGGTCGTGCATAACGCGTTCTTCATCTCTAACCACGCACTTCTTCAATTTGTTTGCTAACACACATTTCTCGTTACTTTTGCGGTGCGTCTCTTTTGTTGTTGCGTTTGACTTTTCTAATACAATTATATATATATATACGTATGTATATATAAATATATAGTTCTTTTTTTTTTTGGTTTTTCTTGCCACTTGTGTGTGCGCGCGCGCGCACATTGAACAAAAACAAAGCAACAGCTGCATCGGCTTAGCAACAATTGTCATAATAACATTATTATTATTACTATTACTATTGTTATTTGTGTTCTGCTTTTATTGTCAGTGAAAGTGCTTAACTTTGCCTACACATTTTTTTTTCTTCTTTTGTTTAGTGTTTTCAAATTGTCATAAAATACGATTTTTGCAGCGGCAAAACAAACGACAAAGCATAATACCACACAAAATGCAGCAAAAGGCCGAAGAGGTGAGTAGAAAAGTAGAAAAGTAGAAAATAGTCAAAACGATCGCAGCATGTTGCGCCGGCTGCTGCCGTTGTCCTCGGCAACATCCTGCGCAACTTTGTTGCAGAACTTTAACTCTTTCATTTTTTTTTTTTGCCGTTTGCCGTTTGCCGTTTGCTGTTTGCTGTGCGTTGAACTCTCTTTGCTCTCCTTTGCTACTCTGCTTGTTGCTATTGCTATTGCTATTGCTGTTGTTGCTGCTGCTGCTGCTGCTGGTGCTGGTGGTTCTTGTGCCGTGACGTTCCATTCACTGATTCTGGAATATCATCGCAGCAGCAGCAGCAGCAGCAGCAACAGCGGCAGCCGCAGCGGCAACAAACGGCCTCATTGTTTTTCATTTAAATTTTTGGTTTGTTTTGTTTGTGTTTCTTCTTCTTCTTCTTCTTCTTCTCTATTGTTAGCTATTCTTTTTCATTTGTTGTCCTCGCACTATTTGCACAGTTGTTTGGCAGTTTTTTTTTTGTTTGACTCTCTTTTGGTCTTCTTTTTAATTGCGGCAACAATTTGTTTTGCGTCTTGTTGCTGCCTTTCCATGTTTATAGACATTTTTCTGAGCTGCTTGCTTTTCGGCTGCTTTTGTTTGTGGCGGCCGCAAAAGTCAAAGTCACGGCAACATTTCGCCGCTTTTAGTGAAATTTCTGTTGCACGAAAACTTCTATTGTTTGTTGTTGCTGTTGCTGTTGTTGTTGCTGTCATATGTCATGCTGTGGCGATGAGCGCATTAAGAGCTCCATAGCCAAATGTGCCAAGTTCGATAAACAAACCGAGAAGCGACCCAGAAGTGACAGGCGTCCAACCATAACCAACAGCCACAATAAATCAACAGCTGTTTTTACAACTCATTTAACGCGCAGACCAAAGTCAACGACAACAACAACAACAACAACAACAGCAACGGCAACGGCAACAACACGAGCAGCAACATAAATTGGCTGCGCCTGCAACAAATTTGTGTTGCCAAGATCGAGAGACGGAACCAAAAACAAATCCAAATGTTGCATTTAGCCTTGCTGCGGCTGCAAGTAAAAGTCGAAAAACCTGTAAGCCGCATGCAGCGGGAAGCAGCGCAGCGGGAACAAGTGGAACGGCAGAGCGAACGAGGCAGTGGGAGAGGGAGAGGGAGTGGGGATGACTGCTATTGACAGAAGATGACTGTCCGTGACCCAAATAAGCAAGCGAAGCTAAACGAAAAAGCCAACAAGAATTACAAGAGCAAAAGAGACAGTGAGAGAGAGCGAGAGAGAGAGCGAGAGCGATATAGATAGAGAGAGGAAGGGAGGGAAGTAGGTGCTGAGAGAGCGGGAAGAGACATCATTTGAGTCAAATTGTCACGAGTCGCAATATGAGGTTAAGTGCCATATTAGGCGCACTCGGACAAATTATGGAACTGAGCTGACAGTGCTGCCAGACTGGGCAAAAAGAATTTAGACGAAACAGGGAACTGAAGGACTAAAGGTTTAAGGTGAATGAATTTTTTGACAAAAGGAAGAGCCAAAAAATGTAAATGGCAAAAAAATTGCATAGATTTATTCATTAATTAAAATTCAAAATTAAAAAAAAATAGTAATAATTTTTTTTGATTAAATCTTGTTTATAATTATAATTTTAAAAAATCAAAATATTTTCAAAATTCGAATTATTATTAAAAAATATTAACAAACTATAAAAAAAATTAAAATAATATTTGTTCATCCATTTTTCAGTTTTGTACTTTAGTTTTCAATTAGAAAAATTTAATTCTGCTACTTTTATTTTGTTTAAATTTCTTAAAATTTTAATTGTGCTTACATTTTTTTTTTTTCGTTTCTTTTTCATAATAAGCACTTATTCTTAATTCTTCTAAAATAAATTTTCCTTAGTTCAAACTAAAGTTAAAACAAAACAATTTTAAACAAGCGAAATTCATTTCTCAAGTCTTTTTATAATTATAAATATAAAAAACGTGTAGAAGTTGTAATCAAATGTTTCTAAGCAATTTATCAAAGAGCTAGCTGTCAGAGCATTGATCGATCATTACTTCTTGAACATTACGAAGTCTCGTGTTCGAGATATCTTAGGTAAATATGGAATTCGAAAAACAAATCTGTATGTCTGCTCCTTGGTTAGCTTAAGCTGTTAAGCTATGATATGTATAGAGTATATATAGTATATATACTATGCAAATATATATACTATGCACATGGTATATATAGTATCTGTATTACATATGTCTATATATCACATACATATGTGTGTAGCACACTAGTTAGGTCTAAAATATCTATTTGTCAAGCTCTACAACTAAGTATACCATATATGTACATATGTCATATCGATAGAGTCTTGAGAAAAATGCTTTTTTTCTCTAATTTTCAATGGGCTTAACAAACTGCAAAAGCTTTTCAAATATATCCATATATCATATCATATAAATAGATATATATATATATATATAGATATACATTTCCTTTAGCTGATATTTTCATGATCTGTTCTATATAGCTCTTTAATCTATCTGAACTATTGCCTTCGAGTATTACCTCATATACTCCGTTTGCTCAGTTCAGTTTTGTTTGCCCCTTTCAAAGAATTAATTCCGAACTCATTATGCATTCCATTCCATTCCATTCCATTCCATTTCATTTCATTAGATTTCATTTCATTAGATTTCATTTTTTTCTTCTGTTATCAAAAACCTGTTTAGAATTTGTTTTATTATTATTATTTTTTAACACTTTTTTTATTGTTAAAAATTTCGCTTTCAGACGGCGACAAATTTTTTTTTTCCTTTTTTTTTTTGTTGTTGTTGGCGTCAAAGTCAAAGTGAATTTTCTTGTTTCTGGCGGCGGTTTTCGCTGCCAAACTGAAAGTAAAAATGGCCAAAAAAAAAGCTTAAAAAAAAACACGAAAAGCCAAAAACCGGTCAAGCAATGGGATGCTGCATGCAGCTAGCTTGACGCGGATGCTGTATGCAGATGCCAAGCGCAATGTCTTAAGCTTCGATAAGTGGGCATTAAAGTAATTACTTTTTATTGCTGCACAAAGTACACAAAACATTTCAAATTGAATATTAGTAAAGAAGCAAAAGCAGAAGAAGAAAAGAAAAAATAATAAGTAAATGCAAAATCATCACAAAGACAACAATTAAGGCTAGGCGAGGGGGAGGGGCAGAGAGGGAGGGAGGACAGCAGCAGCGTAGAGAGACTCTTTAGGCTACCTAGACCCCTACACACACTCACACACACACACACACACACACACACACACACACACACACACACACATACAACTTTTTGAAGATGGCAGCGGCTGTAATCAAAGCCAAAGTCAAAGCCAAAGTCAAAGCCCAAATCCAACTCCAAATCGTGGCCCAAGCACCAAAAAAAACTAAGAGCCAAAGGCGTAACAGAGCAAAGAACGCGGCTGTAATTACGTCTGGAGTAGGTAGCCAAAAGGAGGGGCATACAGAAAGAGAGTAAGAGAGAGAGAGAGAGAGAGAGGGGGAGGGGTAGAGGGGAGGCTGGTGGAGCTCAAGGAGAGTCAATAACAAACAGAGGCAAATGAAAATTGCAAATAAACAAAAATGCGCCAAAGACGAAACTTGTCGCTAGCGATCGTCGAGCTGTGTGAACTCTGGGGAAAGGGAGAGAGAAGAGGAGATGGGCTGGAGGGAGAGACGGGTACATACATATGTATGTATGTATGTATGCATGTATATAATGAGGAGTAACAGCTGGCAGAAGGTGGAGGTCAATGCCTGAGTCAATGACACTTGACCCCAAGGCATTAGAGACGTTGGATGCGTACGAAAGAAAGACAGATAGAGACAGATAGTGAGACAGAGAGAAATAGAGATAGAGGAGAGCGACATAGAGTGAGAGAGGAGACAGAGAGAGTGAGAGAGAGACAGAGAGAGAGAGAGAGTGAGTGAGAGAGAGACAGAGAGAAAGAGAGAGAGGGGCAAAGATAGAGATCTTCAAAGAAAGATAAAGGCAGAGAAATACATACTAAGAGAAATGGAGGGAAGATAAAAAAAGACAAAGAGAGAGAGAGAGAGAGAGAGAGACAAACAGACAGAAAAACAGAGTGAGTGAAAGAAAGACTGAGAGAGAGAGAGAGAAAGAGAGAGGGAGATAAGCATACCGAGAGAAAGGAAGAGATAGGCAGAGAGAGACTGATGGAGACATATAGAGAGACAGATAGAGGAAGAGTTATAGAGAGAGGGACACAGAGCGTGAAACTGAGAGAGAGAGAGAGAGAGAGCGAAAGTCGTACACATAGAGAGAAAAAGAGAAAGATAGGTAGAGAGAGAGAGACTAGGGGAGAGATAGACAGACAGAGAGTGAGAGAGGGGTCAAGTGACAGATATAGACTGTAAGGTTATGCCTAAGAAATCACAATTACATTTGAGGCAAACTCTGAAATGTCTAATGCATGCATAGACGTATCTAGATGGTTTTAGTAATACATATATCTGGTACTTCCTTAAGATCAGGTACAGTAACTGAGTGCTAACACAATTGATATTTCCGTTCCCTCTTATCGACAGTCAATAAACTATATATGATAACTTTGGGTTAAATGGTGTGCTTCTTGGTAAATGGTATAACAGAAATGCATAAAAATATTATCAAAGTAGAAAAAATCCCCATCAAAATCGAGTAATAAACACTTCCGTTAGCTCTATGATGAAGTCAATGTGATAAACTGTTGTACAGAGATACAGCTAGATATAGTTAGGTCTATCCATAAAGCATATGCAATAGATATAGCTGGGTGTATCCATAAGTTGGCAATCAATTAAGGTTTCGTCATGCTACACATTTCCGATTCGATAAGCGGTGGTTCCTCCCGCTAACTTTTCCCGAAAAATGCTCAGAAATGGAACTGTTCGTCTTGGCTTTGACCAGAGACAATAGAGCTATTAAGATGCTTAAGATTTGTATGCCTCATAAATTTCACTCTGCGAGAAAGAAGAAGAAGACGAAGAAGAAGGAGAAGAAACTAAAAGTTAACCAAAGTCTTGCTCGGTTCTGACAATGAAAACATTTTCGTAACATCGCAGAGAGCGGTAAAAAGAAAGAAAAAAGAAATATGATATAAAAGAGACGAGAGAGATTATGAAACGACAGCGACAGCGACAACAACAACAACAACAACAACAACAACAACATCTGCATATTATAATAATCATAGTCAAAATATAAACGCATTATCATAGTCATAATAACAATAATAATAATAATAATAATAAGTCAGATATCGTTGAAGTGTTGAAAAAGTGAATGTTGCAGTGTTTAGTGTTGGTAAATGTTATGCAGCTCAGCTACCGTTAGACTCCAATCTGGCATGAACAACAAGTGCCCCAAATAACAATGGCCAGTGGGAAATGCAACAGAAACAGGGTATATAAGCTGCAACTAACTGAAGGCACATATCTGATCTATATACAAATATATACATATATACTCTATACTATATAGATCAACTGCATATTCTTGATCTTGAGCAACAGTCGAGGCGAACTAGCGCTGTCTTAGTGCATGCTTCGGCTGTCTGATATGTTGATATTACGAATAGCTAGAGATGTATTACGTGCCATTCTCAGCTACGCATCTCTTAGCTACACTATCTCTAGGTACATCGATAACTCTGCCATCGATAACAAATTAGAGTTATAGCAGCATAGCTGAAGTGTTTCCAGAGAACAGCTATATGTAGTTTCTCTCAGCTTCTCTTAGATCTAATTTGTCTTAATATATCGATAGCTTGTTCTTCGATTGTAATCGATAACAAACTAAAGTTAACTGAGCACATCTCGAATGCTTTCAGTTTTCTCTTCAACTAACGATAACTTTTCGGATTGAAATCGATCGCAAATTTTGAGCTAGTTCGCTCAGCTCACATCTCTCTGGCAATATGGATAGTATGTTCGCTTAAAATCGATAAATCTATATAAAATTGGAGTCAGATTTATCCAATTTCCGATGTCTATGTAGATTCGTCCCAACTAATCCCAGCTATGGCATAATAGATGGCTCAAGCAGGGTATCTGCTAGTCGCGCACACTGTGCTGCCTGCAATGCAGTCGCGCATCGAAATACATATGTCATTTACCGTTGCCCGCTGACCTAATAGCTTCGCCAGACATAATACACACAATTTGATAAGACGCGAATCAAGCGATCCCAATAACCGTGTCAACTCCAAACTCAACTCAACTCAACTCGAAGTGAAAGACGCGATTCGTTGCGATTAGCTCATAGAGCAATAGGTGCCATAGATATATGTGTGTCTGTCTCGCTGTCTATGCCTAGCTTGACTCATAATTGCCTATAAATTAATTGCAATTAGTAAATGATTTTGATTTGTTCAGTCTGTCTCTCTTACTCTCTCTCTCTCTCTCTCTCTCTCTCTCTCTCCTCTCACACTATCTCCCTCTCTCACTCACTTTATATCGTTTGATTTTTTATTGATTCACAAATTGTAGCTTATTTTTGGAATTGACGCAATCGCTTAGCTCCAGCTCAAAGAGAGAGAGAGAGAGAGAGAGGGAGAGAGGGAGAGAGATTGTGTGTGAGAGAGAGACAGGGTTAGTTTAAGCATTCAGTGTTGATAAATTATTTGTTTTAATGCTTTTAGCATGATATTTGATTGTTGTCTTTGAACTGATCTGAAGGTATTTCTATAACATACCCTGTACATACCCTGTACATACCCTGCACATACCCTGTACATACCCTGTACAAACCCTGTACATACCCTGTACATACCCTGTACATACCCTGTACATACCCTGTACATACCCTGTACATACCGTGTACATACCCTGTACATACCCTGTACATACCCTGTACATACCCCGCACATACCCCGCACATACCGTGTACATACCCTGTACATACCCTGTACATACCCTGCACATACCCTGTAATGGCTCTGAGTGAATTGACTTATAAGTTTTCTCCTGCATCGCAGACAGCACAGGGTATCACTAGGTCAATCATTATTGAAGCTCTTCAATTTCCATAGCTTGTTTTTCGTATTTTCTTTACTTCATTCTCCATATACAGGGTATCATTGGGTCAATTAGCTAACATTACTTGACTTCTTTAAGTTTCATAGTTTTTTTCTGTGAATTTTCTTGAAGCTCGCCGAACATTTCACATCTTTTGCTTAAGAATTTGTTGCTAATTTGTCTCAGTGTATTTTCTGAAATTAAAATTTTTCCTTAATTTTCTAGTTGAGCCTGTGAATTTGTAGTTTTTCTTTGCTTAGCTCGTTAGCAATGCATTTGCATTGTTCGATGATTCGATTTCGCTCAAGCGCGACTTTCCAATGGGTATTTTGAGTCGGGCATTGTATGCAAAAGCATTGCGTGAGCCTGCCTCACACCCGTGTGCCATTTGCATATCAGCAACCTTAACCCATTGCCACATAGATGAGCTCTGTCTCACTCCATCTCTCTCTCATTCTCTCTCATTCTCTCTCTCTCTCTCTCTCTCTCTCTCTCTCTCGATGGCAATTAGCTGCAAGAGCTGCGCATAGTTTCCCTCATAGACATATGAATATGGTAAAAGTATCAATTAGTGGAACTATACAGGTGTACAGAGGCGGCCGATGGGGGGGGGGGGGGGTGTTATGTCTGGAATTTTGCTTGGCAATTTGTACAAAATGAAAAAAAAAAATCATTTTTTCATTTTGTGCTAATTTTTAATTTGTGTAACTCGCTGCAGACAAAAGGCGCATTGTTGTGCTTTTACTTTTCGCACAGTGTATGCCAGTATGGAGGGCGGAGTGTGTGGGCGGGGCCTGCCACCCGCTTGCATTGAATTCAAATGAAAGCAACAGCAAATGTCAATGGCAGACGACGAAAGGCAAATCAAAAGCGTGTCGCCTTCTCCAACATCAAATGCCGAAACTCTGCGGCGCTTTCACCAATTGAATGGGACCCCGATATGATATATCAATATCTCCCACAATATATGTATATATATACATATATATATATATCTATATGTGATGTGTTGTTCGTGAACTGGCTTAAATCGTAAATACTTCTAGTTATGGCCAAGTGCTGGCTAGCTGGCTGGCTGGCGTGGCTCTATATAAGTCAAGGTTCTCCCCTGATAGCTTATCAAGTGCATTAGCTATGCCAGCTGTAATAGTCCACAATCTATGTATACCTGCAATACCTTATATACCCATACCGTATATTGTGTATCTATCTACATATAACAGTAGAACAGTTGCAACTTCGGCCCGCAATTGCTTCATTCATCAATGTCAGGGTCGATTTGGCTAATTAGTATTGAAATCGCGTAAAATTGTGGAACTCGTGAGCGAATAATCACCTCAATTAGACACATGGCTTTTTGGGGTGGCCTTAAGAACTGTTATACAGCTGTTATAGGGCTGTGAAGCCAATGTTGAATGATTGCTATTCTCTTGATTATAATTTAGCTGTTAATAAACTGTTATACTGCTGTTATACAACTGTTATACAACTGTTCGACAGTTGTCAGACACTTAGCATACTCTTGAACACTTTCAGAGTAGCTTTTAGGTATCTTATGACTGTTATACTGCTCGTATATAACTGTTATACGCCTGCTGTACAGCCTTTAGCTGATACTTGAACCTTTAACATACTATAGATCATCGACAGAGTAACTTCTAGCTGTCATACGACTGTTATACTGCTGGTATAAAACTGTTATACGACACTTACATGGCTGTTGAGCCCACGTTGTGTTTTCTTCAATAACTTTCGTACTGTACCGCTGTTATACGATTTGCATGCAACTGTTATACTACTGTTATGTGGGTGTTAAGCGATGATTTTTATTATTGTACGTCATTTAAGTATTTTATACTCATTGACTATTGTTATAAACGGTTAAAAGGCTGTTATTCGACTGTCATACAACTGTTATACGACTGTTGTAATACTTTTCTAGGTGTAGCTAAGGTTTGTCTGTCTGCCTGTCATTCATACATCCTGTTACACGACTCTTCGCCAGCAGCGGAACATCTGTTATACGAAATCAATAGTCGTAATATCGACGGACAAGGCGATGCCTTTGTAACTGTTATATAAGCATGCATTCTATGCCAACCAAATCAATATTCAAATTCAGTTCGATGCCTGGCAAAAAGTGTTCCTCTGTGTGTTTTATCTAATCAAAGGCTAGTTATTTTTCAACTGTTATACAACTGTTGAACAGTCGACTGTCGGTTCAGCTTGTTTTGAGCGCTAGAGAAACCTTTTGGCTGTCTATTTATTCGCTATTGGCATTCAGGCATGCATTTAGAGTAAACAGCACTGATAAGCGCAAAACTGTACTACAACTGTTATACACATGACAAAGAGCCATGACAGAATCCATATATATTTCCATTCTGCGCCCCATTCGCCCATTCGCCCATTCGCCCACTGTCAATTGGCATTTGGCAGTACGCAAGCCAATTTGGACTTTATCTAATCAAAGTGCCATTAGCCGAAGTCATTTCTACTTATATATACTATATATAAACTTGGGCAGGGCTAGATTTGGGCATTCGCTATTTGTTGTATATCAATTATGGAGCTGAGCAAGAAACATGATTTCATGCCTGTGTAATTTCTGTGTAATGCTTCCATAATTTGTCGTGTCTTTTCCTTTGCAATTGTTTTTTTTGGACTCTAAAAACTTCCAAGTTTTAGATAGGCGCCATAAATTTAAGCACGCTCGATGAGTCAGGGTGCCCGCAACTAGCTGAACTTGAATGTCATGAAGGCACATTTCGTATCGATAACAAAATGATAGCTGAGATAAGGCCATTATCAGGCGTAGATTTCCACACAGCTCACTCGGCCGGGCCAATAGCCCTTGCTCTATGTATGTATGTATATGCCATGTGTGTGTGAACTATATGAGCCTTATGTGCCGGCACTTGTTCAAATAGCGAGCCTCGATGCAGCGAGGCCGTGTAACACGCCGCACCTGCCGTGGCGCATGAGAGGCGCAAAGAGAGGCAACAAAAGAGAAGAAAGAGGAAACCAGATAAGATATTTTTTGCAGCACGAAAAAAGTAATTGAAATGCTAGCGTTAATTATAGATACGCGGCTGCCATATGACTCAAGCCCGACGACCATTCAATTTGGCCAATCGAATTCTCGGGGGAAGTTTCTAACCAAAGTCACAGAAGAAAAAAAAAACTACAAATTTTCGAGACTTGTCATAAAAGCGCATCTATTTTTGGGCTATTGCAAACAGTATTTGACAATAGATAAGCACTAAAAACATTTCGAGCAATCAGCAAAGTGCGTCAAGTTGAATACATTCGAATACACTCATTGCATTTGCTTGTAGCTGATGAATGAAGTGAATACGATGTCAACCTGAAGTGCAAAATATAAGTTGAAGAAGCTAACAGCAGTTTAATAAATGGAGTAAATCAAACATTCGGAAGTATTTGCAAATACAAGTGAATATTCAGATATCATTCGGTTGCAATTTACCAGTTTGTCAGGTAAAAAGGCAGGTATTTGATATACTTGATGAGCTTGATAATTATAAAATTAGCTTGCCTCAAACGGGTACTTTGAACTGCTTAATCAAGGCAAATTTAAGAATTAATTTTAAGTATTTCTCGTTTAATGACTTGAAAGTGCGCGTGCCTAACGCATTTCATTCCAAGTGTGAATCATTCACTTGATTGAAGCAAGCAAATTGCATTACTTTCGAATTCTAATTGGAATTCAAAATTATTTAGACGCATGCAAAAGCGAATGTCTTACAAGAGTGCAAGAGTGAGTGAGAGAGAGGGAGAGAGAGAGTGAGTGTGTGTGTGTGTGTGTGAAGCCATGTGCCATTTGTGCAGCACTTCCGGCGAGCAGAGGTGACAACCTGCTGGTCTCAGTATCTCTCTCCCCCTCTCGCTCCCTGCCTGTCTGCCTGCCAGTGTGTCTGTCTGTCTGTCTGTTGTTTTGTTTAACGGTCAGCGCATTATATACACTAAGTAGCGCCATCAACAGCAATATAATCATCATCATTATCATCATCATAATCGTCGTCGTCGTCATCGTCAGCAGCAGCACAGTAACATAAATAAGACAGCTGCGAACAGCAAAGCACCGTTTGAATGCAAAAAAAAAAAACTAAGAAAAGACAACAACAACAAAAGACAACTGGGAAGTCGCACTTATGGCTTTACACATATATCTATTTGTCTGTCAGTCCATCTCGCTCCCTCCCCCTCGCCCGCATATTGCATTTGCATTTTCGTTTTGCTATGCTTATGTATGACATGATTTGGCGTTTTATATGCTAACCCACCCCACTTGACACTCTCTCTTTCTCGCTCTCGCTCTCGCTCTCGCTCTCGCTCTTGCTCTCGCTCTGGCACTGGCTGGCCTTTGCCGCTCGCCGTTGATCCGTTAATCTTCCTGCGTTTGGCCATTGTCATCAAGCGTCGCCATTTTGTGTGTGTGTTTTTGTTGCTTTCTATTTTTAAAGCGTGGGAAACTCCATTTGTATTAGATTTCTTGTTGAAATTCTTATTGTCTGCTGTTGAAATTAGCAAAAAAAAACAAAACAAAAACAAAAAAAAACTTTGTTACACTTAATTTCCAGTGCGCGCCTTTCGCAGCTAACGTCAAATTGAAATTTTGCTAATTTGGATTTATGCTTTGGCCTGTTGCCTATTTTTGCCACAGTGCTTAGTAGAGTGTAACTAGGCTAGTTGTTACATGCTAAACGACTAACAAAATGAGCTTGCCATGGCATGTTGACTGTACCACAGAGTGGTTGTTATACATACACATATACATACACATATATATTGCTTGCAAACTGTTATACAACTGCTGAAAATACTTCAATGATTGTTAAACTATTTACAAAGTGGCTCAATAGCACTTTTGTGCATTCATAAGCAACTATTAATTAATTGTTATACAAGCTTTATACGCATATTAAGTCATACTGTTATACCTGCATACTGCCATTCTGTCATACTATTATACTGTCATACTCTCCTACTGTCATACATTTAAATGCTAAAATCTCTGATGATTTTTCGCATACTTGACAATAGTCTGTCACAGCTGTTATACAGCTGTTATATAATTGTTATACATTGTGACAAATAGCATATAAAATAATATGCAAAATCTGTTATACTTATGCACAATTGAAAGCATCAATTTGAATGCATGGCCATAGCTTTTGCTTTTGGCATGCATTTGAAATGACCAGCTGTTATACAACTGTTATACACATACAGCTCAATCTCTGGCATTTTGCACACAGTTGTGGCCTAGAAAACGCATTTAACACTTGCTTAAGACAAATGCCATCGTAAACGTGGGTGAAAGGCATCATCAAACACACACCACACGACAAATTTCCATGAAAAGAGAGAGAGAGAGAGAGAGAGAGAGAGAGAGAGAGAGGGATAGAGAGAAAGGCCTAGCTAACGATAATGATAATGATAATTTTTATGAACATGCCAAAGCAAACAAACCGCATTGAGCCAACAAAATATGACGCTTATAAAGTGCAGTTAGCATGTGTTAAAGACGTCTCTAAACAGTTTACCGCTAAGCAAGCCGCTAAATGTCATAAAAAATGATGAAGAAGAAGAAGAAGAAGAAGACGAAATACTAAGAGTCGCAATTCAAACGCCAAGACCTTGCACCCAACCGTCTTCAGCCTGAATGATGATCATTCGCTTTCTGTCTGCTCGCTGTCTGACCGTCATTTCATTCACTCAAGACGATAACCCATTCAGACATTCAGTCAGGCTGAGCTCTAACTTAGCTCCGACTTAGGTGGGAGTTAAGTAAATTAACCGTTAGCTAAGATCGCTTAAATTACCCTCAAAAAAAAGAAGCAGACACCAGGAGAGAGAGAGAGAGAGAGAGAGAGAGAGAGAGAAGCGCCGTTACTTCAGTGGTCAGCTTTTGAATAGTTTGGACAGCTATTATGCGAGCTAACTGCCTGGCTGGCATTAAGGCCATTTCTGAATTTAACCCGACCCGGAGTACATCGCTATATATACACAGACATACTCGTATATCTACTATATTTAGAAACTCTTGATTATATGGCCACATTGAATGGCTTGATACTAGTTCACGTAGCTTTTTTGGGGGGCTCAAGTGCCACAAAAGTGGTTTCACTTTTGCTCTCCAATTGTTTTCTATCGTCCCAAGCACATTCCCCCGGTCAATTGTTATACGTAGATCTGCTTAACGTCTTTGGTATATTTCGGCCCAAGTACCTTGTGCGCGTGCTTGAATGGGGCTTTTGGAGAACTCTATTATACAAGCAGTATAACAGTTGTTGGCTTGTTGATCTTAGGCTCGTTGTTTATGTTTGATGAATTTGATAGCAAATGAAAGCTGTATGCAAACTGTACTACAACATTGTGTATAAGCTGTATGAATGGTTTTAAAACTGTTATACTAGTAAAATAGTGTAACCTATTAGTGATTAAGTATTTGTTTTTACATAGCTAATATGCTTAAACTGTTATACGACTGTTATACGACTGTTATACGACTGTTATACGACTGTTATACGACTGTTATACGACTGTTATACGACTGTTATACGACTGTTATACGACTGTTATACGACTGTTATACGACTGTTATACGACTGTTATACGACTGTTATACGACTGTTATACGACTGTTATACGACTGTTATACGACTGTTATACGACTGTTATACGACTGTTATACGACTATTTTACGACTGTTATACGACTGTTATACGACTGTTATTCGACTGTTATACAACTGTTATACGACTGTTATACGAGTTTTTGCATGCTTTGAAACAAAGTCAACATTTTCTTTTATGTTCAGAAAATTAAGTCAAATTAATCAAGCAACAATTAAAATGTCTAATCATGATTTTAAAGAACCAAGTGCTGCTTGCTAGGTCTATTACTAAATTAGTCAAGCGCCTTGTTGCTCTTATGCATGCCAAATAGATCTTCGGCCAGATGGCACTTAGCATTAGTAGACAAAGAGAACCATCTTTCATTGAAAAAGCTGACTAAGCTGCTGAGTCTTTGATCACATGACTTCACGCACTTGAACTGAGTCAGTTATCTGCCAAATATTTGTTCCTCTAAATGCTATTGATCTACATGCTTATAAACATGGCCAAGGTTCTAATGAGCTCAGGGACCCATTTCTCAGGGGTTTTTTTTTAAAGCTTATTTGCAATGTTTTCTCTCGATCTCCCTCTCCCTCTCTCTGTCAGTCTGTCTGTCTGTCTTTATTTACCTGGTCTGAACAAAGCAACTCAATTAAAAAATTGACTAGTGCGCCGTAGCTAGAGTCTGCAATGGAGTTGTTGCTCTGCCTCTTCTTCGACTGTATCTGTATTTCTATCGGTGGCGACAAACGTGCCGCAAATATTTGCCATTGTTTTGTTTTGTTTCGTTTCGTTTCGTTTTCGTTTTGTTTCTGCCTTTGTTATTTTTCGGGCAACATTTTTCAATCAAAAGCGACAGCGCAGCAACGTTTTAATTACAAGCCAAACAAGAAGCGGCCCAAAACATGGCAATTATCAGAGAGATACGTCTACATTAGAGCTCGACTCTGTGTCTGCAAATGTATCTGTGGCCGTAGCTCTAGCTGTGCGCAGTTCGCTCTGTTCGCTGTTCGCTGTTCGCTCTATGTATCTCTGGCATTGTATCTGTATCTTTTACGTGCTTCGCGTAGCGTGGCTTTTGCCAGCTGCTTCTGCTTCGGGCCATACTAACTAATAATAATAAAAAGCGCCAGCGCACGCTTCAAGTTCAGACACGCAAGCGCCGCGGCTGCACAGATGCACAGAGATACAGATACAAATGTATCTAGATGCGTTCGACTTTAACTGCTGCCCAGTTGTTCTTCGCATGTCAATGGCCCAGGGCAGCCGCAGCCGCAGCAGCTGTGCTTTGCTTGTTATACTTGTTGCACTGCTGTTATACTACATGACATAATGTGAATGCCCGTCTTGCTTTCTTTCTCCATCTCCACCTCCATCTCTGTCCGTCTGTTTGCCCCTTTGCGTATGCCGAGCACGTTTTGTGGGTTGCTTGGGCTCGCTCATCGGGCATTGGCATGCGTTGCTGAGACTGTGCGCTGGGTGACATAATTTGATTTGAAAATGCACAGCAATATGACATTGGACATCTTCAGATATGTGTAGCTTGTCACCTGCACAACTGTTATAAAACATTTCTTGCGCGATCGCTAACTTGGCTTGAATTCGATTTGGTTCATCTTAAATTGAATGCATTTACATTGACATATGGCAGTGCTTGACAGCTGTTATACAACTGTTATACGACTGTCATACAACTGTTATACAACTGTTATACACATGATTTTAGTGTTAGTCGAATGTTCTTTAAATATTTTAATATGTTTGTCTGCCTAAATGCGTAAATCGTGTCACCGGCACAACTGTTATACAACTTGTCTGGAGTTCGGTCTGGTTCATCCTAAATGAAATGCATTTGCATTTTGTAGCACTTACAAGCAGGGCTTGACATCTGTTATACAAGTGTCGTACGTGTGTTATACACATATTTTTATTGTTCACCGGCTATTCTTCAACTATTCATTTACGGATTTAATAAAAATATGAGACCAGCTGTTATACAACGCGTATAATTGCGCAGAACAAAGTCTTCATACTGTTCTACATGCTATTGAAAAGGTCTCGTGTGGCAACTGTTATGCACATGTTTTATTGTTCAATTACAAACTAGAACTGTTATACGCACTGTTGTGAAACTGTTATATACATACATATACACAAATGAATAGCTTTTGCAATGATACTTGATAAAAATCCGGGAATCTCAACTCGATAGAGTTCTGTGGAAATGTGCTTTATGTCCGTTATACAACTGTTATACCATACCAAAGTTAAACCGCAAACACGCCTTAATGGCTATTGGAAATGCCCGCAACTAACCGCAAATGAATGAGAGGAGACGACGCGTCAGCGAGCACTTAACCTGATGACCTAAGCAACCAATTAAACGAGACGAGGTCGAAGCTCAATGGACAAACAAGAGTTCCGAAATCCATTTCAGATTTCGATTTGGCCAGGTCACGCCAATCGAAGGCGTTGCGCTATTTTATTACAAATTATTTCTTCTGTTTGCTTTATGTTTGCTTATTTTCCTTTGGCTTTTATCAATTTGCCGCTTATCGCGAATTCATTTTGCCAAGTAAATGCGTAGTTCCCAATGCCGATCCATAGCCAACTCAGATAACAAAAGTAAATAGAGCAATGAAAATAGCTATGTGAGCTAAAGGTACAAAAAAACCCAGCAACAACAACGAAGCTAACCTTTTTAGGCATTGCCTAGAGACAATTCGATTTAATTTTTATTTATGCTGCCCGATTCAATTAGCGTTAGCTTTAGTGCCATAAATAACTGTTATACATAGTACAGACTGTGGTGCGAGCTTCAATTATAGTTGGCTTCGAGCACATAAATAATTATTATACATAGTACAGACAATTTTGTTTACGAGGCGAGGTTCAATTAGAGTTGGCTTAACTGCCATAAATCACTGTTATACATGGAACAGATATTGAACTGTAAACTTTATCGTTTTCAAGCGTGGAAAGATTGGTCAAAAATTGTATATGAATCGTTTCAACTCAAAACAGTTCAAAATCTTTATCGAAAATATATATATATATATATATATATATATATAGAGAGAGAGAGAGCTTGTCACTGCACAACTGTTATACAAGATTTGCTGCTGGAACGCCTACACTTGGCTTGGTTCATCTTAAGTTGAGTGTATTTGCGTTGACAAGCAGTGCTTGACAGCTGTTATACGACTCTTATACGACTATTATCCAACTGTTATGCAACTGTTATACTACTGTTATACTAGTGTTATACTAGTGTTATACTAGTGTTATACAACTGTTATACAACTGTTATACAAGTGTTATACAACTGTTATAAAACTGTTATACAACTGTTATACTACTGTTATACAACTGTTATACTAGTGTTATACAACTGTTATACACATATTTTAAGTGTTCGCCAAATATTCTTTAATTATTTGTTTGAATTGAAATGCCTTAGTAGTGCGAGAGCTATATATGTATATTTGCCTAACACTATATTAACTATATATAACTATATTTTTAGTATTCCATATGCCTGTCCATATCTAAAAGGCCAGCTATTCGATTTTATTGACTTTACGTTCAGAATGTGTAGAAATGAAGCTTTATACGCTATAATACTGTATGAAATTTGATATATATTCCGAAATTTGCAGGTCACTGTGTCATGCTTTTTATGAACGCATTTAAGTGAAGTCTGAAATTATATCAAAAAATTATTTCAGCTCCAGCAAAGTCGGGTAATAACAGCTAGTATAAATACATATATATATATATTTAGCTATACATATATATATATACATATATATCTGTATATATCTATATCTTTATATATATTTTTCTATTTTCTTTGCTTAACAATTTGCCCCAGTGGCGAGACGTGACTTTGTCCGTGGACCCAGCTACAGATTTTGTGTGTTTTTTCTTTGTTTCGTTTGTTTTTTTTGTTTTTATCTTTTTGGGCAAGCGAGATTTTTGGGGCCAAGACCTAGCCATGGCAAATATGCTTAATAATAGCAATCGGGCATAACGGTAATTTGTAATATGCTCATGATATGGCGTCATAATTGACACATGCTCCAACTGCATCCGCCACAGATATCAAATTGTCGAAAGACCGTCGATCTCAGTAGATGTTGATTGTTGTTGCTGTTGCTGCAAGAGAATAGATCACGATTTATCCAATAACTGGGTCGCTGGCATGAACTGCCGAGTATCTATCTATCTATCTATCTAGCTATCTAGCAATGACGGTGTATCTGTAACTGTAACTGTATCTGTGTCTGCATCTGTATCTGTATCTGGTGAAAGAAACGCTTGAGGAGGTGTTGATATCTGCTGCTGTGAGCCGCCAAGATAATCGATAAAGCGTAAAGGCCTAGTCACTAATAGTAGTTAAACTAGCAATTGCTCTAGAAATGCCTTGCAGAACGAGCTAATGATCGTAGGCGATAGCCAACTAGCAACTAATCGCATCTGTTATACGATATGATTATATAGAATTCAACTTGAAGACTGTAAACACACAAATGTTTATCAACAAACACAATTTCTAGCACTTAAAGTGTGCACCAAGCACTTATTAAAGTGAAATCTTCAGATACATTTGAATTTTTATAGAGAGTCTGCAAACAAATGATGAGAACAGTTCATGAATTGGCTGTTAAGTTAAGTAGAAACTCGTTGAACGCTGCACAAAGCTGCCGACAGGAGGCGAAGCTGATGAAAGCAAATGGCGGTGAGTACAAATCAACAACAGCAACAACAACAACAGTTACAGAGCAATAACAGCTATCGACTGCCATTTAAATGTTGCCGCCGGACAGCGAACACGCCCAATCAGGCATAAGCACACAATTGAAGCTAATTTTGATTGGCTTGGCATCCTTTCAGCGACATTACGCTCAACATAGCGGCTATCATAACTGTAGTTGACCCAAATGCCTGGCAGGCTAAAAATTTGACTACAATCGCACTCTCGTGCTCTCGCTCGCTCTCACTGCGTTGCCCTCCTCTATTGCATTACTGTTTTTTTCTTTTTGCACGCTTCGATTGCAGCTCGCTGCGAGGAGCAGAGCAAAACATAAACAAAACGAAAAAAAAAATAGCCAAAACAAAAAACGTTAAATGAATTGCCCTAAATACGTGTACAGCTGTTGTTGTTGTTGTTGTTGTTATTTTTGACGCGCTGCCGTAGCATCAAACATCATTATGATCAGGCCGAACGCGATCATCGGCAAGTCGTAAATACATTATGAATATCATGCTAATGCGGTGATCACTCGCCTGGAAACGATATGGCCCACCCCGCTAGCAGCGCTGCCAGCAGTGCAGTCAGCGTTGCTGCTTGCTGTTATGCTTTAGCTGGAAGTGGAGCAAAAAATGCTGAAGCGTGAGAGCGCTAGGCCAGCCAGCGTGAGAGCAAGCAAGAGAGCGCGTGCAGTCAAGTCACGGTCACGTTTTTCGTCACGTTCTGTTGTCGCTGTCGCTGCCGCTGCCGATGTTGCTGCCTCTGCTACTGCTGCTGCTGCTGCTGCTGCTGCTGCTGTTCTTCTTCTTGTTGCTTTTTGTCTTTTGCTTTGGTCTTTCGTGTACTTGGCGATCTCTGGGCACATTTCGCATGTGCCAGAGCAGAGCCAGAAGAGGGACAGACAGACGCTGTCTGTGCTGCTCTGGCGCTTAGCCACTGACCCCGGCTACATGCAAATGAGTTCAGCTTAGGCCAGCGACTTTGGCTTGGCTTGGACATGCGCTATCCCAATTGCCGTTACTGCAAGCAACAACAGCAGCAGCGGCAGCAGCAGCAGAAAAGAAGAAATTAGTAGCAAGAGTTGCGGTAAAGTAGAAAAGCAAAAAGAAGCGGGCAACAACAGCTGTCAAATTGGCAGCTGCTGCCATTGCACTTTGGCGGTTACCCCCTCTCTCTCTGTGTGTGTGTGTGTGTGTGTGTGTGTGTGTGTGTGTGTGTGTGTGTGTGTGTGTGTGTGTGTGTGTGTGTGTGTGTGTGTGTGTGTGTGTGTGTGTGTGTGTGTGTGTGTGTGTGTGTGTGTGTGTGTGTGTGTGTGTGTGTGTGTGTGTGTGTGTGTGTGTGTTGCTGTCACATGTTGCCAACTACTAGTTACTAGCAACTTGTTGCTGGCTATATCGAAACTAACATTATGTACAACATTTTGGCAGCGGTTGCTTGTTGCTGTTGTTGCCTTTAGCCGGTGAAAACGACAGTTTGGCGGTTTTTTTTTTCTTTTTTTTCCTTTGTGTTCGTGTTGAGTTTAACGCACAATTGAGTGAAAATCTGCATCGAATTGCGCAAAAATTTGATGAGCCGCGCACAACAACGAGGCAAATTGCATTTGCCAGCCAGTGTTACCTGTGCTGCCGTGTTTCCGACTTGCGTTTTTATGTCCCGCCATCGCTGGCTACTTAGCGGCAGACAACGACATTTGCTGCCACTTTCTAATGCGAATGCGACACAACAGCAACAACAACAACAACGGCTATGCGGAAGCAACAGACATACGACAACAGTTGACGCACCCACCGCAAGACGCAGCGCCCTCTATTGGCCAATGCGCTGACCCGCAACATGTTGCCAGCCCCAAACTTTAACCTCACTCACTGCGCAACCGGCAACCCGCACCCCGCCCACTTCCTCGCATTTCTGCCCTTTGTCGCCGCTGGGGGAAGTGTTTAGCTGCTAAATTGCATTTAATCAGCAGGAATTTTTCTGCTCCGAGAATCGTGAAATCGGCCAAAGAAAGATCACGGCGGCTGCAGCTGCTGTTGTTGCTCCTACTGCTAATTGACTTGTCATTTGGCCAACAACAATGCCATTGTCTGCATGGAATTGCAAAGCTAATAGTCGAGCAGTGTTGTAAAACGACAATGGGGAAGCTCTAAAGTGAAGTTTTCGCATCTTCTTGTTAAATTTAACAGGAACTTGGCATGTGTAAACACGCAATTTGCTGCTGCTTAAGCGCCAACAAGAGAAGACCATAAAAACAGTGTTGTAAAACAACTAGAAAATCAAAAGACATTAGATTTTACACCTCTTCTTGTGAGTTTTTGACAAGCACTTAGCATGTGCCTAGACTTAACAGTTGAGTTTTTCACATCATAAATTGGTCAGGCAATGTCTATGTCAATGTATAAGCATTCCTTGGTATTTGCCTTAACAGAGTCATCATTCCTTTAAATTTGACATGCACTTAACATTTGCTCAGCGGCATTTTCTCTTTTTCCATTTCCACTACTTAATGCTAGTGTCAACATGTTGACAAGCACTTTAACATGCAGTCAGTGAAAATGAAAATGAAAATTTGATTAGTTACTAAAACTTCAACTTCAACTTCCACTTGTCTGTTAATGTCTTTAACTGCCAGTCAAAATGTAGCAGTAGCAGTTAAATTGCTTGACAGGCAGTTGGAAATTAACATTGCCTATCAAACAGACAGAGTCCCGCCGTCACCTCAACTGGTACGACTTGAACTCGACTTCGATCTAAACAGCTGTTGTCTTCAACCAATTTTGCCCCGATTACGATTGAAGTGCGAGAATCGCATCGCAGACACAGCTGTTGCCTCCAGCTGCTGGCTGCCCTGTCTGGCAACTGGCAACTGGCAACTGGCGATTGGCGATTGGCGATTGGCGATGGGCCGCTGACGAAGATCTGCAAAGTAGATTTGCCCAATTGAACATATGCTTCTCGATCTGTTCCCTTTCTATCCAAGTCAGCTTTCTTATAAAGCTCACGCCAGCCGCGAGCTGGCTCAATTGTGTTCTGCCACTTCAAGTAGACGCACTCCAGAGACAACAGAGGCAACAAAGAGGAATAGTTGTTTTACATTTTCGTTTATTGCGTGCCTTTTACAACACTGCAAGGTGGAGAAACTTTTTGTAAGTTCTTAAAAAAAGTTTGCTTTATTATGTATCTCTCTCTCTCTCTCTCTCTCTCTCTCTCTCTCGTTCACTTTGTTTCTCTGCATATATGTATACATGTTTGTATATGAATGTATATACCTATATCTCTCTTCCTCTATATCTCTATCTCTCTCTGTCTCTCTGTCGCTGTCTATATGTATCTGTCTCTTGTTGCTTATACATGTCTATCTGTATTTCTCTTTATCTTTCTCTCAGTATACATCTTTCAACTTATCTCTCTCTCTCTTTCTCTTTCTCTCTCTCTTTCTCTCTTTGTCTTTCTCTCTCTCTTTCTCTCTCTGTCTTTCTCTCTGCCTTTCTCTCTGCCTTTCTCTCTCTCTTTCTCTCTCTCTTTCTCTCTCTCTCTTTCTCTCTCTCTTTCTCTCTCTATTTCTCTCTCTCTCTTTCTCTCTCTCTTTCTCTCTCTCTTTCTCTCTCTTTCTCTCTCTCTCTCTTTCTCTCTCTTTCTCTCTCTCTTTCTCTCTCTCTCTCTCTCTCTCTCCCTACACATATTCCTTTCGTTTTCTCTTTTTCTCTTATGCTGCTATGCATGTCTAAGTGTCTATATCTCTACATTCTCTCTCTGTCTCTCTCTCTTTCTCTCTCTAAATATATGCATATACACATATTCTACTCATTATCTCTCTTCTCCTTACTCGCTATCACTAAGTGTTTCTACATTCTCTCGGTCTCTCTCTCTCTCGGTATCTCTCTCTCTCGGTCTCTCTCTCCCCTCAAGCCCTTCGCTCTCCATCTATTGTAGGGTTTCTCTTGCAGACACTCCTTAATCAAATGCAAATAACTGAACTGCATAGGATTGCATTTTACCTCCAGCTCTGTCCCACGCCTCCGACGCCTCTTCCACTTCACACACACACACGCACACACTTACATACACTATATATGTATGTATATATACATACATATATCTATATATCTATATCGCATTACAGCCCACTCAACCGCATCCGCTAAAAGCTTCCCATTTTCATTTTCATTTACAATTTTTCATTTTCATTTTCATTTTTCTCACTCAGTGCGCTACCCCTCTCTGCCTCTCTGCCAGTCGCTCCCTCCGTGCTTCCCCTTCTTCTACTCGCCGCCCTTCTGTTATTTTTTATGGCATGCGGTGTCATAACTTTGAGGTCACCTTTGTCACGCCCATCATCCATAATATGTGACAACAACAGCGACAACGACAACAGCGACAACAACAACAACAACAACAACAACAGCGGCAACAACCTGTTGTTCATTCCCATTGTTGCTGTTGTTGTTGTTGTTGTTGTTGTTGCTGTTGATTATTATTATTATATTTTTTACTTTCAAACACTTTTACTCTCGATTGTTTCATTTCGTATATGTTTAGCATTTCTGACGAACAGCCCCCTTCCCCCTCTCTCTGTCCCCGCTCCACGTGCCGCATCTCTCGTCAGCCCTTTGTTTTGCTGTTTGGAATTCAATTTAAAGTCCAAATGTCACGCAACTTTTGCGATCGCACGCATCAAAAGTCGCTTAACGCAGTTCGTTACGCTGGCTCCATTCGGTTCAGCTGAGCCCCCTCCGTCAGTCCCCCCTCCTACTACCCATGTCGGCTCCCCGCTGTCACATCGCTTTAGCTTCGTCTCCAACAACTTCTTCCTCTGTGTTGGCCCTCATTCGCCATTGTTCAATTGTGCTGCGATAAGAAACTCCTACTCAGCCCTCCTCGCTTTGCCCCTCTTTAACTGTCATCTCTCTCCTCTTTCCTTTCCCCCTCCCCCCCCCCCCTCTCTCTCTCTCTCTGTGTGTGGCGATCTGCGGGCATGTAAGCGCAGCAGCTGCAACATTTTCGCTTCATCACATAACATAATTCAGTTAGAGCTAAGCACATGCTTGAGCCTACAGTGCACACTCGCTAAGGCAGACAAGCTCAGCATCAGTTACTCTACATCAGCTTTTTATACTAAAGAGAAACTTGAATAGCAACAGTCACTACTGTTGGCTGTCTATACTGTAGTCCAAGTATCTACTGCAGGCAGTCTTTGCTCTAGTCAAAGACTCTACTGTAGGCACTCTCTACTGTAGTCCATGTCGCTACTGTAGTCAAAGTCCAAGAAGTTGTCAAAGCTGTCTTCGTTTATGTCTTCCCTATGGATTACAGGGTATCATTCGCTGTCTCTCTCTCTCTCTCTCTCTCTCTCTCTCTCTCTCTCTCTCTCTATAGACCTTACCTCATGTCTCGCTTTCTATTCATTTGATTCGCTTATTAATTGCTTAAAGCTTCAGTGGCTTTAGGCAGTGTTCACTGTGGCTGCTAGCTGACAGCTGCAGCGGCATGCGTTTCGCCCCGTTTTGTCATCATATTCGATTACACAAATACGATTTGTTATCGGATCTCTTCCTGCTTGCCACACACACACGCACACGCACCCAAAGCTACTCAAAGATATCGAATTGCCTAACCCTTCTCCCTCTGCGTCTCTCTCTCTCTCTCTCCCTCTCCTAGAAAATGGATCCATTGACACGCATTCAGGAGGAGATCAAGGAGGTGGTGCGCCGCGAAGAGGAATATCGCAAGCTGGCAACGGCTGCAGCCCTAACAGCCTCGCCGCCGATCGCTGTGAACTTCGCACTGAACGGCAATGACAGCGAGTTGGAGCAGCAGCTGGACGCTGGGCAGGATCAGGTGGATCAGAGTGTGCTGGTGACAGCACAGCCGGCGTCTGTGACGTCGCTGCTGGTGCCCATCGAGGAGCTGTCGCCGTCGAATACGCCCTCGCTGGCGTCCAGCGTGAACAGCCACAGCAGCAGCCACAAGGAGGAGAACTTGGATGAGCAGCATTCGGATGATTCGGGCATCTCGGCATCCTCGCAGAAGACCAACAACAAGTCGGAGGGCAAGGCTGGCCTGAAGCTGAGCCTGGTGGGCAGGCAGGAGTCGCGTTACATTGGACCCAATTGCTATAACATGACGCCAGAGCCGCCGCAGCAGAAGCTGATGACCAGGACGCCGGCAACGCCGCAGCTGCAGCAGCAGAAGCGCCAATTCGCCTTCAATGGCGCCACAAAGGGCGTGATGCAGCGCTTCATTGCCTCGCACGGCAAGCTGCAGCTGGGACAGTCCGCTGGTCAGCCCCTGCTGCTGGCCAATGGCAACAGTCCGACCCTCAAGCTGAACTCGCGCAATGCCTTGGCCTTCTTGGAATCGGGTCAGACCTCGCCCCTAGGCCTTAACTTGACAAACAACAACAACAACAGCAACAACAACACTAACACTAACAGCAACAACACGAACATCAACGGCAACAACAGCAACATGAGCATCAGCAGCAATAACAACATCGAGCGAGATTCGGAGGGCAGGCCACTGAGACGAGGCTATGTGCCCGTCGAGCAGAAGATTCAGCGTGAGCTGCAGGACCTCAAGTGCCGCGAGACAGAGCTGAAACGTCTGCGCAAGATCAATCGTCAGCATATGCTGGAGAAGCTGTAAGTCCAGTGGAGAGAGTCCTTTATGCTATCGAATCCCTTCAACTCAATCCCTTTATCATGCTAGGCAACTGAGCACAGACGATGAGGCCGATGCCGATGACGACGAAGACGACTCTGAGGTGGAACACTGCTACGGCCCTGGCAAATTGCGCAATGCGCAATCCACACTTGAGCTGGAAAGAGATAGGTGAGTAAAGGGGGAAGGACAGAAGAGAGTGGATAGGGACTAAGTGAGAGAGGGTAGCTGAAGGCGCTAAATGGATGACGATATGTTTTACCTGACAGTCTAGCTCGAGCTAGTTTTGTTGCTTGATTAATGGCAAGGCTTCTGGGGGCTAAGCCCTTAGGTCTTAAGGTGCAAGTGATTCAGATACTTACATACAACTTCTTCTTCTTCTGCCCCGCATTTTAGCAATGATCTGGAGCTGATGGGCCACAAGTTGGCGGGCAATCGTAGCCTGAATGCCGCCGCCATTCGTGAGAACGGCGGCGGTAGCAATGTTCTGAGCACATCCGGTTCCAATTCGGGCATGCGTCCGGCCATGTCGCTGGCTCAGCTCTGTGATCTGACGCCGGAGGAGGCGCCCTCGTCGCACCGCCTGATCGCGCAGTGGGAGAGCCTGATCAAGAAGAACGCGGAGGGTATTGAGGCGGCCATCTAGGCCACAGCCGAGCACAGCAAACCAAATTATTATTTGTATTTTTAAATGTCCCGAGCACTTAGCACAGGAAGTCCAAACTCCTGCAAGCTTCCAAAATTATCCATCACTTTTTTTTTTTGTTCTTGTATAGCCAAATTGGGCCAATATACAAAATATATATAAATAAATATATATATATAATAATGTCAAGTATATGGCATGGACTCGAGTGGGGTATCCAGCCATCATACCATCAACGAATTAGTATTTTTTTTTAAATGAAAGAAAAGGCAAGACATGTACTTATCTAATGTGTAGAGAGAAGGAAATATAAAAATATCCCCGAGGTCTGTTGTAAATAATTCTTCGTGCAAGTTTCAAGTGCAAGTTTCACCAAGTCTATATAATTTATTGAATATAACCTTACGTACACGTATACAAATATACACTTACCTGTTTTGTAGGCATATACCATAACATACAATGCTAAAGCACACATGCGTACTTACGATATGCGCTGTCAATATGCGGCAGAAAACGATTTAATAAAACGTTTATGTAAACCGAATGAATGTGTTTTTCTGTCCTTGATTGGGCTGGCAATTGTCGAAAATAAGTGTATCACTTGATATTCATAGTCGTAGATCTAGTATTCATCGTGCGATCAGCGATCACGCATGTCGAACATGCCGAAGATGCTTTGAGAGTCTTTATTCCAATCGGTACTAATAAATGATTCATCTGGACACCAGCGATCATACTCACTGACATGCATCAGCTGCGTTGAATGTTCTTTTAGCTGTAGCTGCTCATCAAGGTGATTCAGCTACTCGGAATCGTTGACTTTTACTTCTCGAACACGCATCAGACGCTCTGATTTTTCCTTTATCACTCATCCAGCAGCATAACTCCAAGGACGCACTTCATTCCAGGAGTCGTCCAGAACTCGGCGAAGGATAATTGACCATTCTTTTAGTAACTGCCAAGATTAGCACATGGAAGAAACTCTTGGTGCGTCAATGGATTCATGTAGACATTATAGATCTATACGTCATCAAGGTCGTCATCTCTGAGATGTGTGCACACATACAGGCTTATGTTAAGTTATGTCAAGTTTCTGCTCGACGTTATTCTATCTGTGCTGCTTCCAAAACAAACTTTTACCCTCATATTAGATCATGTTGTCTGCGAATTGCTATTGAATTCGTATGGTACCTGAAAGCCAACTAACATATTGCAAGAAGAAATTCTACAAAGTTTTATTATGAATATCCTTGAATGCCTAACGATAGTTCGATAGCTGAACTCTGCGTCCACGTTTCGGCATATACTTAGAAGATGCTTGAGTCCATAAAGCATGTGCTTCACAAGCTGAGCAACTTTGCATGGAAAAGGAGATAAGGATATGTATCTTCAGACAAGACATAATTTTGCAAATGGCTAAACAGAGTATACTAGTTTCGATGTATGTTATAGACAAACGAAGGCTTGGCACGCCCCATTTAGTAGTAATAGAGCCAAGTTGAGCTAGCTTTGTCCGTTCGTCCGTCTGTCTTTGAGTTGTCCGTTTGGAGCACCTCTCTCTCTCTCTCTCTCGCTCTCTCGCTCGCTCACTCTGTTGGTAAATCACAAAGCATATTTGTCTAATTTTTTTCAAGTTTTTTTTTATTGTTTTTTATTTTTTGTTTTTTTAATTATTTATTAAATACATTTCGTTTTTGTTTTTGTTTTCGGTTGATGTTTATTAAATTTGTATTTTTGCATTTGTTGCTGTTCATTGTTTTCATCTCTCATTAATATCTGTTGTTGTTTATCATTTATAATTGTGTTGTTTTGGTGTTTGGTTTTATAGTTTGACACATGTGCAGGACAGTAAGAGAAAGTCGCAAAGAGGGAGGGAGGTAGAGGGAGGGAGAGATAGAAAGAGAGAGAGAGAGAGAGAGAGAGAGAGAGAGAAAAGTCTAAGTTGCATAGAAACAAGAATTAGGCAAAAGTTACTTTTAGAGTTGTCTATAGAGACACGCTCTCTTACTCTCCCACTCTCGCTCTCTCCCACACTCTCTCTCTCTCTCTCCCACTCTCTCTCCCTCTCTCTCTCTCTCTGTCTTGTACTGCTGTGTACTTTCGTTTCACTGCCTACTCCTGCTGGAAGCCTCAACATAATTTGTTTTTGCTATACTTAAGATTTTTGCTTTTTAAGTTGAACTTGATGTGTGGAAATGTGGAAATCTTATGCTTAAAATTGTATTGCAAATCAAATCAAATATTCTTGGTTTTCGTATAGCTTGTATATATATGTGTATATATATATATATATGTATGCATATATATGTATGTGTGTGTGTGTGTGTGTGTGTGTGTGTGTGTGTGTTTTATATATAGATAAATATATTTACAACTTCGCAGCTGGATCAAGCTTAACTCAATAGATATATACTCGATGTGGCTCTCATTTCGAACTGGAGACAGTGTTGCATAACGTAAAAGCAGTGTGGTAAAACGCATAGAGAGTAAGATAAGGTAAGGTAAGGTAAAATGGTCTGCGTATTGCACGGCGTTGCCAGACTTACAAATTAGACAACAAATAACAAAAATCTCTAGTTATAAAAATATATCGAATAATGACAATAATGACAATGACAATGACACTGACAATGACAATGACAATGATAATAATAATGATAATACTTAAATACTTTTTGGCACACATAAAAAACATAATTTGCATTGGAAACTAAACACATTTATTGCACATATAGATAGATAATGCTGTCAGATCTGAAACTATCCAACTTTTTCACTTCTGTTCTCATTTCTCTTACTTCGTCTTCTTTCGCTCTGGAACCAAAAAACCATTGACTGCTCGTAATATTGTGTTTAATATATATAGTATATATATATAGATCTATATATATATATATAATATAATGCTTAATTAGCCCGTGCTTGACTCTACATATAGAGAGAGTGGGAGGGAGAGTGAGAGTGTGTGTGTGAGAGAGAGAGAGAGTTATTAGAAACTAACACTTAAAACCGTAAGTTGTTCATATGCGTTGCTATATCCTTGCCGTGCGATATTGATATCGATAACGATAACGATAGCGCCCTAGTCGATAGACTTCATTCTACTCATATCCAATAATCGAAAACGCTTTGAGCGCTCTACGTTTGCATGCCTGGCCTAAAACTAGGAAAAAAAATATATGTATATGAGAAGCTATTACGCCTTCTAGATAAGTTACGATAAATCTAACTATCGATAACACTGATCGATATACACATGTTCATATATAAATATTCATATAGATTAGTTTCGAACATAAAATTAATTAACAAACTGTTAGCTTCTTCCTTCATTTCGAGTCGAAAACGAACAAAGCGCAAAATAAGCGAACATCGTGTAAACGTGCCGTGTGAACGAGGCTCTAAATGTAAGTTGTGAGTTGTGATCACTGAGTGTGTGTGTGTGTGTGGGTGTGTGTGTGTGGGTGTTGGTGTAATCTACGTAGTATTCTTAGACTTTGCAAGTATTTAATATACGCGTGATAATCGCTAGTTACGAATAGTTATCAAATTGTTATCGTGATTTACGAATACACAAAAAAAAAACAAAAATATTTTATATATATATATCGTATGTGTGTGTGTGAGTGTGAGTGTGAGTGTGAGTGTGAGTGTGTGTACTACGTCTAGCAACTGTCAAGTGCTCTTTTGTTTCTAGATCTAGTTAGATTATATATATATGTATATCTTCATCGTATCGTGTATATTGTGTATAAATATTTAATTTGGTTTATGCGATCTGCTTTGTTCTCGTATTGTCTGAAAGTGCTACGTACTTGTTTTTTCTTTCTCTTTCTCTTTCTGTTTAACACTAGGCTAAATAGTTCGTGTGTCCATTTGCTAATACTCTGCTCTAACATAATCGGGCGTTTGCCGTTCTGTGTGCTAATTGATCCAAACTGAAGGTTTATGGAGAGCATAACAGAAGTGAGGTGAGTAGAAACAATTTGTAGTTAAGACTAGAGCATATGACTAGTGCATATATAATGCATACATATCGACATAGCGACATATCGATGTATCGATGTATCGATCGATATATATGCTACATGTATATATAAAGAGTATATTTATAGAGCTGTCTGTATATGCTGTATATCAATATGTATGTTGCTTTCGCTGCCCTTGCGCCAGTTAACATTTTGGTGTTAACAGCTCTGTTAGTTTACAGCAGCTGCGCTATAACCGGCTCAATCAGACACATGTGCTCAGCGCCGCGGACGGGCAGTCGATTCAGGCAGAAATGTCGTATCATATCGGGCACCGTTTCGAAGGGTCGACTGAACTGGCCCAAGATATATTGGCCCGCCTCGTTGCGCTGTATTCGCATGTGCATGAAGCCCTTGGCGCCTCTGTAACAGAGCGAGAGAGAGAGAGAGATAGTTTAGCATAACTGTATAGAATTATTGGGATTCATTGACCTACTTGAGCGACAGGGAATAGTCCTGCTTGGTGGACTCGCAATTGCGCACCAGAAACGAGCCCTCGGCCAAAGGACGCAGCGTTGTCTCCGCCTCGATGCGCGTTATGACGCCATGGTACCAGCTAGAAGGCAAGAGAGAGTATTAGCTTTAGGGCAATAGAAAGAGACAGATATATATGTATATGCATACCCTTGGCGCTCTAATGGTATGGTCACATCTATTAGATCGACTGCCGTTACGTAGCCCTGGCACAGATTCATGTTCAGCTCCTTGTGACTGCTCAATCCACGCAGATCGAGACTGCCAAACTGTTTGTTCACTTGCCGTGGCTCATTCAGATTCAAGGTCAGATTCTGACGGAACAGCGCTGTGTCTGCAAAGAGAGAGAGAGAGAGAGAGAGAGTTGAGAATTTGAAGTCTGCCATAATATGATATTATTTGAAGCGAAATTCCCTTTAGCAACTAAATTGAACTCACCCAGCTTGCTGGCCAGCTTCTGTTCGTCGCGCATCGAATGGCTGGAGGATGCCTGGGAGATGCCGCTGGATTCGGTGCTGTGCATCAGCAGATTATTGATCTCCGCTTGATTGGCACGCAGCCGTCTGCGCAGCTTGGGCATGTCGAAGGGCAGATCGCCCAGATCAACGGATGTGGCACTGCCCGAGGTGCAGGCCGCCTCCTGCTGCAGCGTCTTGCGGCGTCGCAGCTTGGGCATATCGAAGGGCAAATCGCGCAACTCCTGCGGCAGCGCTGACGAGCCAGCAGCACTAGCACCACCACCACCAGCACCACCGCCAGCCGCTGTGCCTGCCGAAGAGATTCCCGCTGCCGCCGAAGAGGACGTGTCTGCGACACTGCCATTGCCCAGCTGCAGCTTGGGCAGCGTCAAACGCTGCAGCGCCAGAGTCGTTGGTTTGCCATCCTCGCGCGAATGCAGAGAGATGCCGCTGTCCGAGCCGAGCAGCTCGTCGGCCAGATGCAGCAGCGCCTTGTTGGGCGCCGCAGCTGCTGCTCGCTGACTGCCGCTGCGCTGCTGCTTGACCAGCAGCTGGACAGGCACAGACGAGCTGCCAGCAGCAGCCGCAGCAGCAGCAGCAGCCGCGACCGCATCTGTTGCGGACCCCTCCTGCAGGCTGGCTGTGCCAGCAGCTGTTGTCTGACCTGCTGGCTGCTGTGACTGCTCGGAGGCCGGCTCCTGTGAGGACTTGTCCGATATGGGGCTGAGTATGTGCAGCTTGGAGTGCAGCAGCACAGGTGCGCGCAGCGGATAGGCGACACTTGAGCTGGCACTGGCGCTGGCGCTGGCACTGGCACTGGCGCTGGCACTGGCGCTGTTGCTGCTCTCGGAGCTGTGCGAGCTTAGCGAACTGGAGTGCCGCGATTCAGAGCTGGAGGTGCTGCGATTGCCTTCGCTGGTGCTGCTGCGCAATGACTCCATGCTGCCGCCGCTCGACGAGGTGGCAATGCTCTCGGTGGAGCTGTAGTTGTGCCTGGGCTTGGCCAAGTGTTGCTGCTGCTTGCCATGTTGCTGCTGTGCATGCTGCTGTTGGTGCTGCTGCTGGTGCTGTTGCTGATGATGATGATGTGCGCTGCGACGCAGCTCCAGCACACGGCCCGACTCCAGCACAAAGCTGCGCGGCCGACGCGACGAAGCCGAGGTGGAGGCAACAGCTGAATTCGAATTCGAATTCGTTGAGGGCGGATTCACATAGGCGCTGTCGGTGAGACTGTTATCATTGCTGCTGGCACACAGCTGCAGCTGTTGCTGCTGCTGTTGCTGCTGCTGCTGCTGCTGCTGACGCAGCGATGCCTGCAGCGGCAACCGCAAGTCCCGCAGTCGCGGATGCGCCGGCTGCGCAGCTGGCAGATTCGGTGCACTCTTTATGCTATTCATGTAGCGTTCGTGCTTGCCCGGAAATTTGATGGGCAGCGGCGCCGTCGAAGGCGGCGAGGGCGTATAGCCACGCGCCGGCAACTGTTGCGATTGCTGCTGCAACTGTTGCTGCTGCTGCTGTAGTTGCTGTTGCTGTTGTTGCTGCTGCTGCTGCTGCTGCTGATTTTGATTCTGTTGATCTGCTGTTTGGCTTAGCTGCAGCTGGCTGAGCTCTGCCTGCACCTGCAGCACCACCTGACATTGTCCATCAGGTGACTCCTGCTGCTGCTGCTGTTGTTGTTGCTGCTGCTGTTGCTGTTGCTGCTGCTGATGTTGCTGTTGTGGCTGCTGCTGCTGCAGCGCCTGATTTTTGCTATTCTTAGCGCGTTTGCATTCGAGACGGCTTTTGCTTAGCGACTTGGACGGCACAGATGGCTCGTTGCCATTGCTGTTGCTGTTGCTGTTGAGCTGCAGCAAGACCGAGTGATTGGTGATGCGATCCACTTCATCGAGATCATCGTCTGACTTGGCTATCTTGCAATCGAAGGCCGTCTCATAGATTTGGCGTCGTCGGCTTGCCATGTTGTCCGAATCGTATTCCTCACCCTCCTCGCCTTCCTCACCCTCTTCGTCCGCCTGCTCCTGCTGCTGCTCCTCCTGCTCTTGAGCAGCGGTTTGCTTTAGCTCTGCGTGTGGCTGCTGCTGCTGCTGCTCCTCCTCTAGCTTAATTGGCGGCGCACATTCAACGCACTCGTGCACGCCATGCGGATGCACGTAGAATATGCTGCGTGGCCTAAAGTATTCCTCCAGCTCATCCAGCTGCTCCTCATCGCCGTGGCCCAGTCCAAGCGTCTTGTTGGGCGTCGGTATGCAGGCTCCGCACACGGCTGCTGGGCCCAGCAGGCGGTGCGGCGGCATCGACTCGCACGCAAAATCTCCTACTCCTACGCCCACTCCCAAGCCGACTCCTCCCCCTCCTCCTCCTCCTCCTGCTGCAATGGCTGGTGGACAGCACTTGAGCAGCTCACCCTCGCCGGCGTCGCAATGTTGCAGCTGCAACTGCAATTCGCCGCTGCCAATGGGCAACTGTTGCCGCGGCTGAACGTTGCACGTCTTGCGCACGAGCGCCAAGGCGCGCGCGTGCCACTCGCGTCGCTTCAAGCACTCGCTGCAATCGGACTCCTCCGAGGTGCTCGTGCTGGGCGTCTCACAGCGTATAATCCGTACGCCCTCCTCTGTGAAGCTGTAGCGTTTCGGTGTTGACTGCTCGGTCAGGCAGGTCGCCTCCTCGAGCTCAACTGGTTCGTTGTCTAGTTCTGCCTCGTCTCCCTTCTGCTGCAGTTGCTCCTCTGGCTGCTGTTGCTGTTGCTGCTGAGACTGCGGTGCATCGAGGCTGCTGCTCTTGCGATAGCCGCCCAGTCGATGGGGCTGCGTTAGCGTCTGCTGCGGCGGTTCGCTGGCCGTCGACTGGCGGCACTTTTGCTTTGCCTCGCGCTCGAGCGTCGGCTTCTCCTCCTCCTTGTCGCGAGTCTTGAGCAGGTCCGAGTAGTAATACGGCGACGGCTGTCGCTTACTGTGCTCCGCCTGGGCGACCGTCAATTTGCGTGGACTGCGCTGCAGCTGTGCGGGCAACGGACGGACTAGATCATCCGATATGCTGTCCGGTGAATTGAGCAAAGCACCAGCTGCGGCTCCAACTGTTGCAGTGCCAGTTCCAGTTCCAGTTCCAGTTCCAGTTCCGGTTGCTGCTGCTGCTGCTGCTGTGGCTGTGGCTGTTGGCGGTGCGGCACGCTCTACTTCCTCGTCTATGTCCGCCTCCTCGTCGGAGGACTTGGGCGCCGAGGAATCTGCAAAAACAAGATATAGTTTTAGAGTTTGTCCAATTCCTTGCTCGATTCCCCTGCTCTTTCTTTTCCTTTAGCAGACAGCTTATACTAAGTTAGCTAAGAGTTAACTCAGAGCTAATCCAAATCTAAAGCAGATCTTAGCTAAAACTATCCTAGTCACAGTCCAGGCGATTCAGGCTTAACTCGGACTTAACCTGGACATAGCTCACACTTCATACAAACCTTCCACAGACCTAGAACAGATCTAGCTCTGACCTAACCCAAAAGCCATACATATTTTAGTTACCCTAACATGATGTTAAGGTATCTATAATCTAATCATAAGGTTATGATTCCATTATGATTCCAGCCGTAACGTCCCTCAGCGCTATGTCAGAGCATAGCGCTCAGATCTAACTCCCAATTAACTCTTAGCTGGTCTTACTCCAATCTTAATCTATCTCTCATCTAGACATAATCCAACGTTACTTAACCCATCTCTAAGCTAGCCCTAGCCAAACTGGAGTCCTTTAGCCTTTAGTCCTCTTGATTTAACTAAAGGCCAGCTCTAAGCTGCTTCCTGCAGAATTCCAGTCTATATTCTATTATATGTAAGTGAGCTTCCTCCTTTGGAGCTTCAGGACTGACCCAAGTTTGAGGAACTTCCATTGACTTTAAGCTTTGCACTGATCTAACTGAAATTAAGTTGCATCAGCTGACGGAGCAAATATCAATTAATCTTTCGACTTCAATCAACATTTTATAGACTTTTGTAAACTTTCTTGGGAAAGTCTAATTAACAGACTTAGATGTAGGCATCTTAGAGTCGGTGAAGTCAGTGAAGTGAGCCAAGTCTCTGTTCGCTTTGTTGTCTTTTGCTAACTGCCAGCACAGACTATGTCCAAACTGTCAAGAACAATTTAGCTGCTTGTCAGACTTGAGATTTTTGTTTATAATTACAAGAAATTAGACGCAAGTGCAGGCAGGCAGGCAGGCAGGCAGCCCGCAATCCATTCGCTGTTGTAACTATCCTCGCCCAGTTAATTGAGTCGCCAGGCAAATGAGCCAAAGGGCAGTCAGTGAGTTGTCAGGATCTCCCTCTGCAGTTCGCTTCACATCCTTTGCGTGCTTTTTGGCGCGTCTCTGTCGCAGTCTATTAGGCGCTTGGCTGCTCGGCAATGCGTTACTTGCTCTATCTTTTTCTCTCTCTCCCTCTCTCTCTTTTTCTCTGTCTGCCTGGCTCCTTGCGTCGCAGTCGAATGGCTGCCAGTTGCCATTTAACGCCTGATCTCGGCAACCGCAGCCGCAGCCGCAGCCGCAGCCTCAACCGCAACCGCAGTTCGAGCTGTCTGCCAACTGCATCTAATTGCCACGCCCACAAAAGTCATGACCCTGGTTTTGCAAAAATTTAGCTGATTTAGCTATGACTATAATTCTTACAAACTGCTAAGCTGCTGCTTAGCATTTTTCACTAGCTCCTAAAACTATGCAACGCCTTTAATAAGCGCCTGCAACATTTGCTCTCATTTGGAACTAAATGCTACAGAAATCGGTTTGCTATATAAACTAATGCATATAGTAACAATCATTTCAATATATAACTGTTATATGGTAATATTTCTAGGTCCATAAAGAATTGTAAGTCTCGGCAACTGCATGAAGCTTGCCTGCTGGCTGGCAACATGCTGTCAGCTTGGTCTCTCTGCTTGATTCTAGGCACATGCTGCTAGCTGAAATGTTGCTAAAGGGATTATGCTGCTAGCAGATGATGGTTGTTGTTGTTGCTAGCCAGCTCATGTTGCAAGCCAGCTCGTGTTGCTAGCCAGCTCATGTTGCTAGCCAGCTCGTGTTGCTAGCCAGCTCATGCTGCTAGCCAGCTCATGTTGCTAGCCAGCTCATGTTGCTAGCTGATCTAGTTCTTAGCAGCAATTGTTGCTAACTTTATCTGTTGCTAGCTAATGTTGCTGATCCTGAGCTTATATATTCATGCTACCAGCTAAAATTATAAGGCGTGATTGCTAATGTTGCTGATGCTTATCTCCTATTGCTGCTAGCCATTGTAACCAGCTTCAGTTGCTGCTACGAATTGTTGCCAGCAGTTGCTGACTGATGTTGTCCCTGTTGCTGGTGTTGGCAATTGTTGCTAGCTGATCTGATTGCATGTTGCTGCTAGCTGCAACAGTTGCTACCTGCAAGTGTTGCTAACTATCTATGTGTTGCTGCTCAGGACAGTAGCTGTCATTGCCAGTTGCTATTGCAGCTGCAATTTGTTGCTAGCTGTTGCTAGTCTTTCTGGCAATGGTTGCTAGCTGCAGCTGTTGCTGCTGTCGCTTATTGCTGCTCACCTGAATTGTAGTGGCTGTTGCGTTTGTCTTTCTTGTGATTGCCGTTATTGTTGTTGTATGTGGAATGGCGATGCAGCAATTGCTGCTGTTGTTGCTGCTGCTGTTGCTGCTGCAACTGTTGCTGATGTCCGCGCGGCGTTGGCAACGTCTGCAACTGTTGCTGCTGCTGATGCTGTCGCTGCTTATGCAACGGCGCCGAGCGGCGTTTGGCCTTCTTGTGATAGACCTTCTTGTGCTGGCTGTGATGTCGTGTGTCCTTCGGATCCGAATAGCCCTCGATCAGCTTGACTGAGGCTTGCTTGATGTTGCTGTTGGGCAGCGGCGGATGTTGCAGTGTGCCGCGTTGCTGCTGCTGCTGCGGTGCTGCTGGCAATGTGTTGTTGTTGTGCGCATGCAATTGCTGCTGCTGCTGCTGCTGCTGCTGCTGCTGTTGCTGTTGCTGGCAAGTGTTGCTGCTGCTGCTGTTGTTGTTGTTGTTGTTGCTGCTGCTGCCCAAAATAGTTGCCGTTGCAGTTGTCGCCTGACTGGGCAGCGTTGCCAAAGAGGCAAGCGGCGGCGGCGGCGGTGGCGCAGCTGCTGCTGCTGCTGCTGCTACTGTCGATTGCTGCTGTTGCTGCTGCTGCTGCTGTAGTTGCGACGCTTGTTGGGCTTCGTTAAATGGCAGCTGTGAATGGCAAATGCGAAAAGCGAATGAGTTAACATTTTGTACCTTTTGCTTGTTTCGTTTTCGTTTTCGTTTTCGCTTTTGCTTCTGTGGTTGCGACTAATTTGATTTGCGTTTCAATTCCAATTTGTTGGCGTTTAATTAAAATTTGTGCATGCGTCATGTGGTAGCCGCCCAGTGGGCGTGACCTGCGGTCGAAATATGCCTGCGTGTGTGTGTGTGCGTGCGTGCGTGCTGAGTTCTCAGCCCATTGAACGCTTCAAGGGTTTCCTTTATCGCATGCAGGCAATAAAAATACAACAAAGCAATCAAGCTGTATAAAAAAAGTGTTCCAACCTGCCACCTGATTCCACCTGAGGGTGAACAACAAGCGACGAAGTTCAGCTTTCAATCAAAACTGAACTAGTAACTCATTTGAACTATATAACTAGTTCACATTTGAACTTGTTTAGCAAATGGAAATTTGTATGCAGCACATCTTCGTCGTGTCTTCACGCGGAACTAGTTCCTAACTGACGAATTGTTATTAGATGCATTATAAGGAGCGAAAATAAAAATAGCACCACTCGAACAAACTTGTGAATTCCTGTTTCATTAAAGTTCAGTACATTTAGTTCTTATCTCGCTTTCACTCCCTCTTTCACTCTCCCTTTCCCCATATCTCTTTTCCTTTTTGTCATTATGTTTCTCTCTCTTTCTCGTTCTTTTACCCTCTCTCTATCTTTCTTTTTCTCTCTCACCATCTATTTCTCTGTTTCTTTTCTTCTTCCATCCCTCTCTACATCTATTTCCTCACATCTCTCTATCTTACTCTCTCTCTCTCTCTCTCTCTCTCTCTCTCTCTGTTTCTCTCTTTCTCTCTATCTTTCTGATTCTCTCTCTCTCTCTCTTTCTGCCCTTGTTTCTCTTTCTATCGATCCCTCTCAATCATTCTCATTCCTTCTCTATGTCCTTATCTATCTTTCCATTCCTCTCTCTATTTGTTTCCTCCTCTCTCTCGTTCTGCTTCAATCCCTCCCTCTCTCTCTTTTTGCTTCTCTCTCTCTCTCTCTCGTTCCCTCTGCCTGTCTCTATCTCTTTCTACTTCTCTCCCTCTCTCTCTTTTTCTGTCTATGCATCTCTCTCTCTCTCTCTCTCTTGTATTTTTCTATTTCTCTTTTGTATCTATCTATTTCTCTATCAGTTTCTTTATATCTCTATATCTCTTCCAGTCTCGCTCCCTTTCTCTCTCTCTCTCTCTCCACTCTTTCCATCATTCTCACATTGTTCAGCTGCTGTCATGCAGAAATCATGTTCAATCCGTTCCTTCCTCTTTCACAGTTGTTCAGTTCAGTTGAGTTCCGTTCATGTTCCGTTCAAGTTCAGTTCTGTTCACGTCAGCTCAGTTCAGTTCAGTTCAGTTCAGCATGGTTCAGCTGCTGTTCATCTTTCATTTATGAGAGGAGACAATGTCCGACAGAGGATGACAAATAGCTGAACATTACAAAAGTGCAACAGCAGGTCGCACAAACAACGGCAGCAAATGACATTAACGTGTCCCTAATGTGCACACATTATAAACAGCACACACACACACACACACACACACAGAGAGAGAGGGAGAGAGAAAGAGATGGAGAGAGAGAGAGAAAGAAGAAGGAGAGAGAGAGAGTGAGTCGTAAATATGCGCATTATTGTTAAACATAAATTTCCGCTGCAATGGAGTGAGCTGTTCATAGAGAGGAGAGCTGAGCTGGCCATATTGCATGTTGCGGAAATTGATGCCAAGACTGGCAGCTGAAGGTTGGGGCAGTGAGTGTGGGTGTGCGTGTGTGTATGTGAGTGTGTGTGTGGGGTCTTTGGGTGTCGGCTTACACTAAGCACTGGACGCTATTGTTGCTGGACTTTGAAATTGAAAGGAATTTTTAATTGAAACTCATAAATTAAGCCTCAACTGCGGCAGCTCATCGAATGAATGTGAGTGGCGCACACACACACATACACTTCTATATATATATATATATATATATATATATATATATATATATATATATGCATATATAACCCCTATTTTAAGCGCCACCTCTGCTGTGGCTAGTAGCAACCGCTTTGTTTGAGCTCACGTTGCCAGGACAGCTGCTGCGGCTGCTGGTGCTGCTGGTGCTGCTGCTGATAACTCAACTCAATGCGAATCTCATAAATGCAAGACAATACAAAATTTAAATACAAAACACACACACACACACTTCTAAACACACACACACTAATACACGCCAATACACATCAATACACACTCAATAAATGGCATATTTGTTTTGGGGTTGATCTTGAGCTGTAAGCGCTTTTCCATTTAGAGATGAACGCTTGAGCCTTGTGTGCAACTATCGCATATGCCAAACTTAGCTGAAGCCAAGTTTAGTTATATGTATATGCTGGCTATAATCTAAGCATATGTGAAGTCAGCAAACTTGATTGCGGTAGGCAGCAGTACAAGGCTGCAAGAAACAAAACTAAATAAAGCCCGGGCTCTACCTCTCTCAAACACAGTTGAAAAGACTTGGTAAACTTGCTAAAGGAGTCAGGATAGGGTCTACAGTAACTGAACTAGCCCAATCCGGAGCTCTGACACATTGCAGGCTACAGATACAGGCGTTAAAACTGTTTTTAGATCATCGATAGAGGATGCCAAGCTAAATCGATTATCGAATGCTTAAGGTTTGCTGAGCCTCCTATATGCGTAGCTATATGCGCCATAGCTTTTTCATCGTGGGTTGTTAGCTCCAAATTTCAAGCCTCTAGCTCACATGCGTCCACACGTACAGACGGACGGAAGGACGGACGAACGGACGGCAGGACAGCAAGACGGACATTGCACGAAAGCAATTTCGCGTTTCACTTCGAGAATGAATATAAAACGCATTTTTACACAAGCAAAATATAAATCAAGTTTAATTTTAAAAAAAACACAGATTTATCGATAAATATATCGATAGATAAACAAGTTTTTTATATATATAGATCCCTCTCTCTCTCTCTCTCTCGCTCTCTCACACCCTACTTTAGCTTCTTCTCTAAACTTCTATATTAATCGGTTTTTGCTATCATCGTCTTTTGCTCTCCTCTCCAAATTGCTGCTGTTTGCCTTTGGGCTTGGGGCATTCGAATTGAAATCTTGCTCACACACACACACACACACACACACACACACACACACACACTGGCGTACACTCTCTTGCTCTTTAAATATTTGCCC
Source organism: Drosophila anceps (assembly GCA_035045945.1). Taxonomy (NCBI): domain Eukaryota; kingdom Metazoa; phylum Arthropoda; class Insecta; order Diptera; family Drosophilidae; genus Drosophila; species Drosophila anceps. The sequence continues at coordinate 1,959,015 of JAWNON010000063.1, forward strand.
TTGATTATTGGCAAACGTGAATTTTCATACACGACTTCGATTGGCTCCCGCCCACAAAATGTTGCTAACAATCAGTGCGGGGCGTGGCTGGGGTGACGTGGCGTGGGCTGAGAGACTTTTAGCTGGCAGGCTAGACAAACTACAATCAAAATGGTTAGACGAATGTGTGTCTCCGGCTCTTTGTTCATGTGCAGCCTTCTCTTCTTCTTCTTCTTGCTCTCCCCTGCTGCCGCTGCTGCTGCTGCTGCTGTTGCTGCTGCTGCCTCTGATTCTGCTTCTGCTTCGTTGCTGTTGGCGCAGCAAACGTGATTTTTATGCGGCAACATTAATGAAAACGTTGCCAGATGATGTTGCGGCTGATGAAAATGTTTTTGCAGATAGTCATCATGATGTTGCTGATGATTTGAAAGCAGACATAGCTTAAGAGCTGTTTCGCCATTTTCTAAACACATGAACGAATTCTGCTTGGCTAACAAGCATAGCTATCTCGCTTACTCACACTCTTACTCCCTTCCTCCCACTCTCCCATTCTCTCTCTCACTCTCTATGACTCACTCTCTGTCTGTGTTTGCCTAATGCCTTTGAGTAGTGCTTGCATACGCTAACCCAACAAGCAACCAACAGGTATTCACAACTTTGAAAACTCAGCTGGAAAAAGTTGAAGCTCAGAAGTTGTGCAACTCAAGATAAAGTTTCTCTATAGCATGGGGAATTTCGGATATTCTTACATAGTATAAAATGCTAATTAGCAATCTGAAATTGTCTAACATCATACAGTATCTAGAAAATAGTATGCAGCCTTGACTACTTCTACTTCAACTTTTAGTCTCTGCAGTACTTCAAGCAGTTATCTTCTTCAGAGCTAGATCTTATGCTATACCGAGAAATATAGAGCTAAACATATAGAATACAAATGTATATATTCATATATATAGAGCTGATCATATGGGAGTTGGCACATTGTGAATGGCACAGCTTTGCAATGTCTGCCTTGACTTTGTCTGCTGTGCTTGAAGCGTTGGCTTCTATTCTGATTGATTCGAGTCTATGTAATTGTTGTTGTTATACTACTACCAATTGATCTGAGTCTGCTTGACTACAGCTGCCCATGTCAGCTATACTAACTTCACTTCATACCAAACTCCAGCTGCCTGTTGTCTTCTGCTCGAATAGAGCTTACTCCAACTTAGGCGAAGTCTCATTGAAATTTCTCAAATATTTTCACACACGCAAGAGACTCCATACAATTCAAACTCAAATGGCAAGTCTCATATAGTGTGTCAACAGCTGCTGCTTATCGATAGCTTAAAGAGCTGCTCAAATAGTAGCTATCGAAAATAGTATCACTCACGTTTGGTCACACTACAACTCCAAGTTCTCATATGAATCCGCGACTTGTGTTGCCTAGAGTCTTGGAGTAGAGCATTCCTAATTCGTCGTTTGGCTTTTAACGTAACCCAAGTTTCGTCTCTTTAATTTTGTTGTTTTTTTTTTCTAGTTTCTAAGCCAGACAATGCGGCGTATGAGTAATATGTGAGCTGTGACAGCAAGCAACAAGCAACCAGGGTGCCCGCAGCCAAGTTATTGAAATCAACAAAAAGGCCACAGCAGCAGCAACAGCAGCAGCAGCAACAGCAGCAGCAGCTAAACACACACACAGCACATACACACACACAGTACATACATTCACACACACTCACAGGTGGCTTTTGTTGTGCTGTTGTTGATTTTTTCGCTGAGTTATCGCTGATATTGCTCCATGGAGAGTAATACAGGCTAAAGCTGGCAACGGCTCTGCCCAAGTGCACTTCACAATGCAGCCCAGACAGAGGCGCAGGCGACGCTGTATAGAGGGGGGCAACAGGCAAAGAGCAAAGAGGCGTGGCGAGTGAGGCGTTTGCTCCAACGTTTTTCATATCGCAAAAATGTCGCGCGCGTTTGCCATTAAAACGTGTGCCAAAAAAAGCAACAACAACATGGCTGGCATTTATATGGCACACACACACACACACACACACACACACCCTCACACCCTCACACACACACACACACACATATAGACATAGCCTGCAGCTTTTTATATGCGAACCGAACACGCGTCGCGGCTGTTTACGCAAAACAAAAGTCATAAGATAAAAAATTACATTAATAACTGTAAAGCAGTGGGAGTGAGATAGCAAGAGGGAGAGGGACAGATAGAGAGGGAGAGAGAGAGAGAGAGAGAGAGAGGGAAGGGGGAAGAGTGCGCCCAAATGGACATGGCATACATGGAAAGCAGTTGAAGAGGCGCTAAACGTTAACGCTTTGGGCCATTGGCTCGGCGCAAAGCGAATGTGTAAAAGGGGAGCAGAGCACTTAGAGGGGGAGCTGGAGGTGTGAGGGGGTGTGGGTGTGTGGGTGTGTGTGGCACACAGCAAAGAGGCGAAATCGGCTTAGTGCTGCGTAGTATTGAACAGCGCCAAAAGCTGCCTTTCAATATGTGAACAGCGAGTAAAACGTCTACGAATGATTCATAATTGAGAGAGAGAGATCAATGGGATTAAGTGACTCTACAAAGAGACAGAAAGACACACAACTAGAGAAGGAGAATGTGGAAGAAGGAAGGAGAGAGAGAAAGGGACACAGAGAGATATAGATAGAGACAGAAAGAAAGAGGGAGTAAGACACAGAAAGAGCAAGAGAGCGAGAGAGGGCGAAAGACATGGTAAGAATGATGCAGAAAGAAAGAGAGACACCGAGAAAGACGGAGATGGAGACAAAGAGAAATATATAAGAGAGAGACATCTCTCTCTTCTCTCGAGAGAGAATGACCGTCAAAAAGAAAAAGAGAGAGAGAGAAAGACATGGAAACTATAACATAGAAAGAGAGAGAGAGAGGGAGAAAGGACGAGATAAGAAAAAAAAAGAGAGAGAACGACAAATGGAGTGAAAGAGAAATGGAGACAAAGAGAAATACAAAAGAGAGGGGGAGAAAGTGTGAGAAAAGGAACGTCAGAAAGAAAAAGAGACAAAGAGAAAGATAGTCAAAGGGAGAAATCGAAAACAGAAGAGAGCGAAAAAGAGTGATAAAGGGACAGATAAAGGGAGAGAGAAAAGGAAAGTGGGCCATAGAGAGACAGACATGAAGAGGAAGTCAGAAAGATCGAAAAGTGAATCAAGAAAGAAAGTTGAGATGCCGAAAAACACTGAGACCCAAATGTGAAGCCAGTAAAACGCTTACGAAAGTCAAAAAAGGAAAACTGAAACAGTAAAACTCAAGAATCGTAAAGCTAATTGACCGATTAACTTGCTCAATTTGGCTAACAATGTTCATGAATGAATATTCAATCACAGTCATTAGCTATTCACAGTGAATATATTTGTGAATACGAAAACCAATTGGCCAGCTCTGTGCGAGGCAGCCACAACACAACACATCTCAAAGCCAATGAAAACATTTGCTACGCAATTTCGGTCACATTTACAGCACTATCACAAACACACACACACACACACACGCACAAACACACACACACACACACACACACACACACACACACACACACACACACACACACACACACACACACACACGCACACACACACTCATTTGGGGGCTTGCGGCTAAGCAAATTTCAATAAAAAGAAATTCAAGTGGCAAAGCAACATTTTTTATGCGCTGCCATGGCGGCACAGCAGCAGCCGCTTTCACTCTCGCTTTCACTTTACGACCAATATGCAAAAGGACAATAACAACAACAACAACAACAGCAACAGCAACAGCAACAGCAACAACAACAGCAACACACAGTATAACAACGAGGCACAACAAAACACACAATACGAGCACAAATATTTCGCATGCGGCCATAAAAACCGAAATTCCAAACTCCAGAGAGACAAAAAACTGAGATTATTGCCAGCGACTGCTACTGACTGCGCAATACTCGCTCACTTGTCCAAACAGATATGTCTTCAAATACATTGTGAATTGATTTGCCTGGTTTATGGAATCAAGTAGTGCAATATATATGTATATATATATATATATATTCTGTTTATCACAAAAGCTCAATCGCACTGCGTAGGCACAGGCAGCTCGAGCTATTCACTTCACTGAACGAGCATCTGTGCGACGTAACTTGTTTGCGGACTCTCGAGATAACGGGCCGAGATTTTTGGCAGGCGGGGCTACGTGGCGCATGTGGAGCAGAGCCGAACGGCAGAGGCGGAGGCGGAGGCAGTGGCAGCGCAACGTTTGATTTGTGGCAACATTTGCTGCAGGCTCCTCGCACACGCCCTGTGCCCGCCGGCTGAATGCCTTTCTCTCTCTCTCTCTGTCTCTCTCACACCATCTCTCTCTCTCTATATATATATTTTCATAATACTTAGTATCTCAGGCCTTTTTAGCTAGCTTTTTTATGGCTGACCACCCGCTGGGCAGCAGCAGGACGAGCAGCAGGAGGAGCAGCAGGAGGAGCAGCAGAGACAGAGGGTTGGCTATTTGCAGTATTTTTTCCCAGCTATTTCGCAATATTTAGCCAATAGACTTTGTGCATTGTTTGAGCGACGCTTTGTTCGCTTCGGTTAAATAATCAAAAGGCTCGCAAATATGAGGGGGCATTGGAGTACGTCGAACATTGCGAGCAATGGGAAAAATGCTTTTCATGCTTTTCATTAGCGCATTGCTGATGCGCTCAACGTCCTCCACGATGAGGACTCATCGTTCGTCGTCCTCGTCCTCGTCCTCCTCGTCGTCGTCGTCGTCGTCGTCGTCGTCGTCGTCGGTGCGTGCAGTTTATCAATTAGCTGCCCAAGGGCAGTTAATTGCTTTTTACCAATGCCAGTCGACGCTGGCACCAATTCCCCCCTCCCCAGCTACAGCTCCTATTCAACTTCAGCTGCCCACACTTCAAAGTCTGTCAAAGATTTTATTCACTCCATTGAAGGCTTTAATGCTGCAGCAGCTGCCTTCATGAAGTCTAGCTGCTTGCGCGAGCTTTACACGCACAAGTTCATGAACTGGTTCATTTATTGAAAAGTAGACGCGATACGCACAACAATTTTGGTATGCAAATTCTTGCAAAGGCTTCCACAGCCTTAGAACTTGTGACGCAACGAGGAAGGTAACCAAAAATCGGATATAATTCGTGTATTAAATACAGTAAGAGGAACTTAGTGAACTTAGAGGTCTCTCTCGGCTCTACTCGCTTTGGCTTTAAAGCCAAATTCCTTCGAATATATTATAAACTCGACACGAGTACGATATAGTCCTTTTAGTCAACGAGCTCGCGACAGATTCAGCTTGTCATCCTGACTACATATTGTTTATGGAGCCGACCAAGTCTCATTCTGCTTATGGTGCAGAAAAGGCAAACAAACGATCGATTCAGTTTCTCGTTATGATCAAGTACATATAGCTGTGTTCATTAAAATAGTAGTGCGACTGAAAATTGAGCATTTCAGTCGCACTACTATTTTTATGAACACAGCTGTATACACTTTATGGGCTATGCCACGCCTCCTTCTGCCTGTTACATACAGTTTAACAAAGTCTATATACCCTGAATTTGCATTGTCAATAGTTTCTGACATTACAAATAGCATTACTCAAGGAAATCCATTGACTTTTGCCCAAGTTAAGTAAGAGTAACGAACTGGCACACGGAACGTGGTACAAAAAGAACTTTCTAAGCTCTGACTGCCTTAAAAGTTCATTTGCTTTGATACACTATAAGTTCCAGGTGTTCGCCGAAGCCCCGTTATTGCTTTTAGTTCAATTCAAAGAGATATGAAATCGATCAAATGCGAACTAGTTCAATTTGTGCTCTAAACTCTTAATGTTAGACTTATAAACTAGTTTTATCTTGTATAATAAACATGTTTCGGAACTAGTTCATTGTTATAGCTCTACTTACAAATTCAGTTTGTGGACTCGGCACTATCCAATGCTCCGGATTCGTTGGTATTGCCTCGGCCAGGCAGGGATCGAAACTGGACGGTCGTTTCTTAACAAAGTCTACAGGCAGGCTGTAATCATCACAGATGGCAATCTGCAAAAGAGAAAGAGAGAGAGAGAGAGAGAAAGTGGTAAGGTTAGAGAAGAAAAGGCAGAGAATGAGAAGCTTCACGCAATTTGTATGCTAAAAATAACAATTTCAAGTTGAGCTAAAGAACACGACGCACATACACCAAGTGCTGCCAGCTGTGCTTACATAGAACAAAAGAGACAAGGATAAAGAGAGAGAGAGAGAGAGGGAGAGTGGGGAGTGGGGAGAGTGTGAAAGAGAGGGGAACATGCTGCGTCATCAAAAGTGTTGAAGCACAATGGCTAAATTACAGTTACAATTAAAAATGGCGACGCCGCTGGAAATCTGTTTGTCAAGTGCACAGTCGACCAGGTGGGCGGGCCCTTAGATTGAGCGACAGTGGGCGTGGCAGTGCACAATATGGGAATCTACAAAGCAACAACAATTATCGCCGGAGTGTATGGAAAAGTGCATGGAAGGCGAGAGGAGGCGATTATAATAATGAGGAAGAAAAAATAATCTGAATAACGAATATGAATATCTCTAACTGCATCTGCATCTGCATCTGTATCTTTAACTGTATCTGTATTTGTATCTGTATCTCTGACTGTATCTGTATCTTTAACTGTATCTGTATCTATATATGTATCTCTACCAGTATCTGTGTCTATATCTGCAGCTGAATCTGTATCTGTATCTTTAACTGCATCTGCATACCTATCTGTATCTTTAACTGCATCTGTATTTGTATCTGCATCTCTGACTGTATATGTATCTTTGACTGTATCTGTATCACTAGCTGTATCTGTATCTTTAACTGTATCTGAATCTCTATCTGTATCTTTAACTGTATCTGTATTTGTATCTGTATCTCTGACTGTATCTGTATCTTTAACTGTATCTGTATCTATATATGTATCTCTACCTGTATCTGTGTCTATATCTGTAGCTGAATCTGTATCTGTATCTTTAACTGCATTTGCATATCTATCTGTATCTTTAACTGTATCTGTATTTGTATCTGCATCTCTGACTGAATCTGAATCTTAAACTGTATCTATATCTGTATCACTAGCTGTATCTGTATCTTTAACTGTATCTGAATCTCTATCTGTATCTTTAACTGTATCTGTATTTGTATCTGTATCTCTGACTGTATATGTATCTTTAACTGTATCTGTATCTATATATGTATCTCTACCTGTATCTGTATCTGTATCTGTATCTTTAACTGCATCTGCATACCTATCTGTATCTTTAACTGCATCTGTATTTGTATCTGCATCTCTGACTGAATCTGAATCTTAAACTGTATCTATATCTGTATCACTAGCTGTATCTGTATCTTTAACTGTATCTGAATCTCTATCTGTATCTTTAACTGTATCTGTATTTGTATCTGTATCTCTGACTGTATATGTATCTTTAACTGTATCTGTATCACTAGCTGTATCTGTTTCTATATATGTATCTCTGACTGTATCTGCATCTCTGACTATATCTCTACCTGTGTCTCTATCTGTATTTGAATGTGTATATCTATCTATATCTGTATCTCAATCTTACACCTCTAGACGTAACTGAATTACGAGTGGGTTGGGAGCACGTTTCACTTATAGCTACCTCGAAGTACAATTGCAGGCGATAAAGTTGACGACAATTGTGACAATACCATTCCATGCCGGAGCCGGAACTGGAGCCGGAGACGGCACTTGGACCCAAACCTGAGCCAGAGCCCAAGCCCATGCCCAAGCCTAAATCGAAGCCGAAGCCGAAGCTGGCAAAGTTTGTGTCACAGTTGTTGGAGCTGCTGCGTCGTAACTCACGCACCAGCTCCCGTGGGACGGCAGCGCAGGTGGCGTGATAGGGCCTGGCGCAGGGACCGGCGCACACGACGTAATCCTCTTCGCCGGCAGTAAAATCAATCCAGCAGCGACGACAGAACATGGCTGCTAATAATTTTATCGGGCAGACAGACAAACACTTAAGAAAATTACAAAAAAAAAAGCGATGCGAACGCCTTGGCGAAAGGAGTAAAAGGCGACGGCAGCTTAGCTCAGCTCAAGTGTTGACAGGTGCACGGGCAGCGCGGCACTAAGTTAAGAACTTTAACTGAAATCCAAATGCAGCTACGGATAAAACTTTTCCCAGCCAAAGAAATGAATATGAAGGCTGCACCTGCAGCTGCTTTGGCTTCAGCTTTAGCTTCTGCTGCTGCTGCTGCTGCTTCTGCTGCTTCTGCTTGAGTTTTCGCTGTGGCCTTTGGGGCATTGCTTTGAAATTGAAAGGCCAATCATAGTGAATGAAGGCAGTTGGTTAGTGTGCATAATATGCCACATTCACCTGTCCTCCCCCACCACCATTCATAATCTCTGCTCGCCCCATGAAGTATGCAAGAGATTCTAAGCAAATGCAGCGTGCGCTTAACGAGCAAAAGGTACACCTACATTCAGATTGAAGATGGTAGATATTATGCGTGCTTAAATGGGGGAAAGAAAGAGAAAGAAAGAGAGAGAGAGGGAGAAAGTGGGAAGAGAGAGAGAGAGGGAGAGAGAGATTTGAAGATACTCTTTTAGAGATCTAGACAGATTTATAAAGTGAGTGAGAAATGCAACAACAAACAGAGTATGATAGAGAGAGGAAGATGGTGAAAGGGAGTGATAGAGAAAGAGTAAGAAAGAGTGTAAGAGAGAGAGAGAGAGAGAGAGAGATAGAGAGAGAGAGACATATGTATATAAGTAGAGTGACGAAGAACGACAGAGAGAGAGAGTGAGGGAGGGGGTGAGATAGAGAGAGGGATTGAGGGATTGAGAGAGTGAGAGTGAGCGAGAGAGAGACGAAGAAAGCGTAAGAGAGTGATAGAGAGAGGGGAAAAGATAGAAACAGAGATATAGACAGACAGATAAAGAGGGTATAGAGAGAGAGAAAGAGAAATATAAAGATACTGATATAGATAGAGAGAGAGAAAGGAGAGATACAAAAAAGAAAGAAAGGCAACGATATCTTCAAGAAAGTTTTGGCTTCCAACTGATTGCATGCCAAGTCTGATTCAGTAGATGTTTTCGTTAGCCAGGGCATTGCAACACAATTACAGGGTATTTGGTAAGTCAGTACAGCTGCGCAGCGTCTGGCATGGCCGATGAGTCATCGTTGATTCGTCGAGGCAGCTGCCTCATTGGCCCGGCCAAAGCAGCTGCTCTGATTGCCAAGTTAGTTGGCTTTGATGTGAGCCCATAAAAAATGCATAACCAAAGCGAACGGCAAAAGCAGAGGCAAAGGCAAAGGCAAAGGCAAAGCTAAGCAGGCAGCCGTTGCCTGGCACGTGGCCACAATACAGCGTGCACCTGCAACGGGCAGCGCCTACACCTGCCTGCCGCCCCCCTGGCGCTGCGCCTTTAGTAAAATGCTCGACTCGTCGTCGTCGTCGTCGTCGTCGTCGTCGTTGCTGGCGACTCAGCGTTGGCGTCTGCTGCTTCGAGTAAATATCATAAATTTTAAAGGCGGCGTTAATGCGGCTCGTTTCAGTTTCAGTTTCGGTTTCAGTTTCGTAACGTTGCACGCTGCAAGTTGTTAGCTGGGTGGCACAGCCTTGATGCCACTGCCACAGCCATAGCCATAGCCATAGCCAGTGCACAACATTGCCGCATAACCGCAGGCACTTTGGCAACGCGCCCAAGCCCCATCATCCATCCGGCCAACCCAGCACCACACACACACACACACACACACACAAAAGACACCAAATGCAAAAGCCCAACCAACGGGCCACGACTTTGCTCAGCCACTGTCTGTGGCCACATGTTGCCACATGCCACATTTGCTTTGACACACTTTGTTCGTGTGTGTGTGTGTGTGTGTGTGTGTGTGTGTGTGTGTGTGTGTGTGTGTGTGTGTGTGTGTGTGTGTGTGTGTGTGTGTGTGTGTGTGTGTGCCAGGAAATATAAACTGGCTGGCTTGGCTAGCTCTCCCTCCTTATCTCTCCCTCCCGCTCTCTGGCTCCCTCTTTCCCTTCTGCCTTTGACATTTCTTGCTTTGTGGCATATTGCGCTGATTGCAGCATCCAAACCAAACAGAAACCTGACAAAAGCTTAGCTGTGCGCGCCTCTGTGTGTGGGTGTTGCATTGACAGCATTGCGAAATGCCATTTGCTAGACCATTTGGAAGCCTTCAAAACACACACGCACGACTCTATGACATTTACACCAATGTATGGCAGTCTGGCAACTCTGTAAACAGGGTTGCCAACAGCAACAATCTAACAATTGCGGATGATTGTAATGCCATGAAGCTGGCATTAAATCAACACAAAATATCGATTTCATTTATTGATAATGAGCAATCGAGTTGCGTTATCTTTGTACGAAATTCGTATGAACAATCGAGTCGCATCTATCCATGTTTATCTGTTGCCACTCTATATGAATGCAAGGAGAGTTAGAGCAAGCTCGAGACTAGAAGCATTATATAAACATATGCATATACCGAGTATATCATATGTTGTGCATCGATAATCGATATTTTGTGTGGCATAACTTGAAGGCCACAAGCTGCCCAAGTTGGTTTCTCTATTGAATATACCGTTTGTTGTACACCTGCCTCTATTTGACTTAAAACTCTCTGAGAATGTGATAAAGATCTTAGATCTAGAACTTAAGCCACACAATAACCCTAGTGTAAAGGCACAGTCTGTGCACAAGCACAGAGTATGTAGGCGGTTGCATGCAAGTCAGGGCATCTGCTAGTCGAGCATGCCCGACTGCAGTACTCCACCCACTTGGTTTTGCTTTCGTATTGCACTTGACAGAGTTAACCCTAACCCTTAACCCCAGGCAACAGCTTGACCTCGTGCTGCCTATACGTGTTGTTATTTCTATTGTTGTTATTGCAGTTGTTGTTGTTGCTGTTGTTATCCTTGTTGTTGTTATCCTTGCTGTTGTCAGAGCAGCTGTCAAAGTCGCGCACACTAATTGCAATTAGCTGGCAACTGAATCACACACGCCTCAAAGAGACGCGTCCGCTGTGCTGCAGCCAGCTCGGACCTGTTGTTCTTGCGTTCGATTGATTGATTGACTGTTTGATTGATTGATTGATTGATTGATCCACTGTTTGGCTGACTGATTAAGTGAGCGATGTGTGTACGTGCAGCAGACGCTTTCAATTATCAAGGAAGATGACTGCACTGTCATGGCCTTTAGCACGCTCAATTGATTTGTTTGCTCTGGGGCGCAATTACAGGTAAATTTCCACCTAGCAGCCACAGCTCAATTACTTTATCCAGGCACTCCACGCCACGCCATGCCACGCCACGCCACGCCCATTACCCCAATCTCCCATACTTTACACATTTTATTTATATACAACGTTGCAACGCTTCCTTTTCCCCCCTTCCTTAATAGCTCGCATGTGCATTGTGCGCCTCAGAGTTTGCTGCATTTATATGCAATACCCTGGAACTGAGTGGGGATACATGGGGTATATGGGTAACAGACAGTACCTACAGGCATGCTAGAGCACAAAGTGAACATGAAAAACTTTTGTTCCATTTCACTTTTGTCAAGCTTTACGACTTTTCTGTTCTTTGCGCGGTATTTTGTTAGTCGAGCATTGCCTTTTAGGCATATTTATGCCTGTTTTTTGTTTGTTTTTTTGTAATTTTTGCTGTACTTCAAGTGCAGGCCATTAAAAATGGCCGTCAATGAGACATTTGGGAGCATAAAGTTTCAAGTGGCGGAGGCGGAGGCAGAGGCAGAGGCGGGGGCGGGGGCTGGGGGCGCGGCTGACACAAAAGTCAACTGCAAACGGCGAACTGTGCCGGGTCCAGGGTTTACGGCTCTGGGACGTTGGGTTCGCTGGGATTGTTTGAAGGGTGTCATCGCTTGGCTGACTGCTGATGTCGAGCTGATGCTGTCGGCTTTTGGGTGGCTGCACCCTGGGGGTTGCGCGCCATAAATTTTAATTAAATATTTTTGTGTGTGTGAGCCAGATCGTAAGGATCCTCACGGCAGCACCTGACCTAGCCCGACGACTTCGCTGGCTCAATAAATTTGATTGTCGTCGCAACCACCAAAGTCAAAAGCAGATGCACAGCCTAACCAACTCTGGCAGCCTCCACAAAGGGGGTTGCACAGACATGCAGACAGACAGACAGACAGGCAGACAGACAGACAGGCAGGCAGACAGACAGACAGGCAGACAGACAGATAGAGAGAGAGAGAGAGAGGCGTAAGAGAGAGAGAGAGAGAGAGAAACATCTTTAGTCCTGGCGTGCAACACATAAATTGTTTGCTATGCAAACTGAATGTAAATTGTAAAATGAAATTAAACAAATAAGACAACAGTTGCAGTCGAACAGCAATGACTGCGCAATACTCGTTCGGAGTGCAGTAGAAAATAGATAAATTGAATCAAATATCAATTCAACTTTATATAAACTAAAGATCTATCTGCAGAGCATATCAAGCGTGTTTCAGGTGGGACAGAACTTTGGTTATGCTACCACCAAGACTGCCTCCCATGCTGACCAAACATGAATGATACTATTTTCGATATCTATCATTTGAGCAGCTGTTTAAGTTATCGATAAATAGCAGCTGTTGACATGTTGTATAAGAACTGCCATTCAAGCTTGAACCACTTTAGGTGTATCAAATCGTTTTCAATTTATTATGATTATCACTCAAATCACACTACTATTTTAATGAATGGCACTACTATTTTAATGAACAGCACTACTATTTTAATGAACAGCACTACTATTTTTATGAACACAGCTGTATATATAAATCTATACACGAACATTTTGGGTTTTCATACCAAGCTCTTCTCATATCTGCAGTTCAAACTTGAATCAAAACCAATATACTCTTTCTTGTTCAATTGACTGAGCGGGCATAAATAGCGTGGGTCAAACCGTAAAATAAATAAATTCATTTGTGGCCGCTGGCCAAGGCCGAGGGCCGAGGGCCGAGGGTTTTAAATGCTAGCAATTGTACACATGTTGACAAATGTGCGCCACCTCGCTCCCACACACACACACACACTCCTCTCTCTCTCTCTCTCTGGCACTTCCTGTTTGGCTACACTACACGACGACAACACTCGACGCCTCGAAACCCTTTTTTTGCCACTACAGTTGAGCGAACATTGTGAAAATTTTCCGTTCTGCTTGTAGGAGCAGAAGTTGAGCGCCAAAGGGGGGAAGCAATGCAGCAGGTTGGGGATTGGGGATGGAGGTTGGTGTGGCTCCTCATGTTGTTTGCATTTGTAGTTTTCATTTTTTTTTTGTGAACTTTGCAGAAATGCAGTGACCGGAAAGTTGTAATATCCAATCGCCACTTTATTTGCGAACTGCAGAGACTCCCCCACAGCCACAGCCACAGCCGCAGACATCGCCCCGCCCTGCCCACTCCGCCCACATAATTGATGGGGTGGGAGTTCATTTAAATGGGCATTACGTGGCTGAAAACCAAATGGAATCAGTGCACACATGAAACGACAATTCGAATTCTTCGAATTTGTGGCCATTCACATGAATATGAATGTGATTCAAATTTAACGAGCGCCATTTCGATTGCCCAGTTGGGGCCGGACATAACCTAATACTAACAGCTAACGCTTACATAATCTCAAATTTCGATAGAGCGAATGGGGAATGGCTAAGGAGATATTTTAACCAGCTCGATGTAGAGTAGGATCTGGGCTTAGCCTTTGGTTAAGTCGAATCCAGTTGCTTCTTATACTCGTTTACCAGGGATAAAGAGAGGTTTTCTACGTCTACGTACCTATTCTATGGCAGTTAAAGACTTGACTTTTGACATATCTTTTTGGTATATTGACAGCTTGAAATGAAAATATCAAGTTCATATAGCTAGCCCCATTGGGGGCTTGAGAAATTGCAAGTGAAATCATTATCTATTCAACACCTTTATAGAAATAGAAACACCTTAAAATTTAACTGTTGAACTGCTCTAAAGATTGACCAAGTATTCTAGGCATAGCAGTAGAAAACTATATCTTCCACAGCTCTAGCGCAACTATTACTATGTTTTCTAGATAAACAGTTTTCTATAGATTTTTATTTATGTTATGATGAGGCCTCGTTGTAGCAAGTCATATCCGAAAATATTTATATTTGCTCCTTAAAACGGACTCGACTATAGTCTAAGTATACTCTATTCACTTGATAGTCAATTCTAACCTCACTTTTCATATACATATATTCAGTCACATTTGCTTACTTCATTTCCCTCAAATTATCCATCTTTCAACTACTTCATTGCATCAAAAGTATTAAGCAAGCCAAGTCTAGCTTAAACTTACTCTCAGTTTTAACACATACAACACAAAGCTCTACATAACCTCACTTTTAGTTGCCTTAGCCAAGTTTTAAGCAATTTTAACTCTTTGCAAACTTACTTTTAGCACTTTAGTTGCACTTAAGCTTACTTGAAACTCTAAAAGAGTTTCCCATGCTCAAATCTCACACTTCGACTATGCTAAAATCCAGTTTAACATTACTTTCAACTCGATTATGGAACATTGATATTGGCTCTGTCTTAGTGGCTCAACAACTGTCCTCACAAACCAGAAATTGAATGCTCTTGACGTCAATAACAACATAAGCGCAACAACTGCCATCGCACATAACCACAATTTTGATTGAAGTTTTGCAATCAACTGACCCCAAATCAATTGCAATTTTCTTGTTTTCTTTAGATACTTTGAGCTGGGGCTTATTACTTTTGTCAACAGACAGAAGAAGACGTGACAGATACCATTTATTATTAAACAGAATGAATAGTCTGAGTCAAACTAGCCAAGTTCGTCCGTCTGTCAGTGCGTCCGATGGTTCCCTCCTTCTGAACACAGTGATCTCGTCTACTACTTCAGCTAAAGCCTTGAAACACTTTGAATATATATCATTTTAACATGTTCTTTGTCGATAACTCATTGAATTTCAATAGAAGCTAGAGATGCCATATATTGTATGCAAGTTACTCTGTGGAATCAACCAGATCATATGAGCTCAGATATCGTACACCCAGCTCTCTTGATAGAGGAAAACCCATTGCAATTAGTAGAGACTTCAGCTTTGCAGTAATACCACTAAGAACTCACATCTACAACCGAACTTGTTCGATTAGAAGTTACTCAAAGTCTCTGGAATGATTGAAGCAACATCTACTTCCAGTTTACTGGGTATCTGCTGGTCGGATACAACCATATCGAACACTCTTAGTAACAATTTTCAATTTGTTCATTGACCAGTATTTCAATCTAGTTCTTAGCATACTATTTACATAGCCAACCTCAAATATTCCTCTCAATTTTTGTAATCACAAAGTTTCGATTGCTGCAAATCTGAATCGCATGTAACGTCTGTGGAAGGAACGGAGTATGCATGTGTGTGTGTGTGTGTGTGTGTGTGTGTGTGTGGGTGTGTGTGGGTGTTTGTCACCGCACGAGCCACAACCACCCAAAACTATACCCTCTGAATATATATATACACCCAGTATGGAGGGGTGTGGGGCGGAGCATATGGGTCCAATTACTCAGCACATCCGGCATTTCCTTAGCCTTGGACGGGTCGCTCTCATCAGCGGCGGCGCACGAGCAGCGCATCAACAAACACTTCACGCCTGACATTTGACAAGACGCTGCCGTTGCTTGTGGGACGGTCGTGACGTCTACAAAAATCCAAATGCCAAAAAATGGCAATAATATTTTTATGGGCATAAATAATACAGCACATGGAGGGTGGAATTTTTACATCAATTCAGTTTTTCACGCCATTTTCATGCACAGCGAGCGCTCCAACAGGAGCGAGCGCGATAGAGAGGGGATAGTGGGTTAGGGTTTAGCGTTTAGCGTTTGGGGCAGGCAGACGGGCAGGGGCAGGGGCAGGGACAGGGACAGGAGTTGGGGGCATTGGTTACACTGGCTAACCGCACGCATTTAATGTTGGCAAAGTCGATTAAGCGACGTCCGTCCTTCAGACAAAAGGCAAGCAAAACCATCTGCTAAACGGGCAGAGTGGAGGCGGAAGGGAGCGCGAAGGAGTAGGAAAAATACGAAGAAATAGCTGAAGAAACCAAAGTAGCTGAAGGCGAGGTGGCCATAAGCAAGGCCAAAGCGCGTTAAACTACAAAACTTAAATAGCGACTTGCTGCTGCTGCTCCTATTAATGTTGTCCATGAGTCAGCGATTCAAAAACAACAAAGACTGCTAGGCAGTTGGGTGTGCTCGACTAGAAGATACCCTGCACAATCAAATGTCTACAATATGTAAGACTGAGGTGAAGTGAGTGAAGGTATGTCATAGTTGTGTCTACCTTATCAAATTCCTTAGAAAAACCTATTAACTTTCTTAAGGATATTTGAACTATGCGAGTTAAAGGTGGACATTATTCAATACTTTGGCTCTTGTAGTCCATACAGGACTGACCAACGGTCAGACAGCAGCATAAGCTGAGATCTCGCTATATGTGTGCAGCGATGCCTTCTTCTTGTGTTTACTACATACACTACAGCAAAGCCAATATACCCCGCTTAACCACATTCATTGGGTTCAAGGAAGTGCAAAGAATTCCTAGAGCTCGCCCCCACTCAGAAGGCTCCGAGCACTTCACCCTTAGTCAGTCGCCTGAGTCTTGTGCATATCCTTGCATATCCTCGTCGTTGTCGTTCTCATTATGAGCTGTGAGTGCAAAACAATTTAAGAAATTGCTTGCCAAGAAGTTGAATATAATCTATATGTATATATATTATATATATAGATTATATTTGAAGGGGTTAAGGTTAAGTTAGTTAGGTTCAAGTCTATGAGGAAGCTGCGCCATATGCAACTGCTGATAGGAAAAGTGAGAACATAAGTGATATACATATGAGATTAGTTGACTCAGTTACCTCGCTATAAGTCTTACCTGGGGCCTAACAACTTCCACAACAGAAACCTTGCTGTGAAACTTTGCTAGAATTGCACTCTGAGCACTTTTGTCACAGCTTCAGCTCTTAACTGCTGGCCGAATAGCTTACATCAATCTTACTTGAAAGCTACTTGACAAAGTATTACGCAAAAAAGGAAGAATCTTATAATTTTCAATTTCTCATTGCCAACTAGAAGTCAGCACAACAGCACAAATCATTGAGAATTGCATAGAAAGGCAACATTCAATAGCTAAAGCTAACTCGAGCATTAGCTTGAGAGGCGCAAAGAAAGGCTTGCCAGCTAAAGCTGGAACAAGCAAGACTATGCATGCAGGCAAACATGAGAATCGCATAGAGAGATGACAAACAAGCATTAGGGGCGGTGGGAGACGTCTCCACGCCACTCCGCTTCGCTCTCCACTAATGCCGTTTGGCTTCAATTTCGATTAAAATTTCGCTGAAATTATTGTGAAGTGGAAAATAAAGCTGGAAATTGTGCCCACGGCTTAATTTGCAGTCTAGAAATCAGCCAAGGAAAATATTTACGGAATTTCATTTATGAATTTTCACTCGAGGGGTTAAAACGATGCGGCTTACGGCTGGGGGTTTGGCTTAAGCTTTGGGTTTGGGTTTGGGGCCACGCTCTAGAGGGGGTTGCGCGCAATATTTCTTGGCAACAAAACACCAAACGCATAATGCTAAACAAATAATAAAGAAAAACACACATATATACATATATATATATATGTATGTATGTGTGTGTGTATGTATATGAAGCAATTGAGAGCCCTCAAGGCAATGGCAAGGCAAATAAACGCGTCGCATGTTGTGTGTCTTCACGTTACTTGATAATATGAGAAAACCAGCAGAAGAAGAAGCATCAACAGCAGCAGCAGCAGCAGCAGCAGCAGCAGCAGCAGCAGAGATAGCTCAGAGTTTGGGCTGTGGGGGCGGTTGGTTGTTGGCTGACTTGAGCTGCTTTGGGTGGTTGGTTTCTCTGCTGCTGCTGCGGCAGCTTCTTCTTCCATTTTTTTTAAGTGTGGCATCAGCGTCAACGACGCTGACAGGTGGTTTTGGCAAATGATTTTGATGCCCATATTCAAACTGACGAGCTGACAAACCGACAACTGAGCCATGGCGATAAAGACCGAGCGAGTGGGAGTTTGGGTAACTTAAGCCAAAAGCTAAAGCCTTGGCTAAGCCCTGGCCCAAAATAAAAGTAAATATTTTTATTTTCCTGCCGCCTCGAAGGTGTGTGTGCCAGTGTGTGTGCCAGTGTGTGTGTGTGTCTGTGTGTGTGTACATAGCACAGCTCATTAAATACAAATCAGCTTAGCAGCAACTTGAGCAGCTGCAACAGCAGCCGCAACATCAGAGAACGAGGCAACACTCAAGTGCCACAATTATGATGATTGAAGTTGCTTGGCAACGAATTGTGAATACCCTGTAATAACAATATATGTATATACATGCTGACTGAGTGCTTCAGCATATATTAGACTTGGCTCTAGTTCAGTTAGTTCCTACTGCAAATCGAGCTAAAGTCCATAAGATCTATATATATAGCTAACCGCCCATTAAACTCTGCTTAAGCATCCACTAATTTGCTTTCTCATAGCTGCCTGTGGAATCATGTCAAGACTCTCAGCTGGTTTCGTGTACCTTGAGCTACCCTAAGCTTGCCTGGCGCCCACCCACAAGCCGCTCATAATAAGGGCCATGTTTAGCAAATGTCTAGCACAACTGAAGCTGCAATTAAATGGACACGCCCCCACACACATACCTACACACACACACACCCACGTTGCCCAATGAGCACACATCAACAAAAATTTCACTTAAGCCGCGTAGCAAACTAAAGACATGAATGTTTATCATCAGAGACAGACAGAGAGGAAGAGAGAGTGAGAGAGAGAGAGATGAATGTGCAGACAGGTGGATTGAGAGATTTTGGGGCGTAAGGTGTGTGTGGGTGTGTGTGTGTGGTGTAAGTGGGCTGGTATCAGCTACAGCAGCTGAAATGGCTCAATTTGTGGGTGGCTAAAGTCAATTTAAAAAGCAAATATCTAGTCAAGAGCTCTGTGTGTGTGCGTCTGTGTGTGTGTGTGTGTGTGCACTTAAGCTATAGATAACAGACACAGAGTGAGTGGGAGTGGGAGTGGGTGAGCGAGCGAGGCAGAGTGGTTGCTCATAAAAAGCGTTTTTTGGTCGTCAACGTCCAGACACTAATTAGTAATCCTTGACACGAGCTTCATTGTCATTAAGTATGCCACATGCGCCAGCAACCACCCAACCGCCCACTCAGCCACCCATCATCCGGCCACTCAACCACTCAACTCCACCCCAAACCACTTGTCAGCCCTCGAATTTTGGCTGTAATTATTTGTCTACAGGTATTAAGCCAAGGCATTACTTTAGCCGCATATCAAATTATGACATGTCTCGCACACACACACACACACGCTACGCTGTCTCGCTTGCTGCTTGTTTGCTTGCTTTTATGGCTGTACATGAGTCATCAACGGCAACTATCTATATACACACACACACATACATACATACTTATGTGTATATATATATACATATATACCCTACCCGTGTCCAGCTGATCAATAAAACTTGCCCCAGCTGCGAAAGCAAAGCAATTTCCATAATCTGCCAATTCGTAATTCCCGCACTAAGGCAACAAATTTGATGGGATTTGTGCTGTCCCTCTCCCCCTGCCTCCGCCTTTTCACACTTAAATCTAAGTTCGATTCGTGTCGCCATTGCACTCGAACTCCCTTGCCAGCCATTGCTGCATCTCTTTCCAGCTCACGTGGCGACGCGTCGCACACCAAACGCATAAATCAGATTTACAGATTTCTTTTCTTTCCGCTTTCTCTCTCTCTCGCTCTCGCTCTTTCTTGTTTGCCATTGCATACTTGCGGGCTGCAATACGAGCGAAGACAACGGGACAACGCGCACAGTGGACGCGCTATCTTATTGCAAATATGGCAAATATTTGAGAAAGTTGAGAAATGCAGATAGTGGAACGCAACGGAAGTCAAATTATAAAATTCTTTATGCGACATTGCTGATACAGTGGTCAGCGCCTATGATTTATAATGCAACAAATAAGAAGAAGAGTATATGTACTTACTAATGATATGCAACTATACTATATACTATATAGAGTTCTAGAATCTCACAACTACGTCATCTACACATATAAATATTAATGAATATCTTAGATTTCATCGCTGCACAAATACTTTTCGTCTCACTGTGGTGTATTGCTTTTAAGCAGCTGCCTGCGACTTTTGCGCTTTGCTTTTGCCAGGTTTTTCGCCGTTATTATTTTGCACGCCTTTGGCTTTTGCTATTTGAAATGCTGTCAACGTTGACCTCCCCAACCCGCGCTCACTCTCTCACTCTCACTCTCCCACTCCCACTCAGCCGCTCTCACTCTAGCCACATCATCGATGCCGGCGGTGCAACGGAAATGTAACCGCAAAATTCAAAACGGTAGACGCAATTTGTTGCGCATATGTGACGACATGGCATGTGGTATGTGCGTGTGTGTGTGTATGTGAGTGTGTCAGACGATGACGCATAGCGCACTTGCGCCTGTGTGTGAGTGAGTGTAAGGAGGCCTTTGCTAGATGCCGTTGGGATTGTCAACTGATGCCCGGCCGACAACTTTGTGTGTAATACAACACGCAGTGCGGCAGGGCGAGCCGAGGGTGTGAGGGAGACAGAGCGCTTAGAGCTGGGGGACTACATGTAACAAACTAAATTTTTTGACACGTCACAGACGGCATAACACGAAAGCTAGAGAGTGAGAGAGAGGGAGCGAGGAAGAGCGAGGAAGCCGCTTCAAATTAACATAATTCACATATTTAACACGCTGGCGCGCCGACCAGCGGTCAATGCTGTTCGCCACCGCAGCGCCATCTGTTGTCGAAATGACCTTATTAGACGGCCTGGGGCAGGCAAAACGGTTTTTAGGCTGCGTACGTGCCAAATCAGCGAAAATGAAAATCAACTGGACTCCAGGTGGAATGGTTGGTTTGTGTTGGTTGGAGCAAAACGTAGCCTAACGGTACTCTGTTTAGGACCATGGCAAGGCACAATGTGCCACAAAACAGCAAAGCGCACTTTACATAACTAATAAGGTTGTTCCGCTACCCCGCAACAAGTTGATTGACAACGGGGCATATTGGTTGTTGCGTGTGTAGGTGTAGGGGAAGGTCTCTTACTCTCCCATTCTCTCTCTCTCTCTCTCCCATACGCCTTACGACCCATCTTTCTACCTTTTTTCTCTATTCTTCTTTCAATGGTAAGACGCATAAGTCAGCTTATAAGTCACTCTATACGTCTATACCTCCACCTGTCAGTCCGTTACCAAGTCTATAGCGTTTTCTTTTCTGACTAATCCCTCAGATCCATTCTTAAGTTCAATACCGTATATACCCTGTAATTTGCTTGAAAATCAACCTGTTAACATGAAAGTAATCAAGTTTATCATAGCTTCAAATAAAAGAAATGTTTTCTAGAGTAATTCTATGCCAAGTACGCGGTATCTACACGTCTATCAGCCACTTTTGCTCAGAAACTGTTGCCAAGTTTTGGCATTTGCATTAATAATATGTTTGACTTCCCGCAGGACTCAAATGCTAATTGACATTCGCCACAAAATATGCTAAAATATAAATGAGATGAAAATAAAATCAAAGGATTACGAGAGGCATATCAATTAGACGCCGAATACCCTATAAATGAAGAAACTCACAATATAATTAGTCGTTGTTAAAGCGCCTGTCACTGTCTGGGCTCTAGTCAAACTAGCTGTCAAATAGTCACAGTCAAATAGCCACAGTCAAAGTGCCACACACTTTAACCTTTCATTTACATCATGCATTCAGCTAACAGTAACTGTCAAGCATTTGACAAGCAGTTAGTACAATTTCTCTAAGTCTCTTAGCAAACTAACTTAAATGGCATTTAACTATCGATAATGGTTTGTCCACTTAATTCAGCTGTCAAATTTAACACCCACTTTAACCGGCTGTCAAAGGAGCCAAGCATTCATATGTGTTTTAATAAATTGATTTCATGTTTTGGCAACAGCAACAGCAATTCAACAAAGTTGTCATTGGGGAAATCAAAGTAAACCTCCCCCTCCCGCACCCAAACACCCGCTGAACCCGCTGAACCCGTTGAATGAGCCACAAGAAATGAGCTTCAAAGTTTGCAATTGAGTTGCGAGCGAATAAAAATGGGTGGAGAGCAGTGGTGGAGGGGGGGGGGGGGGAGTGCTCCTCACTGCGACTTCAAGGCCAAGCGAAACGGAGCTGAGCTAAAGACAAAAAGCTCTGAGTATGTGGAGTTCATATAGATTGTTTGTTGTCCGCTTGTTGTTGTTGTCCGCTGTTGTTGTTGTTGTTGTTGTTGCTGCTGTTGCTGTTGCTGTTGCTGTAGCGCAAACATGTTGTTTACAACTTGGGCACTTGACACATGACAACGCCAGCAAAGAATAAGTGAGTGCGTAGCAATCGAGCTTTAGCGACTATAAAATACTCGTTCTATTACGCAAGAGCTTAGGCTAATCGAATATCGAATATCGAATATCGAGCTTCGTCACACAGCAATGGGTGTTTAGCATCTGGTAGCTTACAGATCTATATCAGATTTAACCCTGAGTATGTCAACTGTGATTCAACTGTTAAAGTGTTGCTGATTCTGAGACCTGAATACAGGTGCATAGCTTTTCCAGCTAGACACGCCCCCAAGAGCACTTATATATCTATGTATATAGGTTAGATAACGCTAGTATATAGAAGTATATGGCTATACATAAGCATATATGTATAAAGAAACATACAGTAAATCACAATCTGCCATGCCTCTATATACTCGGCACAGGCTAGAGCCTTACTTAAAAGCCAATATGCTTCATTTTCAGTATAAGAACGAGCATCAGAAGAAGAAGAAGACGTAGCAGCTAGGGGTCTCGTCTCTTCAGAGACAGCGCTCATACAGCAACAATCCCCGGAGAGTTCGCAGCGAAACCCAAGAAAACAACGCGCTAGAAGTTGGAGCGGTAGTACAAACGAAAGAGAGAGAAATAGAAAGAGAGGGAGAGAGAGAGATACAGAGAGAGAGAGAGAGAGATGCAGAGAGAGAGAGATAACATATCGCTCAACTATATAAACTAAATTTTGTTTGTTGCTGACTTGCAAACTTTTTCATTTTGGCGTGAAAATTTGTAAACATCAGCGGAAAAAAAAGTGAACGAAAACTTTCACAAAAGTGAGGTTATGTTCGACTCGTGAATGAGGTTAGACAGAGCTTCTGGACGGCCAGGGGCTGGGCTGAGTTGTAATGGCAACAACAGCAGCCGGAAATAAAGGGTGAATATTTAATAGAGCGCACACAGGTGAGCCGTAAAGCAAACAGCTAAAGCCCCAAACACGATTCGACTTTTCTCTCCTTTTTTTTTTTCATTTGGTAAATGACAAATTGTGTTGGGCAGTGTTTGGCAGCTTTGGGTGGGGCGGGGTAGAGGGTGGAGTTACGAGTTACGAGTTAACACTTGTTGTAACACGTGTATGCAACAATTCGCGTTTGTTCGCTTTGCTGTTGTTGTTGCTCGCATATGAATAAAGTTCAACGGGTTTGCGACCTTTCAACGCAATTTACGTGAAGTTTTCACCTGGGAGCGTCATCGATAAAGAGCAGAGTTTTTGGAGAGGGCGTGCAGGAAGCGGACTTGGGGGCTAACTGTAAATAACTGGACATGGCTAGCAATTGGACAGGTAACTGTGGGGGCGCGGGCGGTCCCGGGCGGTCCCGGGCGGGGGCAGTTAAGGTGCACCTTGAGCAACGTATGCTAAATAATCGAAAACTTGACATAGATTTATGTGGAAAAAGACGAAGCAAGTGGGGCATGCACGGCTAAGGGATACCCTGAACACTGCTCGAGCTAAATAACTTTGGCTCCATAGCAATCCCAATGGAATGAGGCAATAGAAATCGATTAAATAGTTGAAATTGCAAATAAAATGTGTATTAAAGAGCTGTGCAGGCAGTGAGAGAGAGAGAGAGCGAGAGAGAGCGAGAGAGAGCGAGAGAGAGAGACAGAAGGAGCTGCGTATGACAAGTGAAAAGGGAAAACAATTTAGAAATTCAATAAACGTTTTGGCCAGCTGAAGCCGAAGCGAAGAGCATATTCACTTGGCTTGTTTCCATTTGAAAGCGCTGCGCGTTCCATGCAAATAGCTTAGTTAGCAACACTACTACGACACAGTGTTGCACAGTTGCCAAAAGTTGCCATTGGAATTTGTCTTCACTTGGCCGGCTGTCAGCGAAAATCCGTTTAGCTAATGAACGTAATGAATGGACGCAGTTCGCTTCCATTTGCATGCCGATTGCGACATATTCAAATGTCGCCAGAGAGAGAGCGAGGCAGAGAGAGAGAGAGAGAGAAAGGGAGCGAGAGAAGGAGAGAGATTTCATTCCAGGCGAACGGGCTTTGCTAATGGCAGGCGATAAGCGGCTACTTTAAGTGCATTTATCAACACTGGCGCGACGACGACGTCTGAGATTTGCAACAGCTGCAGCAAAAGCGAAAGCGAAAGCGAAAGCGAGAGCGAAAGGCAATCGGTTGGAAGCAGAGGCAACGGAATACAATAAATATACAAAAAAAAAAAAAAAAAAGGTTTTTGAGCGGCTTTGCACCCGAAGGCGCTTAGAAAAACTTATGAGACAATGGCATACAGCACGCACCGTGGTTCGAGTGTATGGCAAAAATATAGCAAGTGCTACGAGAAAACTTTTTTCAAACGTGAAAGCTTACCTTATATATATATATATATATATATATATATATATATATATATATATATATATATATATATATATATATATATATATATATATATATCGATAAGTAACAATCGACATCATAGTAACTATGAAAGTTGCTTGCTGTCTTTAGATACCAAAAGATGATATCAAATTGAAATTTCAGCTCAGGCCGCAGCAATCGAGCCACTGTGCAGCAGTTTGCCCAATACAGGAGTAACAGGGCCAACAGGATGACATCCATTAATCATTAGCGCAAAAATGCGGCTGTCTGCGTGAAGGAGAAGTCCAAGTCGAAGGCGAAGGCGAAGGCGAAGGCGAAGGCGAAGCCACCACCAGATGACAACAGCAACAAGCGTATTATCAACACTGCCCAGTGTTGGGCAGCGGGAAATTATGGCTGCTCGGCTGCTGATTGTGATTTTGCCTTCTTTTCTTCTCTTTTTTTTTTTGTAGTAGTTGTCGCATTTTGCGCACACAGCATGACGCTCGAACAATGCCCATTGTAAAGGCCTAAATGTTTTTTATCTCATTTTGCAGACGTCTGCCGGAAAAATGGCTGAAGAGACCCGCTCACTCCGCCCACTCTCACTTTCCCCCCGCCCCCTCTCTCTCTCTCTCTCTCTGTGTCTACCAACTCCATCTTTTACATTCATTTGGACACCCACCCACCCACGCCTTGGCGCAACGGTAAACGATAAACGTGCAAAAGCTACTGAAAAATTGGAGAAAATCACTTCATGACTTGTGACTCGACACACACGACACACGACACACGTTACACACGTTACACATGCGACACGACACGACACGACACGACACGGCATGGCACACACCTTATTTTCTCTCCTTCCATCATAATTTATTATTCATGTTTTTTTTTTTTTTTTGCTTCTTTAATACACTTTCGCTTTTTGGGGGAGCGTAATTTTAACTATGTCGAGGCAATTTTTAAAATCTATATATATACTTTATAGTATATATATATATGTATATGATAGTCCTGTGATCTGAGTTGGGCACAGCTTTGCTACAGTTATGACAATTGTCTTCCCTTATGAATCATCTCACGAATGGGCAATGTATATAGTGACACTTGAGCAATGCAAACGAAATTCTAGACCTATTATCAAAAGTCAAGCTATATCCATTAGCACTTACTATGCAGCCTTACACGCTGTGTTCATAAAAATAGTAGTGCGCCCATGTTCACTAAAATAGTAGTGCAACTGAAATATTGAATAGCAAAATTTTGTGATAATCAGAATATTTGGAAAAACAATTCAAAATGAGTATAAAGATTAGCAGATATACATATGGTATATAATTCCCATTGTTTTCCATATTTAGTCAATATTTCTGTAGCACTACTATTCTTATGAACACAGCTGTATATGGATATATGTGTGCAAGGGTATATAGGTATGTGGGTCCTATAGATACCCAAATACCTTACAGACTCGTATGTTATATACACACACATATGTATATAGCTTATATATGCCATACACATACACATATACCCCTTATATATGCTACATATCTATATATATATATAACTTATCTACAACATATCTATGTACCTTATCCATACTCTTCATACTATATATAAATTACATATATTTCCATATCGCAGACTTCCCTCACATCAGACTCACATATCATCTGAAGCGCATTCAATTTTTACCTATTTATTATATTTCCTTTGCCTTTCTTTTTCACTTTTTTTGTCCTTTCTTTTCTTTTCTTTTCAAGATTTTCTTTCATCAGATTTTGTGCTCCCCCAGTTATTTTACGGGCGTGTGTGTAATTTTTCACTCTTGAGGGGCTTTTGGCAAGTGCTTATATAATTTGACAGTGCTGGCAATAAGTCGGCGACCCTCCGCATACCGTCGGCTGCTACCTTTTTTTTTTTTTTTTTTTTTGTTGTTGGCTGGCTTGGCCAATTGTAGCGACATTAAATAAGCTGCAAATTGATGGCCAACCATTTGTTAATATTACGTTTACACACACACACACACACACACACACACACACACACATGCAGAGCCAACTGTGCGCTGGCCCTTTGATTACATTTTGGAATTAGTTGTCAACTCGACTCGATTCGGCTTGGGGGGCGGGGCGGGGCGGGGCAACTGGCACGCCCCTTTTTTGGCAATGCACTTGATACACGTACTTATTAACTTGTATCTAGGCACCGACATGCCCCTGCCCGCCCTCAAACGCCCATCTGCCTGCCCGCCCGCCCTTTTGGGCAAAAGTTTCGTTTGACTTTTACGCTTTGTTTTTTCTGTTTTTTTTCTGTTTTTTTTTTGTGAACTTTTTATTTGGATTTTCCACCAGCTTTTCCCACAAAAAGGCACAAGCAGCCAACGCTTTTTGAAGCGCACTTCATTAAAAAAAAGCAAAAAAAAAAACAAAAAAGAAGGCTTAAAACTTGCGGCCAACAAATCGAAATGAACAAAAAAAATTTCCACGCAAATGCAAATTTTCCAGCCTCGGCAAATGCTGCCAATGAAGCAAATGAAGGAAGAAAAAAATACATAAAAATATAATGCTTAAATATTAACAGAGATAGAGAGAGGGAGGGAAAGAGAGAGAGAGAGAGAGAATTGCAAACTTTAGTTTGTATTTAAATGAAAAAGGAAAAAGAAATGAAAATGCAAATGAAAATGGAAATGGATTCACAATTTAGCATTAAGCGCTGCACTTTTCAACTCGTTTTATTTTTCTTTTTCTTTTTCGGATCAAGAAATGAGAAAAGCTAATAATAAATGAGAATTTATATGGGCAGGAATGCAGAGCGAGGGATAAATCCTGCCAAATACGAGAAAAAGGACCTTCTCACGACAGAGCTGTAAGCTCCTCTTTCTACAAAGCATTACTTTGCCTAGGCTCTGACAGGCCTCGTACGTGTAGTAATCGAGTATCTAATAAAAGAGATTTCTATCTATCAATCTCCTTATCTCTCTCTCTCTCTCTCTCTCTCTCTCTGTCTCTCTCTCTCTCTCTCTCTCTCTCTCTCTCTCTCTCTCTCTCTCTCTCTCTGTCTCTCTATACACTCTCTAACTATCAGTACCTCACTCTTTTCTATCTCCATGAAAAGAAGCAAGGAAGAGGCCTCTTTTCATGGAGATAGCAAAGAGAGAGAGAGAGAGAGAGAGAGAGAGAGAGAGACTGATAATTAAAGAGTGTGTAGGGATCGAACCTAATCTCTCTATTTCTTCTCAATCTCTTCTCAATCTCTCTCTTCTAAATCTCGCTCTTCTTAATCTCTTTCTTCTCTATCTGTCTCTTCTACTCCTTCTTTCTCTCTCTTTATCTAAATCAATTTATCTACTTATCTATCTGTATATCTCCTTATCTATCCCTTCCTCTGACACACTCTCTCTTTCTCTCTCTTACTTTTCAGTAACATTTTCTCTGTATCTTTCCCTTTCTCAATCTGTCCCCCTTTCTATCTCTTCCTCTCTTTGTCAATCTTTCTTTGTTTCTCTCTCTTTCTCTGTCTCTCTCTCTCTCTCTCTCTCTCTCTCTTTCTTTCTTTCTCCCTCTCTCTGTCTTGCTTACTTTCTCTTTCTCTCTTTTTATCCTTCTCTCTCTTTCTCTCTCTTTCTCTCACTTTCTCTGTCTCTGACGTTAACTCTTCTCTTATTTTCCCTCAATTTCTATTCCATTTTCTCTCGCTTTCTATATTTCTCTATCAGTCTCTCCCTCTCTCTCTCTCTCTCCCTATCTGTATCTCTTTAAATTCTAGATTTTCTTTGGTTTTGCTGTGGATTCTTTCATATTCTTGTTAAGAGTTTCTTTACCTACTTTCCATAGACTTTCGTACAACACAAAAATGTTCCATAAGACTCTCATGATATTTTATATCATCTATAGTTCATTTGTCTCAATCAATTCATATTCCTATGCTTCTAAACTATAATTTTAGCTAATATTGTAACTAGTCAATGTATGTTATATTAGCTAATCTATGATTGCTGACATCGTAATACTTCTAGATCATAATCTTATATACATATCTCGTATGGAAACTCTTTAAGATGCAAACATTATTTGCTCACGGCACTTCCGTGCGGCTAGAAATGTTGACTCTTCATTCGTAGCCAGATAAACTGTCTCTGATTATATACATTTTCCTTGCCATTTTCCTTTCCAATACTCTAGTTTTCTTTTCTTTTCTTTTCTTTTGCTTATTCTTTCAACCATTCATTACTATTGCTAATCATATAATTTGCAGCAATTGGTTGCTGGCCTATCGTTCGCAGCCCCAATAAGTATGCTATGAAATAGTTGATCCATTAGACATTATATTTTTATTAGCCAACTCTAGAGGTAAGTTACGATAGTGGCCAAGCCCATTTTATATATATATATATATATATTAAATAAGATTTAATTAGCTGCCAATGTTCGTTTTCTTGCGCCTGTTTGTCTATGTTAGAGACTCAAACTAACCTTCGATAACTTGGCCAAAAGGCCGGCTTTACGTATATGTATACATATATATATATACATACTATATATGTATTTACAGGTGCGGCCTGTTTGACCAGCCAGGTGGGCTGTGGCAGGTGGCCGCCCAAACATTAATGAACAAAATGGCCAACTATATATTAGCCGCGCTCCAATTTATGCAATAACAAAAAACCAAATAAAGCACATTAACAATGGCAGGCGCCTAAATGAAAGGACAATTTATTTAATTAAATGCGCAAAAAAAAATAACACCAGTAAAACAGTAAAACAACAACAAGTAATAGAAACAGCAAAAAAAAAAAGCAAAAAAGCAAAGCAAAAAGGCGGGCCAGGCGAGTCAGCGCGCCATCTCGCTCGCACCGCGAACACGGCATGGCAAGGCGAAACGATGAGTCATGAAGGTCATGACGAAAGCAGGCTGGCAGCCAGGCAGCCAGGCAGGCAAGCAAGCCAGCGCGCAGCTGGCGGCGACGTCAGCAGCGCGACAGCGCCAAAAGTCGCTGAGCAAAACGAGCCGCTTTGATTAGTTCCAGCAGCAGCAGCAACAAACGCAACAACAACAGCAGCAGCCATTGCTCTTGTTGTTGTTGTTGGTATTGTGACAGGTTGACGACGCGCCTGCCAGACAGTTTGGCAGCGAGCGCTCTCCCAAAGTAGAGAGCGTAAAAATGAGAGAGAGAGAGTGCAAGAGCGGCAAAGCGGCCGCTATGAAAAATCAATTTCGCAATGTTACGACGTCGCAGTTGACGTTGACAGCAAAGAAGCGGCCGCTGCTGCTTCTGCCAGTGCTCTCAGCACTTCGTTTGTTTATTTGTGTTTGTGTGAGTGCCCGTGTGTGCGTGTGTGTGTGTGTGTGTGTGTGTGTGTGTGTGTGAGTGCGCGTGTTTGTTTTTATAGCTACTTTTGCGCCTTAATATTCGCACATTAGTCACACACACACACACATACACTCATAGTTTGTTTATAAGCCAATTGCACAATTATATGAAATACATATTCATTAAATCATTAGCGCTCGCAGCAGCTAGCTTTTTGTCATGCAAAACACTCACCTCTTCTTATATTGTTCTTTAGCCCACTTTCCATTTGATATGTGTGTGTGTGCGAGTGTGTGTTATGTTGCCAAAAAAAAAAAAAACAAAAAACAGAAACAAAAACAAACTACACTGCAAAAATTTGATATATGTTTCAATATTCTACACTCGCACAGCAAAAAATACAAAAATAAACGTGTGACAACAACAACGGCAACTGTAAATACAACAGTTATAGTTTCTTGTGTTTTTTTTTTTTTAATTTTAAATTTTTCACTATTTGAAACTTCCTGATTTGAGTTTATTTTTTGCGCGCGCTATGCTTTCGGCAACTGTTTCACTAGAGTACCGTTATCTCTGCTCACTGTTCTGTGTTTGTTGCTGTTTACTGTTACTGTTATTATTGCTTTGCCGTCGTGTTGTCGTTGTTCTGTTTGATTGGCCGGCGACGACTTCGACGACAACAACGACGCGCGCTTTGCGTTGGCGTTGCGTACACTGCAAAGGCTGCTGCTGAACTGAGCTGTGAGCCTCGCACGCGGTTGCCAAGTTAGCTCAGCAGCAGCAGCAGCAGCAACGGCAGTAGCAGCAATCGCAGCAGCAGCAGCGACAGCTCCCAGCTGCAGGCTCCTTGGCTCAGCCGCTCTCGGCAGTCGCAACCCCCAAAGCAGCGCGGCACGTGCGACGACCACACGGCACCCACAACTACAACAACAACAACAGCAGCAACAGCAACCCTGCCTGATGACAATGCGGCGTTGCCGGCCTGACACTAGCGCCTGCGCACAGTGGCAACGCCAACAACGTCACAGCCGCAAACACTCGCTGCTAGCAGTTATGTAACGGCATACGAAGCAAGTGTGCAGAGCAACAGCAAGATGAATTCGAAGTACGAACAAAAGGGCATAGTTAACAGAGCTTTACAGTTACTTGTTAATTTACATATATAATAAGAAGTTGTATAGATATTAAGAATATATGTTATATCTTATACAACACTATACCCATTTACACTCAGTACTGTGTGATTACTGTTTTTGGCGTACGTTAACATTGCACACGCACTGTGCTCGATTCAAAACAGAAAGAGCAACTCACGCAGTGAGAGCGCGCGTGAGAGAGCGTAAGAGCAAGAGCACAGCACGCTGCTGAGGCACTTCGGCTGTTTTGGACTCCTGGCACTTGTGTAATATTGGCAATTAACTAACGCACAAAATGGGGTTGATTTTTGAATGGAGGCGAAGGCGAATGCGACTTCCACAACGATAATGATGAGAATGAGAATGCGAATGCGAATGTAAATGTGAATGAGTATGAGAATGAGCAGTCGAATGAGCTGGAGTATGATGCTGACGACTCCCGATGAGTACGGATGCTGCCCGTTGGGTTATTTGTTTGCCGGCTCTGCGGTTTTTCTACCCACTAACAAATTGAGTGATAGAGTTGCCTCGTTCTTTACAGTTAACAACACACAATGGACATATCTTTGCGGAACAAAGTCCAGCAGCACTTGATCTTATTACGATACATAGTTATCGATCAATTTCGATTAACATTCTTGATTGTTATATCTGATGCATTGCAGTAAATTGAAAATGGAAATAACTTATTCTCAGCTTAAAAGATTGTTAGAGCGAAAATAAAATATTAAAATATATCAATTAGACGCCTTAGACGCATAACGATGTCTTCGCCTATACGCTCTACTGCCTTGTATAACAAATCGATAACTATCGATAGGGAACTGTCAAGTATATCTAAAATAACTATAGATGATAGTGGCTAGGAAATTCAAAATATATATATGCCTGTAAATCAATTGTAGACTCAGCTGACATTTTGACTATATATACCTGAGAGCTTGCATAATATCGATAGCTATCGATAAACGTAGATGGCCGTTTAAGCAGAAGTCAAGTAATTTTAGAGCTATATAAATCATGCATACAACATACATCATATATATATGAAGAGCTAAGCAGCTCTACCTCTCCCACTTGCATAATATCGAGATCTATCGATAAACGTAGATCGCTGTTTAAGTAGAGCGCAGCCCAGTTTAGAGTTATACTTATAAAGAGTTGCTCAACTCAACATATCCCATTATCGACATTTATCGCATTAGCAACTATGTTGTGCTGCCAACGTACAAGAGCTAGACACAGCTACATTTCTTTACAGGGTAGCTGCTAGTCATGTGCATGGCTTGCATTCTTGTGGCGTAGATCTTCCGGATTTTGGCCAAATACATTTCGGTTAAGCAAAATGCTTTTTGCGATTAATTGCGAATCACAGAGGCGAGCTCATTTTTTTTTTGTTGTTGTTGGTCAATTGGTTTTTTGGTCTACCGGATGGCCTAGGCGTGCATAGGGTTGCCTGCATATGCATGCAGAGTTGTCGCAGACAATTTGATAACTCAATTATGCGGCCAGTTCTTAATCAAGAAATCCCTCCCCCGACCAGCTGCCCAAGCTACGTGTGTCAATTAGCAGCTGGATAAAAGTTATAAGCAAGTTGTAAAAAAGAAGAAGATAGAACGAAAGGTATGGAAAGCAAAAGAGATACACTCTCGTGCTGCTGTTCGTTTCAGGTGAGTGCTGCCTGTACATTTCAATTATTTTTAGCATGCTCCAATTTCGTACTGACCGTAGCCCAATAAATCATTTGATTTGTACACTTGCTCCAAACAGCAGGGGGTAGGCGGGGGGCGGGGCGGGGGGGGGGGCGGGTTGCTTGGTTGTAGCTTGTAGGTTGGCGGGGGTTGCACGTGATGTGCGTGCCTTCCGGTGCTAAATCAAGGCAAGCGTTTTCAAATTGTCTTACCTAGCGCCGAGGCACAGATGCTTTCGCCCCCTCGGGCGTACCCCAACCAACCAACCAACCAGCGCCTCCCCTTCCCTCCCCCCTAAGCCTCTGTGGAAGCAACTGTAGTTAATATTTATGGCGATTTAATCTTCTCACTTGAGCGCTGCTCAGTTAAGTTTGATAGACACACACACGCACACACGCACACACGCACACACACACACAGACACCGAACTCTGTCCAGCATCTGAGTCTCTAGCACCAGCTGACCCTTTTTATACCCTAAACGTATTGCAAATGGTCAAGCTGGGTATATATATTGTGCTGAAGTGTTTGAAACACGCGGAAGCAGGCAGGACAGATATCAAACGTCTGTCTATTCATCTGTCTAACCATCTGCCAATCCGTCTATCCGTATATCCATTCGTCCGTTCTTCCATTCGTCTGTTCATCCATCCGTTCATCCGTCTGTCTGTCTATCTGTCCATCCGTCTACCTGTATCCATCCGTCCGTCCGTCCGGCCATTCGTCGGTCCATCCATCCTTCTTTCTTCCACCATCTTTCCGACTATATCAATCTCACAACCTACTAGAGCTACAGACTTGAAATATGCTATGTAGACTCGCCTAAATCACTTGCCTAACAAAACTTTATTTCAAATTATCGATAACTTCTACCGTTGCCATGAAATCGATTATTTGAACCCTAACTCTCACGTCTTTCGAGCTAGAGTTACTATGTCTGTTCCATCTGCGCTGGCTTTAGCTATGCATTCATCAACTCAACTCAACTCAACTCAACTTGGGAGCGAGTAATGACGAAGGCAGGAAGCTGGGCATAGTTTGAATTCAGCAGCTAAGCCGGCGGGTGACTGAGCAGGGTATTTGCTAGTCGTGCACTTCCAACTAGCTCGATTTCTATTTGTATTTTTTTTCCACTTTTGCTCTTCTTGTTCTTGCTTTCGCTAACCCTCTGAGCTTTGGAGTTTGTTTTGCGTGTCCATTTAATTTCCGACTGGAATTGCTTAATCAAACATAGCGCTGACTCCTCCATGTTGCCTTAATGAGTAGTTTAGTTAGCCCCACGACTGCGACCTTAGACCGAGGGGCTAAGCCAGTGAGAGCAAAGGTTTTTGGTATCGAAACATATGTGTGGTGGTGGGAGGCGCTTAATACCCCCCCCCCCCCCCCCCCCAAATAGCAGAGCAAACAAAAAGTGCATTAGCAACAAATTGTTATTGCTGCCTTAAAGATAGAGAGAGAGAGAGAGAGAGAGAGAGTCCTGAGAGAGAGAGAGAGAAAGCGAGACAGCCAGAGCAATGGGAATTACTCGTTCAATGTAGCCAAGAGATAAGCGATCTGACAGCTTCAGAAACACAAACACAAAACAGACAGCTACGATTTGAAGGAACAACAACAGCAAAGCAAAAGCAGTAAATCAGATTTGTTGCCATATAATGAGCTGAGCGAAACTAGAAAGAAAAACAGAGCCAAACACGCTAGATGGACAAGAAATAGTGTTATCTGACAGTAAAAGCAGAAAAACATATGAGAATGATGCAATGATGGGTCGTTATTGACGCTTTAATACACGTTCATTGCCTCAAAAAGAGTTTAAAAATGACGCAATTATCGATAAATATCGATGTCAATGGGAATAAATGTACCTAGGGAATGATTCAATAGCTATGCAACTGACTAGCTAGCTGAACCCAACTCTAAGACTTGCCCTTACACTCGCTTCTGTTTCTCATACTCACTCGGCTGACAAAGCTGTTTGGACAAGGCAGCCTATTGAAGGAGACCGGCTTGTCCCTATCAAAACTCTTAAGAGAGACCTTTGACGGAACATCTAGTTCACAAAAGCTAGGCTTATTTACAACTCTTAAGCCTTACCTAACTCTAACTAAACTAACCTTTAGCCTAACTCATCGAATTTGCATGCCCATCAAAGCTAGTTAACCAAACTGCCAAACTTCAAGAATTTCCTACTTGCAAATTGCCTCAGAAGTAGCAAAATCCAAATGATTTAGTCGCTATGGAGCACATCAGTTAGATAAGCTCTTAAGCTGATTCCCTGCAAGTGTCATAGAAACTGAAGATTCTCTCTCTCTCTCTCTCTGATTGAGTTTAGGCAACAATCACAATGACTTTACCATATGCGAATGCAAATAAATGTATTGGAATAAGTTTCTCTCGGCAATAAGTGCTTGCATAGTCGTAATCCTCAAACACTCTCCCACTCCTATCTCTCTCTCCCCTCTCTCCATCTATCTCTCTCTCTCTCTCTCTCTCTCTCCTTCTGTCTCATTTAAATGAATAGCCCATAACAATTTGACAGGCAAGTTGAGGGTTGGAGGTCAATAGAAATGGCAGAAGTATAGGGCAAACGGCTCTGTAGAACTTGGACGAAAAGCACGCAACGATTTCTTTGCTGCCTGTGCTTCATTCTTTCATTTTTCTTGTTCCTTTTCAATTAAACAAATAGCTGAATTTGACATTTTTGACTCGACGTGGCAGCGACATAAAGTTCAAAGCGAAATCATAAGAGGAAATAACGAGCGCAGGACGCGCGATAGCAGACTCGCTGACAAGAACAACTTCCCAGACCCAAAGCGCCCTACTCGCCCGCCTCCACCTCTCTCTCTCTCTCTCTCTCTCTGCAGTTCTCACAGCACGCGTTTTATCGACTTGAATGTTTTTCTTTATACATTTCTATCAAGCGGAAGCGGGTTGAACAGATGCTGTTGTTAACATTTACCTAACCCCACCTTCGTTGCTTGTTGCCCCTATATCATTCTAGAGTTCTGCTTCTGCTTCTTCTTCTATTTTTCCTTTTTCTTATCAGTGCATTGGCATCGACAATAACAGCTGCAGCGTCCTTCCGCCTAGGCAAATGTTCGTGCGTCGTCCTCGACCTCACTCAGTATCTTAGCCTCTTTCCTCTTGCCTCTTGCCTCTTCCACCACCCTCTTAAAGCGATTACACACATTTTATGGGCATAAACATTTCTACAATTTCTTTCGAGCCATCTCATGATTCAATTAGCCACAGACCAATGCGTTGAGCTTGAGGCGTGGCTACAGCACTTGCAATTGCAAAACGAAACCAAAACAGAACAATTTAATAACAACTCAAATACTCCGACTAGCAATTACCTGGCAACTAGAAGTGCTCGAGACTATACGAGAGGTCAGAGTGAGGTTTTTGCATTTCATTTGTCGTTTTCTGACTCTCAAAAGGAAGTTGGAAGTTGAGCTCAAACTTGGAATATAACAATTTTTGATAGACCATAACATAACAAATTTTATAGATCTAGCTCAACCAGTTTGTGGGTTCAAAAAAAATAGTTTCATGAGTGAAACTTGAGATATAACACATTTTGATAGAGCAGCAGCTATATAAGCAATTTGATGAATCTATTACATCTACTTTCTGAGCTCACATTGCTATTTAGATAAGTAAAACTCTAGATATGAGTTTTGATACACTATAAGCTAAATACCCAACGTGATGAAACTATCCCATCTAATTTCTGAGTTCAAATAGATCGTTTCATGTGTGAAACTTAGGGTATAACTACTTTTGGCAGACCAGTAGCTATATACCCCATTTGAGAGGTCTAGCTCATCCAGCTTCTGAGTTCACATAGACAGTTAGATAAGTAAAACTCTAGATATAACGAGCTGTGGTTTACCTAAAGCTATATACCCATTGGATAAGTCAATCCCATTTACTTTTAGAGTTCACACAGCTAGTTAAAGGTTTGCTTTGATATGCAACTGCTCTTCTGTATGCCCCACTTGCTCAGTGGCACATTTACAGGGTATATTAACTGCGTAGAGGCAGGTGCTGGGCTAACCAAGCTCGTTAAGCAACTGCAGCTTGCAGTTTAACTCTCACCTAATCCGATTTCAGGCAATTTTCACAAGCTTAAAAAACTTAGTTAACTCTGAGCAAGACAAATGAGAGAAAAAAGTTGGAATTCAATTGCAGTCTTAGCTCTGGCAGTGTTGTAAAATGCCACAAATAATTAAGTTGAACTTTTTCATAGTTCTTAAACTGTTGAACCAACTTTCAGTTGGGTTTAATGAAAATTTCTTTTAACTTTTACATCGGCTTAGATTTACTTTAATCGAATTTCGGATAAACACCTTAAGTATGCTCCATAAGTTATGAAATGCGTGCTAATTGCCTGAAGCTCTAATCCGAAATGTTGCGCAATTGGATTTCAGGTGGATTTTGTGAGTTTTTACCGCAGTCAACAGTCAATGCCAAAAGTATGTGTACCGCAACAGCTGCCAGCTGCCAACTGCCAACTGCCAACTGTCAGTGTCAAATTCAATGCGAATTACAAGTTCATTTGCGGCTGGCATTACATCCGCCAAAACAAAAAGCTGGAAAAAAAAAAAACAAAAACAAAATACGAAAATCCAAAACTTCGTCTGCATAAATTTTAAAAGTATCTCAAACCGAGAGAGGGTGGGAGATAGACGCAACTTAGCTTAGCTCGTAATGAAACTTAATGATGGCCCATTAGGCCATCAGGTAGCACCAGTATCTGTCCATCTAACTGTACAATATGCATATCCAGCTGCCAGCCAAGCGCGAAGTTCAAATGCAGCCAGCGCAAAGAGCGCGGCGCAGCATAGGCTGAAGCTGCCAGATAGCTTGTAGATATAGATTCCATATACGATACGCAGCATCAAAGTTTTGATAGTTTGATAAGGTTTCTATAGACGCTATAGAGAAGGACAGGAAACTTGAGATGCATCTTCTATAGGTGATAGATATAAAAAAGTATGATGGATCTACAGATAAAGGTAGAAGGAGCTATAGACAGCTTGCTTTTAAAGGTATAAAGAATATAGGTGGATAGCTAGAGACAACTTCTGTATAAGATATATTATATATAGTATGTGAGTTTGATAACTTTATACAACTTTTCTATATGATACATATGCGGATGTAGCTTGTGCATATAGAGTAGAGTAAAAGATGTAAATTGAAGAAAATTGACATATGTAACTTCTATATACGATATATACAATAGCTGTCAACTTCCATATAACATGAGTCAACTTCAGTATACAATGCATAGCATAAGAGTAGGTTGTAAACAAAGGTAAATAGATATAGTTTCCATAAACGAAGTAAAAGTTAGAGATAGAGATGTAAATATAGATAAAGGACACTTGAATGATATACGACATATAGGCTAGGGGGAGAAAAGAAGCCATAAAACCATGAAAACCATAGACGATATAGGCAATAAATGTAACTCGCGGTCTACAGCTTCTATATACGATGTGTGGAGTAGAAATACATACAGAGATGCTATATAGAATATAGGCACATAGCCGTATAAAAGTAAACGATTAAGATACGCGACATATATATATATATAGGCAGAGAGAGATAGAGAGAGAGAGAGAGTTGATGTATGATGCATACAGCTGTGTTCATAAAAATAGTAGTGCGACAGCAGATAAACATAGTAATATCGTATATAGTAAGCTAACTATATAGAGATATAAAACTTCAGCTGTTTTTTAATGATTCCCAAAAGCGAATCATTAGATAAAGAATTGAATACAAAGTGAATTAGAAGAAGCAGAAACAAAAGCGCGGCACGCGCTCTCTGAAGATCAACGTTTCGGCGCCGCAAAGACATTCACCAAAAAAAACTCGTTACAATATGAAATGAATGAATGTATGAATGATGATGATAATGATAATAATGATAATTATAGTGATAATGATGATGATGATGATGATGATAATGATGTTTGGCAATTTCTGAGCGTAGCTCGCGCCAGCTGAGCCGCAGTTGAGTTTTCACGCTTTTATTCGATTAGTCGTTCATCAATATTAATTATGATTATAATTAATTAATGAAGTTTCTGCTTTATCGTTTATCGACAGCTATTTTTAATAACAACAACAGCCGCAAAACTGTTGTTGTCATTATTATAATAATTGCGGATATGCGCACATTATTCTTTAACTATTCCCATTGTTTAGCAAAGCAAAGTGAAGCGAAGTGAAGCGGCTGTAGGAGCACCGTCAAGAGCGGGCGCACTGGCATGGCTATTCATAGAAACTGAACCCATTACACAACTCAGAATAGCTAGGGTATACACGTTTTATAGACACTGAACCCATTACACAACTCAGAATAGCTAGGGTATATACGTATTGGATGGGCAAGGTATGTCAGTGAAGAGCTTTATAGAGGTATTTCTTGATCAAATAGTAGTCAAGCCAAGCACTCTATACCATAGCTCTATAAGTCTTTTGGAGCTGCAGCCTAACTACTATTCTGTATACTACACATAATCGATAACTTTAAGCTTTCAATCGATAACTTGTGATAAGCTTTCAATCGTAAACTTTTCAGCTATAACTTTTGTTTGTCTTTAGTCAAAGCATATCTAGAGCTACAATCAATTACAAATTTGGTCTATCTAACTATCACACAACTATCGTATACCCTACTTGTCATATTGCTACCATCCAATGCAACCACTCCAAAATCACACTAAACACAGCTGAAAGCTTACACTCTCATATAGAAATTTTCGCATACAAACATCTCTCATCAGTTTGTTCAGGGCATCTGCTAGTCGTGCTCATCCTGCTACTTGTTTCTTTTATTTCTGGCGCTGCTCTCAGTTCTATTTATATTTCCAGATCTGTTTGTTGTTTTGTGGAAAATCCTAAGCCGTCTGAACCTGTCTCGTCATGCCAAATCAATCACTCTGCGCGAGAAGTGCCTGAAGTAGCAAATTCTTTTCAATGAGCGACTTTCGGCTGGGTATACCCCAAGCAATTGAAATCAATTGCAAATAAAGCTATTTCATCTCTATACAATGTATCAATTTAATATGTAAAGTCTATTACGAAATGAGCTGAATGAAAGAATTGAGCTTTATTGAGTATGAAACGATGCTGATGGCCTGAGCTCGACGAGCAGATACCCTGACTTGCTGACTGAGAATGCACACATAGACAGAGATGTGAATGCACACATACACAGTAAAGAGAGAGAGAGAGAGAGAGTATGGCATACTCAAGCGGCATTTACATACCAGAAAGTTATATATTCGTGATCAATGGGTTAAGCATATGTAAATGTCTATGGCTCAAGGCACAAGCACAAGCTTCTTGAAAACGGGGCGTGCCGTATGCAAAATGTGAAGTATTCTGTAGTCAGCAGACTTCAAATGATTTCTCTTCACTCTTCTCACGGTTATAGCTTTGCTGCTCTCTCTCTCCTATCTCTCTATCCTATCTCCTATTTCCCATCTCTTATCCCTGATTTCCGGTCTGCTATCTCCTATATTCTATCGCCTATCTCCTATCTAATATCTTCTATCTCCTATCTGTTATCTAATATCTCCTATCTCCTCCTTCCCATCTCCTCCTTCTTATCTCCTCCTTCCCATCTCCCTCCTATCTATTATCTCCCTATCCCCTATCCCCTATCTCCTCCCTCCTATCTCCAATTTCCTTAATACAGACGAACAAACTGACAGACAGAACCAACTAGTTGAACTCAGCTCATCATTCCGATATGCCTTAATATACATATATACCCTATATACCCTATATATATACCGTATATAATCTCTGCCCACATTTTCAATGAGATGCGCTTACGACTTTTACGATTTAGAATATGAAAAGCCAATGGAATGAGAATTTGTAAATGTTGTAGAAGTGTTGATGCTACTGTTTACGGATTTATTGATGATGTAGCTAAAGATTGTTCATGTTGCTGTTGCTGTTGCTGCTGATCGCCTCAAGTTGTTTTTGCGCTCGGGATTTTGGCCCCCAGGTGAGGGCACTTGAAAGCGCGAGGCGAGCCGGAACTTCAAAAAAGAAGCAAAGCAGCAGCAAGTGTGTGTGTGTGTGTGTGTGTGTGTGTGTGTGTGTGTGTTTTGGCTAATGATGGTGGCACATGAGTTATAATTAGTTAAGCCCACCCCGAAGAAGAAGAAGAGGAAAAGGAGAAGAGGAAAAAAGACTAGATGCCAGACGCCCACACCCAAAGCTGGG
The DNA here is from genome assembly GCA_035045945.1 of Drosophila anceps. Taxonomy (NCBI): domain Eukaryota; kingdom Metazoa; phylum Arthropoda; class Insecta; order Diptera; family Drosophilidae; genus Drosophila; species Drosophila anceps. The sequence goes on from JAWNON010000063.1 coordinate 2,000,184, forward strand.
CGAAGCCAAAAGTCTTAGCTTAAGCTGAACATTAATTAAAAGTGGAAGATACCCAAGAAGAAGAAGAAGATGAGGAGGAGGAGGAGGATATGGAAAAAAAAACATAATGAAAATCAAAAATTTTTGCAATAGCCAAAAAAAAAAAACAAAAAAAAAGCCAACGAATTGCAAAGTGTTTTTGGTGCATGTAGCAAACGCCTCGACAGCGTTTGGGCTAATTGAAAGGCAGCAACAACAGCTCAAATCTTTATAGAATGAAGTTGAAGTTGAAGACGACGACGACGAAGAATAAGAAGAAGAAGAAGAAGAAGCAGCGCGAAACAATTAAAATTTTTTTGAACTTGTGCTAGAGTATAAAAGACGCAGCGCCGCAGCCAAGCCACAAACAGTCAGCGCTAAAGCGTTTCCACAGCAACAGCTAAAGATACAGTTACAGCTACAGTGATAGTATCTGAAAGATACAGGAAATCTATCATTTTTTTTTTACTGTGAACACTTGTGTGACATGTTGCATCCATTGATCCTGTTGACCTGCGCCGTTGTCGGCAGCGCGGTGGCTGGTCGCCCACCTCAGCGCTATTTGCCCTCGAATCAATATCTGGCGCCGCATCCGAATCAATTGCACTATCATGGTGTTAGTGGACACGCCGGCCACAGTCGTGGAGCAGTTGGCGCTGGAGGCGTGCGGGGAGGAGTGGGCGTTGCCGGACATCGCCAGGCTCAAATACCGATTGTGCGCAGCGACTATCAGAGCGATACGAGCGGCAATTATAATTTTGGGTAAACGCAATTGTTTTTTATTTTTATATTTTAAGTGTTCCCACTATTTGTTTTACTTGCAACTATTCTCAGTGTAAACTCATTCTATTGCTTATCAGCATTTTAATGGCATTTGTCTGGATTTGCATATTATTATTTTTGACTGTTCCCAGTCGAATTATCTGTTCCCATTAATTTAAGTTACCGCCAGTTGAGCATGTGTTGCCACTGGGCAATCCATTTTCAGCTTAGCTGCGATTTTCTATCAAGTGTTCCCATTTGTCAAGCTGTTCCCAGTTTTATGCAACTGTTCCCATACAATATACTACTGTTCTCAGTATATCGCATCCCGATCAAATTATGATATTCATATATTTCTTTGATTACTACTTTGTTCCCAGTATTCTGTATTAAATTGATTACCCATCTTTTCATTTATGAAACTATTCACTATTTATGATGTTCAGGCCTGTCTTCTACTCGAATTTGTTCCCAGTATTCTCATTGAGCCTTTTTCATGCATCGCACATTTCTCTTTCAAGTAATTTCTAGCTTAAAATCAAGTCGAGATCTAGCTGAGCTACTCAAATCTGTTCTCAATATAAACTTCTACTCCTTTTGTTCCCAGTATTCTCTATATTTTTTTTATATATTTATCTATTTAACCAACTCAAACTGTTCTCAGCTATATAGCCGTATCTCTGTCTTGTTGCGCTTCTCAACGGCATTCCCATTATTTTGTACTTTAGCTTGAAATCGAAATACTAATTGCTTTCAGCTGACGCATAAATCTCTCTTGTGATTCAAATTAAACTCTATTTAAAGCAAATTGCCGTTAGCTTCTACTGAGCCAAAATGGGTTTATAAATAGATCGCGAGAGTGGAATAATTATGAATAGCTAATTAATTAAATTGTTGCCGTCCCCGCATACAGCTTCGATACGGGCAACGGCATTCATCGCGATGAGACGGGCGAATTCAAAGGTGGCTGGCCCCATGGATCCCTCGGAGTGCGTGGCTCCTACTCCTACACGGGCGATGACGGCCAACAGTATACGGTTAACTACAAAGCGGACAAGAATGGCTTTCAGGCTGAGGGCGCCCACCTGCCCACCTCGCCATCGCTGCCCAACGAGTAAGTCGCCAGCTATAGGGCTAAGCCTTTTCACACTCTGCCCCCTATTTCGTACGCCCCGTGCTCAATTTGGTTTCCGTCCCGTTCGACAGACATCATCAGCATCGCAGCGGCAATCCGGCTGGCGGCTATCATGGCGGTGCCTATCATGGCTCCGCTTCCAGCGTGCAGGCTCCATCGTCCCGCTACCTGCCTCCCGGCTATCGCCAGCGCAGACACTACTAGGAACTCTAAATGGACCCAACGATCCTCGGGCGCTCAACACAGTTTAGTTCTCTTCAGCTTTTTTTTTTTTTTGATGTACGCTAATAAACATATGATAGAACTTTGATAATACTTTCGACTTTTCTTTTAAGATATTGTTTTTTATTTTTGATACTTAAACTAAACCAAATTTCCTTTTTTTACAAAATTTACAAAATTCCCAATATTTACTTTGTATTCATATACCCATATTTCAAGCAATTTACCATTATTACGGAAACCTTAAGATCATTCGTTTTATTTGTTTGGAATATTCTAGACTATCAAAAATGTTTTCCAGCTATTTACCAGTATTTAATTAAATTTCCCAGTATTTTATTATGTGTTCGCCTAAACTATGCTAAATTTACTTTGATTAACTAAGCAATATACAAAATATATAGCTTGTTTGCATTTCCCCATATTTTAGACAATTTCCCACTATTTAAAGAAAAAGCTTTTAAAATTTAAATTTTTAACTATTTAAGCTTTTTCAGCATTTAAAAGCTGCTGTCATCGCTTTAATTGCTCAGTTAAGTATTTCCCATTATTATTTTGTTTTTTTTTTTTTTTTTTTTTTGTCTTGTCTTGTCTTGTGTTTGCTTAAACTTTGCTGTTAGCCGCAAAAAGGCCAAACACATTGTCTGGCCACGCCCCTTTGCTGTTGCACAGTTTTGGCAAAGTTCCAGAAGCCCGGCTAAAAGTAAAGCTGATTAATATGCAGTTAAGCAGTTCCCCTGCCAACAGAAATATCCCTCACTCGATCATTCAACTCGAACGAAATCAAAACACAAGCTAAAAAGTTGCCGCACTTAACTGACTTTTTCTGCTCGCTTTGCCAACTTTTCGGAGGGCATTAATCATACCAGGCAACCCCATATATAACAAATATAAACGCAGAGCAGTCGAAACAAGTTTAAGATGTTGCCGACAATTGCATAGAACAAAGGCAAAGTACCTGAGCTGATCGACTGGCAGTTACCCTGTACAACATATATTCACTTAGTAGCTGAGATTTAGCCTAATTGATCTACTGACAGTTACCCTAAAGAAGCTGTAGTCGCTGTCTTGTTGTTGAGCTTTAGCTTAATTGATTGACTGGCAGTTACCCTGTAATATCTATAGTCACTGTCTGGTAACTGTGCCTTAGCCTAACTGATCGACTGACAGTTACCCTGTATAAACTGTCTCTAGTTGTTGAGCTTTATCCTAACTGATCGAGTAGCAGTTACCCTGCATAAGCTGTAGTCATTGCATAGTAGCTGAGCTTTAGCCCAACTGATCGACTGACAGTTATCCTGTAACATCTTCAGTCATTGCACACCAACTGTGCTCTAGCTTATCTGATCGACTGACAGTTACCCTCTGCAAGCTGCAGTGACTGCCTAGTAGCTGATCTGACTGACTAACAGATACCCTGTATATAAGCTGTATACAATTTCTTAAAGCATTAACTCGACTCTCTTGCTCTACATATCTTTATCTATAGCCTTTTACTTTCTTAAGCAAAAAAAGCATCCCTAGATGCCCCAAGTTCCTTCAGCTTAGACCCAAGACTCTGACACTCTTTTGCCTAGGCAAAATCCTTTTTCTTTATGCATTTCCTTGGCTACAAAAGAAATAAAAAGTGAAATGAGAGATTGTCAAGTTTCTCTTCTTCCTCTTCTCCTTTTTTTTTGATTTTCTTCATTGTTTTTTTTGTCTGTGAAAAGTTTTTTTCGTCATAGATTTTTCTTAAGCATTTGCCTAAGCAGAGAGCTGTCACATCCCCTCCACTCTCCGCTCTCCACTCTCCACTCTCTCCTCGCCCTCGTCCCCCCTCTCACACTCTTTTCCATTTAGTATTCCCATTTCGTTTATGTTAAACGACGGACGCATTAATTAAAATTACATAGAACCGCTCGAGGGGTTTCCATTGAGACTTGCTCCATGGCAGCTCGGAGGGAAGGAAGGACGGAAGAAAGGGAAGGCTGAACTGAAGGGGGTTGGGTGACTCTAACTGAATATTTTGTTCGGTTCGGTTCTGTTCGGTTCGGTTCGGTTCGGTTCTTTTTTTTGGGGACTTCTTTCATAAATTAAAAGAGCGCTTATGAATTTTATGAATTATATTTTGCCATTTGGCAATGCAGACATTAGCTGCCCCGCCCAGCACCATTCCGCACCGCCTTCAAGTGGGCAACTGCTGCTTATTGAAAATTTCATTGGGCGCCTCCGACGCCAGCATCGCCTTCAGCTGCCTCGCCTTGTTCTCTGCACTGCAATCATTTGCATGCATGTTCAACTACACAGGTTACACATGTACCCAAGCATGCTCCAACCAGCCCAGCCGCCCATGCCGCCCATGCCGCCCCCGCTCCTTTTTGGCATTGCACTCACTTAATTTTATGCCAAAACAATGACACGCCATAAATTTAAACGGATTTGCGTTGCGCCTCGAGCAAAACGCGCTTACCAACCCTCAACAAAGTGGCGTGGGCCGTGGGGTTGCAGCGCAGGGTGCGCACTGCCAAAGTACCTTAGATACACCAAGGCACTCGCCCAAGCTTTCACTTTTTTGGCGTATTTTCAAGTTTTGTGCAAATGCTTGTAACAGTCATCAGAAGACATGGCAAACTACTTTAGGTTTATATATAGAGCTGATCAAGCTGGGGAGCTGAATCAATCTAGCAGGGTTGTCCGTCCGTGCGTCTGTCCTTGTGTTTGCCTGTCCATCCGTATTTGATTGAAACTAGATTCTTGAAATTTAAAACATAAAATATATATAGATTCAGCTTAGCCTTGCTTTACAATTTCGTATATCGATAACTTGTCAACTGTTCTATAGTTAATAGCTAAAAGTCGACATTTTTGATTGGGTTTTTGGAGCATGACTTGAAGAGCACAAAAGCTACAGAAATCAGTGAGAAATCTATATTAAACAGATTGTGAATATATCCGAATCTGTGTACCTCCACCTCTTACACCTCACACTGAAAGCAAGAGAGTTAGTTTCAACACAGAATAGAGCGAAAGAGCCGCAATGGAGATAGAAGCTCACAGATTAGTTTGTCATCTAGAGCCGAGGTCCAGCTTGATTCAGACAGCAGCTCTACGCAGCACTCAGCGTATCTTGCCGTCGTTCATACCCAACTTGAGTAATTACTCTTACTTGTTTTTGTTGCAATAAAATGTCAAGTGCTAGCAACGCTTTGCAACACTGTTCAGCTCTAAAATTAATATGAGCAAAAAAAGTGAGCAAAAAGTTTTTCTAATCCACAGTTGAAGCAGTCGAAGTTGGCCCAGCCAAAACAGTTTAAAATTGCATTTAAATAAATTTAGTTTTGCTCAAGTGTTGTTAACATACTTTAAGTGTTGTGTAACTGTTTTTGATGTGGCAAATAATTTTGTATTCATGGCAAATGTTAGAGAGAAAAAACTTTGTCAATGAGATAAATGCCAGCTAGTTAATGCAATGAGGAATGGAATGAGTCATCGAAATGAAGCACTGAACTGATGCAGTGCGCAATGCACAAATGAACAAGTTCCAGTTGATGGTTAAGTATAATCTTTTGCTAAGTAATTCAATTGAATATAATGAATGATTGCGATTATTCAATCGTTCAGCTGTTCATAGGCAATATGTTCATTTGAACTAGTTCAGCTGTTGATGAGACATGCCGAATGAACCGATCAGGTACTACAACTAAGCACTCTAGTCTCTAGGCAACGCCCGACGGGCAGCTACCCTGAACTACTCGAACTACTTTACCGTGGGATATGGTAAAGCAAAAGTGAATTCTAGGTCGACTCGACTTGGTCCTGCTCCATGAAATATATATATATATATATATATATATATATATATATATATATATATATATACTTCATGTGAGCAAAGACGCCTTGTTTACCCTTTAAGATATAAGACTAACTAAAGGGCCTTTCATATTTATGCCAATAGCTCTCAGACCCGACCTCAACTGGTAAGACCTTTAAGACCTGCCTTAAAAGTTGAAAGAGGAAACTTAATGAAAGTTGAGCAAAGTTAAAGTTCGCAAAACTTAAAGCCAAATGACGTGCAAATAATTTGCCAACTTTGGCAGTTTGGTTGGGGGTAGGTGGCAAGATATACGGCACAGGTGGAAGGATAAGGGGGGCAACTGGAGTGAGCTGAGCTCGGGCTCTAGCAGCTGGCAAATGAAGCATTTGGCACGCAATTGCGTGCCTGTCAGCTACTGCAATGGGCGCCACCTAGCGGTGTGTCAGTTAGCATGGATGTTTATATACACAGAGGCACACACACACGCACACACACACGCACACACACACACACACATGCACCTGTCTAAGCTACACTTTAGTTTTTGTTATTGATATGGCAGTTGCACGCACTGCGAAACGCTTCACGCATTTGCCTCTCTCTATTCCACTAACTCTCTCTCTCTCTCTTTCTCTCTCTCTCTCTGCATCTCTCTCTTCCTATTTAGTTTTACTGTGAGTCATAGGGCATCATTTTCATTAAAATTTTAATAGCATTGTTAGCAAATATCTCTGGGTCTGTGCGAGCTTTTTGGCTGCGGCTTTTTGGCTTCATTGTCTGGCTGGCTGGCTGGCTGGCTGGCTGGCTGGCAGCACATGACACGTAATATCCATAACTTTCCTTATATAATCTTCTATGTATATTAAAAACTAAAGCATATTGCTACACTACAGCCTGGACAGACTAACATTGCGAAATGTTTGCGTATGCAAATATGAAAGGCACGAACGAACTTTTGCAATATTGGGCAAGATTTTCAATTTGATTTAAAGATAATATTAACTGGCAAAAGAAAGAGAAGGGGAGATCAAAGGGTCGACAGTTAAAAGGTTTAAGGGAGAGCTTTCATTTAGTTATGGCTGCTACTTGAGTACTCAATGGCTTCAAAGCTCTAAAGAGCTTGGAGTTGAATATAGAGTGACGACTTGTAAATTAAGCGTTCAGTAATCAAGAGTTTCATAACGCTCCCAGAAGTGATCATTCAATTAGATGCATAGTTCAAATACCTTTGTAAAGTTTTAATAAAGCTTATGAAAGCTTTGTTACATAAGTGCTGAGATGCTAGCAGCAAAGCTTTGCCATATCTAAAAGCTCTACCGTCACACATAGCAACTGTAAAGCTGATCTGATCTGATCTGATCTGATCTGATCTGAGAGAAGG